>JAYESA010000002.1:88484064-89064870 GCA_036927795.1 Iris macrosiphon | reverse complement strand
CATACATATATATGCACAATAATATATATATATATATATATATATATATATATATATATATATATTATATATATATATATATATATATATATATATATATATATATATATATATATATATATATATATATACACACACACATATGGGTTAATTTTTTATGGTTAAATCTCATATTTAGAACCTAAATTAAGGAAAAAACTAAAATTTATCGATTGGGAGATAGATTCCCAATGAAACCTCCAAAATTGATAAAATGAGCCTTCAACTTGTAGATCCTTGCTCCTCTTTGTAGATCCATGCTTCCTTCTTCTAGATCCTTGCTCCACTAGTCTCCAATGGTGATTTGGGAAAGAATTGGGTAAAAATTTGGTAAGGATTTGATGAAATTCGGTTGAAAAAAATTCTAGATCTAGATTTGGAATAAAAAATGAAGAGAGAGAAAGTTTTCATCCCCTTTATATAGGCCTCACTTGCCCCTCCCTCAAGCTACTAGGTAAAGTCTAAAATACCCCTTGGAGCCTCTCATGAAGAAATTAATTAAGGAGGGAAGGTTCTATTCTAATGGGTTTAACATAATTAATCATCCTCCTAATGATTGGGCTTCTAATTATTGGGCTCAATTCTAACTAGAATTAAATGTTGGTCCATGAGTCTAAACTAAACTAGTTAGGTCTACTAACACAAGTCCAAAAATAAATCTAACATGCTAACCATAAATAAATAATACAATAAATAAATATTTAACATGCACAATATTTAATTAATTACCAAATGACTAAAATATCCTTTCCTAAAAAATGTGGTAGTGACACAACTCAGATTTATTCTTATTGTAATGCAGTAAGCAATCAAACATCCTAGACATGCTAAGCTAGTGACCAACTACCATATATGTGCAATAAACCTATATATATATATATATATATATATATATATATATATATATATATATATATATATATATATATATACTAGACTTGTAACGAGCAGTATCAAGTAGCACCTCAGTGCATGAGCAAGGTACAAGTAGGATGGTTCCTCAGTGCGTAGTCATGATGTATCAGCACAGATACTAGTAGTCAAGTCAGGAAACTAGGTCAATCAGTCGATCAGGTAAAATCCTCTGTTCATATAGTAGCATAGGTATCAAGTTAGGTGTACAGTCAGGACCTCTGCTATAATAGTTTATCAATCAGGTCAGATATACAGTCAGTACCTCTACTAAAGTATATCAAGTCCTAGTTAGCCTATAATTGTATTATAGGTACATCAAGCAATGATCATCATCTAGAGAATTGGGAACTACGTAAGTCCTTAAGTTCAATATCATATACAAAATCATAAAACTATAATAAGAATTAATACAGTCAAAGAAAATAACAAAAACAGTCAAAACAAAGTCAAAAATAGTCTACCTGCACACATAACAGCCTTTCTGTGCACAAATATGGGTTCTACGCAAATTTGCTCATAAAACAGGGCTCTTGCACAATTCTGCGCATAAATAGGGATTTCTACATAGTTTTGTTTGTTCTGCGCACATGCAAGGGTGTCTACGCAGTTCTGCGTGCAGGGATCTCTATGCAATATTGTACAAAATATTGTTCTTCATCCGAAAATAGCATCTAAAATATATATAATTTTTTAAACTTGTTTCGGCCAAAAAAATCTTATTTTAAGTCAGAATTTGATGTTCAAAAGTCAAACCCGCATGAAATTGAATTCTCTACAACATGGTATAATTAGATTCTAGAAATTCTAAGATTTAAGAGATTAATCTCACGAAAAACCTTAAGGGAAATAACTAAAAACTTAGATCTACTCCTAACCATTCATCAAAATCGTAAACGTCAAGTACTAAAGATATAGAGAATCTTAAAATACACAATATAGACTAATAATATGCACGGTATCAAGGAAAAATAAATATGAAAGAAATTATGGTTTCTCCACTTTGTGCCAAGATGTACTAACCTGGGGATAACAATCCAAGTCTAGTCTTTTACTCCTCCTCTAAGGGGATTCAGAAATCACACCCTAAGTCTCAAGACTTAGCTCTTAGGGTTTGGGTTCCAAGTTGAGGAAGAGGGAAAGGAAGAGGAAAGAAAGAGATAAAAATGAATGACAAGAGAGAAAATGGTGTTATATATGGAGAGGGGGTGATGCTTGGCCATAGATCTAGCAATATCACCAATCCATGCACTCTCCCAAAAAAATCCTAGCCACACAACAAAACCATGAACCTGTAAGACCGATAGGCAACTCTAGAGGGGGAGTGAATAGAGTGTATGTGCGTGTAGCAGAATATAGTTACCAATAAAAATTTCTATTGAGTAAAGGAAGTTACCAACTAACAAATAATATAACAAAATATAAACAGTAAATAAATAAGGAAGATCAAACACAAACACCAAGATTTTGTACTGGTTTTCCTCTGAGTGGACTAGTCCAGTCCCGAGAACTCTTGCACAGAGTTTAACTTCACTATCAGTGAAAACACAAACTTTGATCCAAAGGGCTTGCGACTTCGTACAGACACGAGCCTTTGATCCTAAGAGCTCAATGACTTTAGACTTTTTGAGAGAATAGCTTTGAAAGGACAAGCTTGTACAACTCGAACACTTCTAATCGAAACCCACTAGCACTTAGAAGAATGGGAGTTGTCTTGGTGTTTAGAATGTTTAAAGCTCTTATAATGAATAGAGAAGATAAATGATGAATTGAATGATGGATGAGTGAGTTAGTATGTAAATCACTTCTCTATTTATAGGTTTTTCTAAAACAGAACTCGACCAGAACTCTCGGATGTCTAACGTTCAAAAATTTAAACGTTGGAGCCTTGAGAATAGGTCTAGCCAACAGAATTAAGAATCGATTTTGGTTAACCGATTTTGGATAGAGTTCGGGCAGAACTCGAACCGAGTTCAATTTTCCAAATTCCAGTAGTTTCCTAGTTAAGTTTGGTTTGTTTGGGTTGTATTTGAGTGGGTCTTTGGTCTAGCATAAGTTCAGGTTTGTTTTAGGTATAGGTATGCTTATTTGAGTAGACTTTGGATAGTTATTCAACTACTGCCAAACTGCGTTCTGACTCAGATAAATTCTAGACTCAATAAAGATAAAAAATATATAAACAAATATAAAACAACATAAACATCCAAAGAACCGTCTTCAGCTAATGGCGTAGTCTCCTGTTGCAAGTATCAATTTGGAGTTTTAAGTAAATTATCGAAATTATATTGACTGAGACCAGTTAGGTCAATAATCTTATAACTACCATATTTCTAAAATAGGGGTAATTTTTGTCATTTTGTATTATTCTAAATATTGTGATTATAATTTATTTAATATAGTGCATGTTATATATGTATTGGTGATTAATATTATTATTGGTTGGTAGATTTGACTATTTGATTAGACGTGACCCTAGTGGACCTAACCAACTTGACATGTCAACTTAACCAATTAGTTAAACTTGTTCATTTAGACCCAACTAGTTAACCATTCTCATTAGATTAGTATTTGGACTTAACCTTCATTAGGAAGAGAAGCTTCTTCTTTAATTAATTTTTTCATGACAATCCTCAAAGGATATTCTAGATATTATACATTACTTGGGAAAGGGGATAGGTGCTCGGTCCTATTTGGGGGGGGGGGGGACTCTCTCTCCTCTTATTTTTTATTACAATTAATTCTCATTTGGTGTTCTTCCCCAAATTGATCCATTCCTCTACCAAATTCTTCATAATCTCTCTCAAATTCACTCATCCTTACCATCTAAGGATACTAGAAGCTTGGGTTGACGAGAGCACTTAGAGAGGAAGGCTTTGGACAAGAAGTTGGTGTCCAAATTATGTCCACTTGATTTTGTATTCGGAATCCATCTTCCAATTGGTAAATTCTGAGATTCTCTTTCTAATTATGTTCTATTGTTGTATCTAATCATTAGGAACCTACCCATATATTAGGGCTATCCATAGGAAGAAGTTTTGACTTCTAATTGTCCCTATTGTGACTTTTATATTAAGGTTGGTGCACAATTTAGGAAAAATCCGAGATTAGAGCACCAAGTATTTGTAATTAGGATTATTATGTCTAATTAGGTTTGTATTAGTGTAGTGAGGCTAGCTACGTGTCCATAATTAGATACGAGTAGGCCGTATCATAATATTTTGTGATACAAGATAATTTAGAGGGTTTTACCTTCGACACTTGTGATACACATGTCATAATTTTCCACAAGCACTTGAATAGCTATTTATTACTCCTATTAGAGTCTAATTAATATATTTGAGTTATTCTTGAGATTTGAGTAGAGCTTGGAATGATTTGGATAGAGTATCATAGGAGGGTGGGTGTATTGGTGTAGTTCGCTCTAAGTGTTTATGCTTAGGTGTTGGATGTGTAGACTTGGTGTATGCACTTGAGAGTGGTTGAGTGAAGAGTTGTGACTTAGTATGTCAATATTTATGTGTGTTCTAGTGCTTGTGTTTATGAGTTGAGGCATTATGAATGCACTAAGTGTTTGCTAGTTGGTTGTGTCTTGGGGTATGTTGGTTCTAGTCTTTACTTGAGGGAATTAGTATAGGAAGTGTTCTACAGGTGCACATGAGAGTTGATTCTAGGATTTGGGTAATTTGTGTATATCAACTGACAGCAATAAGGAACTGCAAGTATGCAATGTGTATCGTGTTGCCAGTGTGTTACAGTGGTGTGACAGTAGCTTAGTGTATTGTGAGGAAGGTGCCTTTAGTTGTTACTGTTTATCTAAGTGATTTGGGGACCTGCATACAGAAGTAGTTTAGATATGAAGTGTTACCTATGCAAGCATCAGTGTGCATCTAGGAAACCTGGATTTGTGAGAATGTGACTGTGAGTGACAATTTAGTAGGGTACCTAGTATTCCAGTATATCAAGTGTGAGACTGGTGATCAGGTGGGGTAAAATTAGAATATTAAAGGGTTGTATATCAGCTAATATCTGCAATGATGTATCAAATCAGTTGCAGTTGGGGTTTTGAATGAGACCAGATTGGGTTAGGACATTGAGCAGTGCAAGTGCTGCTCGAGAGGAGTTTCTGCACAGAATTAGCATATTGTGCTATGTGTAGTGCTTTCAAGGCAGCAAAGAAGGGAGTGAGGGTCTACACAGGCAGTACAGCAGTAATATAAAACTTTGAGTATTCTAGGGGAGTGTAGGCATATGTGGTTTATAGTTGGGCATGCTCGAGAGCAGCCAATGCTAAGTGAGAGACTGATGCAACATTAGCTGTATCTGATGTTACCTTACTATTATGATCTTAGGTATTCAGAAGGACAACTATGTATCAAGAGAGATTTGTAGCAATATAGAAGTTAATGTTAGTGTGATGTATCGACTTATACTAGTATATCAAACCAAAAATTAGAGTATTAGTTGATTTCAGTGTTGCACTGCATATGGGGAACTTGGGAATAATGTTGTGCAGATATGAGGCAAGAATAGGGGAGGCATTATATATAGGAAGTACAGTTTACTACATGCACTGTAGCAGGATCGGGGGTAATATTGGCTCAGTTCTGAGCAGTGAAGATGGAAGTATAGATTTGAGAATGGAGGGATTTTACCTTAATGAAGTCAAAGAACTGTGGGGAAGTTTCCCATCCTTGTAATGGTTATTACTATTGTTATTGTTTGAGTAAGGGTAGGAGTTGTGTCAGGATGTAGGCAAGAGTGCTCGGGTTAGAGCAAGGCTTCAGGAGCAGTATATGGCATGTGCAGCAGATATTGCATAGAGTTGTAGGCAGGGTAGTGTGTCAGTATAGTTGGTGTGTGCATAGTGCACACAAGTGAGAGAACTACTAGGGGTGTAGTTCACAAGGGCACAGGGGTGTATGTGAAGTTTGGATTATTTGGAATGAGTGTATTAAGGTAGGTACCTAGTGTAGTGTTGAGTGTATCAAGGTAGGTAATTAGAGTATGTGTTGGAGGTATGTGAAGGTGTGTGTCTGTGAGTGTGTGTATGTGAGGCTATTATTGTGAGGTTATGGTGTTAGTATGGGAGATGTGAGGGTATTAAGTGAGGGATGGTGAGTTAGGTATTAAGATGTTCTTATACCCTAGCTAGATATTGAGATCAAGGTAATATTAAGTGTGGGTGTTTACTTAAGGTATTAACACTAATGGGTTATTAGACTAGGTATTGGGATTTTGGTTAAGGTATTGGTAAGATATAGAGTTAAGATAATTGCCAAGTAGTAGATATAGCTAAGGTAAATGGTATAGGTTGAGTTATAGTGTATATGGATACATAGAGTATCTTATTATCTAATATATAGATATGTTAGTGCTACTAGCTAGTATTGGCTAGTCTTAGCTAGATAGTGGCTGATATACACTAGTTACCTTAGTTATGGACCTAGAAAACTAAGTATGACCTAGTACGACCTACTTTGACTAGTGTGATCTATATTGACCTAGAAAATCATATTTAGTGCAGTTATGGCTCATTTATCATTCTTTACATCCCTTTGACATGATAATCATATATAGGGTTATGAGATACCAGCTCGGACACTGTTTGATACTATTTGCTCAGGACCATAAGCGAGTACATTCTCAGATAGTTTTCATTATTTTATAATTACTATAATACAAGTATTTAGAAATGTATTACTTAAATTATGACACATTGGTACACAGATTAGTATACACATGGATCTTCAATCATGAGATTTTTTTTTATTGTTTCTCGTATTCTCGCGTGGTTTAGAAAATGTTTTACATTAGACAATGTTTAATATTAGACAATGTTCATTGAGTATCTTGCATCATAAAGTGTCATAGTTGGATCCATTATACTAGTCGGGGAAAAGGAGAAGTGTTACCTAGATATGTGATTAAATCCTAGACAATGTTCAATGTTTAAGTTAAACAATGTTTATCTAACATTTAAGTAGATAATGGTCAACCCAAGACGATCACATATCTAACTAGTATTTCAAACACTTAGTATAGTTACAGTTCTTCACTATATTCTATTTTATTGCTCATATTCTATTTCATTATGATTAGTTTATACTATATTGCTCTAGTTTATCTATTTCTTCTACCATATTATGATATTGTTTATTGTTTCTCGTCTTGTATTACTTTCTCTATTTCTGTTTATAGTCATTATCAATTAATTAGAACTGCTATTGGGTTGTACTTCGCTGCAATCCTGACTGGATATATTTTTCAGATGAGTGGTTAGAGGAGATGTGTCCCACCTTTTACGGGCCATAAGATGGCGAGCCGACTAAGGATTTAGTGCCAGCTACTGAAGCGACTTAGATTTCCATTAGGATATTATTTATATTTTAGTTTTAGACATTGGTATGTATATATTATTTGAGTTTTTTGTTGTAGCTAGACTATTAGTCTTGGATGTATTGTGTCACTACCACTTTTCTAGAACAGGGGCTTTATTGTCTTTTGAAATATTTATTTTATGGTGTTAATATATTGCATGATATATATTATACATATTATATAGTGTTCATTAATGCATAGGTTAGTGGACTAGACCTAGAAACCCACTAGATGAACCCCTGACCAAAATATAGGATTATGGATTTAATTAGTATTTCGGGATTAATTATTGGAGATTATATTTCACAACTGTGATTTTATTCAATTCTTGTACCTTACTGTTGCTTCAATATTTGGAGCGCTACACTAGCTTTTGCCTTCCAACAAATTTTATGCCCTTGTCCTAGACGTGCCAGTCTTCCATTCTGACTTTTGTGTAACTCATAAATACCCTCTCTTGTTTTCATTTTAGTCGCAAAATATTTGTTACAAACATTTATTTTTAAATCCAAATAAATCCAACTTTGCATCCTTGTCCGTTCCAATCAAAATTTGAGACACACCCTCGACCCGTTTTGTGCAACCCAAATTATGATAATATTCTATTCTGAGTCTTATACGTCCATGACACTTGTGTCCCACTCAATTTCAATCCTATGCATTTCCAATTAATTTAAGAACACCATTTATACTAATTGTAATTAAATTGGTGTAAGGACCCAACCTAACCCAAAACTAGATCCAACACCAACCCAAATCCCCACTCACACCCTCAAGGTTCATACTAAATACCACACACCCTTTTAACCCACTACATCACACCAAATATGGTATTTTTCCTCATTCAATCCCAAACCCCATTGTTTGTGCAAATTTTCCAATTGTTAGGGACTTTTATGCAAAAATACAATGAGGTGTCCACCACCCATTGGATCCAAGCCATGAAGAAACTCCCCCCCCCCTTATTTAACCGGTCATACATAGTTTCTTCCCCATTTTGGAGTGTACAACTTTCCTCTACACCATCCTAGCCCTCCATTCAAAATTAGCCCATCTCCACCCTTCATTTTTCTTCATATAGAAACCATCACCATCCCTAGGAGCATCAGCCGGCCCTAATTCCAAGAATAACATTACCCACTTCTCTCTCATACATAACCACTCTTCCTCTCTTTATTTTTTATCAACAACCATACTACACAACCCGAACCCTAACTTCACCATCACCATTCTTCATCATCCCCGACCTACACCCACCGGACTTCCATCCCCGACTTCCTCTTCCACTTTATCATTGATACCACCATCATTATCAACACCTTCTCCTCCTCCGGTATTCCCCACCGCCGAAGCAGTAAGCCGACCTCACGACCCCTGCCATCGTCTCCACCATCACCACAACCACCACTTCATCGATCTCACCATCACCATCAACCGCCACTTCCCCGACTTCTTCTACCACCGAGCACCAAGCATAACCCTTTTCGACCGTCACCCCGAGCAGTCGTACCACCACAATGACTTTTCTCCACCCGCCTGAGCACAGTCACCACCGATCACCACCGTCACCTATCCTCGATGACCTCCTTCTTCACCGTCTCCACCAGTCAACCACTCACCAGTCATCTCCTCCATCATCGAGCCGATCCCAGTCATCGCCATCACCACCGCCACCACAATCCTATCTTTCCTGACTCCTACACCGGACCACACCGCCTTTAACAGCATCTCCATCATCATCTCAGACCACCTTCCCGGCCATCACCACCACACCGTCACCACCACACGACCGACTTCACCGTCAACTTCCACCTGCTGACACTGTAGCTACTGCTGCCACTATTGGCCGGAACACTACCGCCGGAGATCGACCTCTACGGGCCGCGAGCGAGCTTCATCCCTCGGTCACGCACACACCGAGGTTTGAACTTGCCTTCCTTTCCTTTGTGTTGTGTTGTTGCATGATACTGTGTATTGGTGAACCCTAATAACTAGTGTATATATGTGTGCATGTATAAATAGTAATTAGGTTTAGTATATACTTCATGGGAATTTGGTTGTAAGTGTTATATTTGATTGCATGACCATAGGTGTTAGTTAACTGTCTTGTTGTGCCCACCAACATACTAGTTAGGCCATGTGTTATGTTACACAAGATTTGGAGATTTGGACATGTGTTAGTGTTAGTTATTTGTTTTGCTGTGTACGGTATTCGAGGACATGACACTTGTGCATTTTAGACGTGTACACTCGACCCTGCTAGTTGACCAGTTATCACCCCTACGTACGTTAGTTTCTATGCGTGCTAGTGTAACGACTGGTGTTATTATTATTATATTATATATATAGGACCTTTGGATCATTCGTGCGAGACTTTGAGAGCAGGATATTGGTATTGCTAGCTCAGGACCACAGGCGAGTACATTCTCTGACAGTTTTCATTATGTTGGTTATCTCTATGATTCTAGTTGTATAGTGTACTTGATTCTGACACTATGGATACACGGGTTAGCATCATTGATACCTATCACGAGGAGTTGTGATTGGAATCCATCGTGCTAGCTGGGGATGAGAAAATATTAGCAGATTATGTGATCATTCCCCCCTTTACATGCATCATAGCTCACCCCATACATCACGTCGGGTATGGCCTCACCATTTATATGCCTCATAGCCTGTTATATATGATTAGCCTGACTATTGCTCACATCATAGCTAACCAGATGGTTAGCCTGACCTCACATGTATCATAGCCAATCATATATAACAAGCCTGATCTCGTCCTAAGCCGATCACATAATAGACTGATATTTCAAACACTTAGCTAGATATTCTATTTCTTGTTCCAGTTCACTTGTTCTAGCATTCACATATTTCTACTTATTGCTAGTTTATACTATTGCGGATTTCATATTCTCCAGTATTTCTTACTTCCAGTATTTCTTTATCTTGTATTTTTTTACACTGTATTATAGTTTTTGTCAATATAAATGAAACTGTTGTTTAGTGCTTGTACTTCGCTCCAATCCTGACTGGATAATATTTTTTCAGAGGACCTTGAGGACTTCTGTCCTACACACTATGGGCTAGGTATAGAGGGATATTACATACCCGAGATCGTAGAGGAGTCCCTATCCTTAGAGGAGACACCACATGCAATTATTTAGTCAGTTATATCTATGCATCTTTTATTCAAACTTGAGACTTGGACTGTATTTTATATTGAGGTTATTGTTGAGACTATTTATGTTGGACAGCTAGACTTTAGATTTCTTGTTGTATTTTGTTGATGTGCGTAACTTATGTCAGTACTCCTTATCTTTATATCTTATCGTGCCATTACTTTCTTATAGTTTTTGTGATTGAGTATATTATGAGTTGTTGATCTATGTATTATTCATTGTACTCCGTATAGAGTTGAGATCATTGACAGGTTATGAGTTATGTATAGTAGTATTGAGACATAGACAGCGTTCTACCATCGATGTTGCGGCGTAGGCTGGACGTACCCACGGCTCACGCCCAAATTCTGGGTGCGGCTTGTGACATATTATATTGTGACTTTGTGAGTCTTTCTTTTATTCCATATCGTGTATTTATCCTCCTTTAGTTTTATATTATGATTGAGCATCGATTATAGTTATACCATTATATTGTCCTCTAATTGAAGTTGAGATATCATTGACAGGTACCATTATATATTGTGTGAGATATTTATATAGTATTGTTGACCTAGACAACGTTCTACCATCGATGTTGTGGTGTAGGTTGGGCGTACCCACGTACTCGTGCCCCTACACCGGGTGCGGGTCGTGACACATTTTTATGGTAGCCCATGTAGGTCAGGCTTCGCATTTAATATGAAGTAATGGTAGTACAACGGTTTAGTTGTACTATTATGAGCATGCGATATGATAAGATATATGTTACTTGGATGAGAGAGCGAATACTCGATCACAACTAGGAAATAATTCTAATCAATTAATTCTTGTTAACTTATTCATTCTGAATATTGCTTTCATTGAATATTAGTGTCCTTCTTTTATGATATCGTATCTTGTGCCTTATTGATTCTTTGTTTTGATTTGTCTTTAGGATGCCGCCAAAGACCAGGCCACAGCATTCTGGAGATGCTTCTGTGCCTTAAATTCTGCAATATAGATGTTATACTTCCCACTCATACAATGACCTCCGTTGTGCCATCCGATCGCACGTTAAAGGCCCTGTACTGACCTAGTCTCAGTGTATGTATCTTGGGCATCTATAAGTTTTCCTTCAAGGAACGACCTACATCTCTATTCATACACGTAGGTGAGTTCTTCCACTATAGGGAGTTTATTATCTAGCATAAAGCCTTGCGCTTCTGTGCGGTGCTATGTCGCAATGACATGGCCGCCCAAGGCCGAGGATCCCCCTCTTGTAGTGGCATACCACTGTAGCATGAGGACACATGCCTCTTAGTATTGCTCTGATGTTTCAAGCATATAAACCCAAAAGATTTTGGTTGGATGCGTTACTTACATCTTGCTATCTTATTAATTATATGCCATCGTCGGTTTTCAATGGTGCTACTCCATTTTCTCGGTTATATCCCGAACGAGAGCTGTTTCCTCTACCTCTCAAAACTTTTTATTGTTTGTGCTATGTTCGGGATATCCGATCGACCCTTTTTAAATTAGATCCTAAGGCAATCCAATATGTTTTCCTTGGGTATCCTAAAGATCAGAAAGGATATCGGTATTTTTCTTCTACCTTGAAGAGGTATTTTTCTCTAAAGATGTTACCTTTGTTAAAATCGAGTTTTCTCTACTTATACAAACAGTCGATCCAGTTTTCCAAGTTTATCTAGAAGAGAATTTTATGTTGTTTCCTATTCAAATACAACAACCCCCCGTAAGGGTGCCCTTCCCAACCGAGCCAGTCTCTAGGACCGACGGTCCGAAAATACCAGTTAAGTCAGTACCGACGTCGTCCGAACAAACATCGCCAATAGTGCCCACACTCACAGAGCCATCCTCCTCCTCTAGCTCTACCGATTTGCCTCCGCCTGTTCCACCAGCTCGACCACGTCGTGCCTATCACTACCAAATTTTCTAGAAAAGTGTATTTTAGTCATTTTATAATTAATTAACTATTGTGCATGATGAATAATTATTTATTATATTATTTAATTATTGTTAGATGTTAGTTTATTATTTTGGACTTGTGTTAGTAGACCTAACTAGTTTAGATTAGATCCATGGACCAATATTTATGATTTGTTAGAATTGAGCCCAACTAGAAGCCCATTCATTAGGAGAATGATTAGTTTAATTAAAACTATTAGACTAGAACCTTTTCTCCTTAATTATTTCTTCATGAGAGGCCCCAAGGGGTATAATAGAGATTACATAGTAGTTTGAGGAAGCGGCAAGGAGGCCGGCCTATTAAAAGAGGGAGGAAAAGTTTCTCTTTCCTCTTTTTATTTCAAATCTAGATCGAGAATTTTTCTCAACCAAATTCCTTCATTCCCACATCATTTTTCTATAAAATTTTATCCCAATTCCTTCCCAAATCACCATTGAAGGCTAGTAGAGCAAGGATCTAGAAGGATAAAGTAAGGATCTATAAAGATGAGCAAGGATCTATAAGTTGAAGGCTAATTTTATCCAATTTGGAGGTTGCATTAGGAATCCATCTCCCAATAGGTACAATTTAGTTTTCCCTCTTCAATTATATTCTAAATCTGAGAATTAACCATAAAAAATTAACCCATATGCATAGGCTACCCATAGGAATTGGAATTGAGTTCATAAGAGGCCTATTGAGAAAGTTATGGTGCTTTTTGTGTCAATTTTAGGAGAATTCCGAGATTGACACTTGTTGTATTTGTCAATTAGTTTTATAGATCAACTTGGCATGTGTTTGTGTGTTTGTGGCTAGTGTCGTATCCATAATTGGGTACGTGTAGGTCGTATCCCAATAAATTGGTGATACGTATTGATTTAGGGATTTTCCCTCCGACATGGGACTTTGTGCATGTACTATTTTGACATGGACACATAGATGTATATTTTACTCTTTGTATTATTCATAGTTCATAAATAGTATATTAGACTTGCACGTGTCCTTCGAGGTATGTTTGGTTGTGTGGTGGACTCGTATCGCAAGCGTATCATAGATCTAGTGTGATACAGGTACGATACACTCCACGTGTTTGTTGCATTTTATTTCTAAATCCAATTTCCTTAGTTCTTAGCTAATTGTAGTAGATGTATTCATATGTATATATATTGTTATGTATATGTATATAGATAGCTATGTGTATATGTATGGATATATGTATGAAGTTATATATATACTATGGTATCTAGTATCTATATGCAATATGCTTATATATATATGTAGATATACATCTATATATATCTATATATTGGTTATGATATGGTAGTATATATATATTGTATATATATATGTATTTTTGTAGGTGATGCTATCTATATGTGTAGATGAGTATTGGTATATATATATATATATGTATATATATATATATATATATATATATATATATATATATATATATATATATATGTTAGAGAGGGGGGATGTATATATATAAGTGAGTATACAGATATATAAATAGTGTAGTGTTTATGCATTTATCTCAAGCTTGTGTTGTGGGTATTATATGTGGAGAGGGGAGGATCGGGTTCAGCACAGACCTCCAGTTTCTGTGCGAGCTGCAGTAGTTTTTGTACTGCATATCAGCAGCAGTCAGCAACAAGAAGGAACAGCAACAGTCAACAAGAAGGAGCAGTAGCAGCTAGAGGAGGAGGGCTCGGTCAGTAAGTACAGAGGCATATCAGCACCAACTGCAACGTGCACACGAGAAGGAGCAACAACAGCAACCACATAGCTGCAAAACAGCAACAGCAGCAACAGCAACAACTTGGAGACCATCAGCGGGCAGCAGCAGGTATGCAGTAGTAGTTAGCAAGGTAGTAAGGTTAGTTAGTACTATAGTTAGTCATTGTTACTAGTAGTTTAGTAGTAGTCAGTTTGTTCATAGTGAGTTGATAGCTTGAGGTGTAGTAACTAATTATTAAGTCATATATACTTTTGATATCTAGTATTATTGATACTATTAGTGTTATATACATATATACCTCTTGTGTATCCCTAGTTAGTTATATATATGTATTAGTAGTTAAAGATTAGTTTATTAGGTGATATTGTATTAGATAAATACATATTAGCATATGGTTTTGAGTTGGGTAGCTAATGTATACTAGGTATCGCATTACCTTGAGATACCAAGGTAAATGCCAAGGTATTGGCCGATACTCAAGGTATTGAGTTTGAGTATCAAGATGGAGGTTTAGTGGTGCGATACCGAGTTGGTTCAAAGCTAAGGTATCCATTTAGCATTTGTGTTTAGGATTTTATATATATATATATATATATATATATATATATATATATATATTTGATTATATATACATATATGATTATTTCATACCTTTTGTTTGCGTATCCTGAGATACGGTATCTTAATATCCAAGTTAGCTTGTTTGGCCTAGTTCATAAATGTATGAACCCAATATCATAGACTTATGCAACCTAGAAATAGGTAGTTTTACCAAGTTTGACCGGTTTGACTTAGAGTTGACCTAGTTTGACTATTTTGACTTAGAAATGGCTCTTTGATCTAGATGTTGACTAGTTTAACTTATTTTTATTTCGAAACCTTGTATTAATGTTATATATTCCCTATCTAGGTCTTCGAGGCACCGTACCAGATATTTGTGATACTATTCACCGGACTTCAGGCGAGTACATTCTCTGATAGTTTCTCATTTATGATATTCTCTATATTTATTATATATAGTATAGATATCCATGATTTCTTGACACGATGGTTACAGGGATTGGTATATCCAGATCTCGTCATGAGATGTTATTTCTTGGTATATATGGTATATTTTGTGTAAGTCTTGTTTCATTATTCTTCTTGTACATGTACAGACACAGATTCTCGGTAAGAGTTGCTATCTTCTTAGAGAATCCCGTGCCATAGCGTACCATGGATGGATCCACTATACCAGTCGAGGATGGAGAGTATGTAGTATAGATATGTGATCATACCCTCCTTGTAGCAAGTCTTGTTCATTGAATAGTGTTAATCATACACCGCATGTATAATTAGCCAGGCCATATATCTTGTATCAAGTTCCCAAGCTGATCACATGTTAAAGCTGGTACTCACTCACTTAGTCATTAGTATTCTTGTTCATTGCCATATTGTTCATTTTTGTATTTATTTTTGGTATTTCTTTTATTGTATATCTCTTATATCTATTGTTGCATCTTGTATATTCACATCTATTTAATGTTACATAGTTTATATCATTGATTTGAACTGCTGTTAGAGATATACTCTGCTCCTTTCCTGACTGGATATATTTTCCCAGATGACACTGGGAGTGGTACCCTACACATTACGGGCCTCGGGATGTTGTGGGCTTAGAGTCAGAGACCCTGGCTCAAGAGGGACTCATCTCGACTGAGACAGATGACCCGGGACTTGTAGCTTCTTAGTATTCTCTTGTACTGGATTTGTCTCAGCGTATTATTTAGTATTTTTTTCAGACTCATTGATGTTATTATTACTCATGAGTTATATTGTGACTAATCTATTCTTTATCATATTCGTGCTATTCTCTATCTTAGATCTGTGATTGAGTATATTGATAATATTGGTGGCTTATTATATTGGTAGATAGATTACCAAACAACGTTCTACCGTCGATTCTGCGGCGTAGGCTGGGCGTTGTTCCCGACTTGCATCCCTACACCGGATATGGGTCGTGACAGTGCCTGTCATGATCATCCCTTGTATGTTCATAACTAAAAAGGTATCGTGAGCCAGACTCAGTCCTTGATAGCTACTATTGATGAGATTCAGATTCCTAATACTATTAAGGAGGGTCTTAAATATCCCGGTTGACGTACTGCTATAGAGGAGATAAAAGCACTTCGAGAGAACCATACTTGGGACTTGGTAGATTTGTCTACTGGTAAGCAGATAGTAGATTGAAAATGGGTGTTCATGATCAAGGTAAAACTGGATGGCACTCTTGATCGTCTAAAGGCTCGTTTGGTGGCTAAAGGATATTTTTAGTCCTATGAGATCTTCTCTCCAGTTTCCAGGATGACATATGTACGCGTACTCTTGGCCTTAGTTGTTCGCTATGACTGGCCATTGCTTCAGTTGGATATCAAGAATACATTTCTCTACAGGATATTAAGGTAGAAGTATATATGGTACAACCACCCTGGTTCGTTGCAAAGGAGGGTAAAGTGTGTCATTTGCGAAAAGCCCTCCGCGGTCGCAAATAATTACCTCATACGTGGTTTGGTCGATTTACACATGTTGTTACTCAGTTTGGCATGTGTCAACCAAAGAAGGATCATTCGGTATTCTTCCGACAGACATCAACTGGAATGCCAAACCTACATGCGAGACTATGATGCGGCCCCTGATGACAGTATACCGTCGATGACTGTACCCATAAATTGTAATGCCCCGCAACCGCACGGTACATTATGTTGAATCAGATTAAATGAAGCAATAATTGGTTATATTTTGGTTTATTGGATTTGGGAGGGAGTATCAATTTAAGTTGGTTTCATGTGAAGATTGTATATGGAGTTCAATGGAATCAGATGTTCGTTCAGAGCAGTACTGGGATAGCAGGATTGGAGCGATAATACCGTCTTCCATAGTTCGATTGGTTGGATAATTTGGAGAGCACAACATACTCGCACGGTCATACCAATTGAGTATATCGTGCTTTGCATCGGACCACGAATTCAAGGGATCTGAAGGATTCCTTCACACATCCAGGTGGGGATTTTAGCAGTAGTTTTTGGGGGTACTCCATCTCCAGTTCAGAGGATGGTGCCCACAGTTTTTGAGGAGCTTTCACCACTCCCAGCACTAGTCGATGCCGTTCAGATATTTGCACTTTTTTGGGAGATGATGGAGGCCCAGAGGGCCCAGGTGGAGGCTCAACACCGCCAGTACGACATGATAAGGAAAGGAATAAAGAACGTCCATCAGTTAGCACTAACAGTTGTAGAGAGAGTAGCGCTTACTCAGCTGCAGATTTTTTTACCCCAGCCGATCCATAGCCGAGGCCAGGACTTTTGTGGATTTCAAGAGGATGTGGCCTAAGGACGTCAAGGGCACCGAGGAAATCTTGTACGCATACAACTAGATAGAGGACATCGAGAGGAGCTTGTGATTGGCGCAGATCTCGAAGAGCCTACGGATTGAGGCGGCTTGCAGCCGGATGTTTGACATAACACTAACATGGTTTCTCACGGATCCGAGGTTTGCGGTGCCTGTATTGACTTGGGAAGCTTTCAAGGAGATCTTCAAAGATAAGTTCTTTCTGGATATGGCTCAGAGTGCATTGGAGAGCCAGTTTTAGGATCTCGTCAAAGGGAGTATGACGATGGACGTGTACACCATGGAGTTCTGGAGATTAGGCAGGTTCATGGAGGGATAGAAGCCCCTATAGAGAGTGAGAAAGTTTCGGAAGGGTTTGATCAGGAAGATCAAATCTCATACTAGGGGTGACCGCACTGCTACATTCGAGAATATATTGATGGATGCCCAGAGGGCAAATGATGACTTGGAGCTCACGTCCAAGAGGATGAGAGTTGTATCAAGAGAAGTTAGCAGTAGTGTGGGTCCAGCTAAGCGATCCCATTTTCAGCAGCCGAGAGCATATCAGCATCATCAGTTTCCTGTGCCAGCAAGGGCACCAGCTTAACAGATATATCAGTTTCAGAGGCCAGTTCATTAAACACCACAACAGCCTCAATGGCAGACCCAATAGACTTTTCCTTGTGCCTATTGTGGGAAGCATGGGTATGATTGGGAGAACTATCGGAATAGGCTCAGACTATGCTTGTATTGTGGTTCCCCTGATCATCAGGTGAAGGAATATTCTAATAACCCGTATGGTCCAGTTCATAGTATAGTTCCACATCAAAGAGATGGAGTTAGGTCACTTGTGGCACCGCAGATTCCTCAACACCAGCGGAGGGAGCCACCCCAGCAGGGCGGAGCATTTGCGATGACGGTCGAGGATGCCGACACTACAGGTTATAGGTTAGCATGTTTTGTTCTATTTTATTCATTTTTATTCTATGTGTTGTTTTGTGTGCTTCATTAGTGCCTTATAGATTACTTTTATGTTATAATATAGTTAGTAGAATACCCTGACAGAGACTACGATACTATGATAGACAGAGACCATAACAATGCATATGACCATAATTAATGATTCCTTTTAAATTGAATGCTTATATGATTTTAGACGGGTTGGGGGTTTGACCTAGAGGAGATACAACCATCTTTAAATTTTGAGAACAAAATTTTTCTGAGGAGGGTAGACTTGTAACTACCATATATCTAAAATAGGGATAATTTTTGTCATTTTTTATTATTCTAAATATTTTGATTATAATTTATTCAATATAGTGCATGTAATATATGTATTGGTAACTAATATTATTATTGGTTGGTAGATTGGACTATTTGATTAGACATAACCTTAGTGGACCTAACCAACTTGACATGACAACTTAACCAATTAGTTAGACTTGTTCATTTAGACCCAACTAGTTACCCATTCTCATTAGATTAGTGTTTGGACTTAACCTTCATTAGGAAGAGAAGCTTTCTCCTTAATTAATTTCTTTATGACAACCCTCAAGGGGTATTCTAGACATTATACATTACTTGGGAAAGGGGGTATATGGTCGGCCCTATTTGTGGAGGGAGACTTTCTCTCTCCTCTTATTCTTTTATTCCAATTAATCCCCATTTGGTGTTCTTCCCCAAATTGATCCATTCCTCCACTAAATTCTTCATAATCCCTCTCAAATTCACACATCTCCACCATCTAAGGAGACTAGAAGCTAGGGTTGGCAAGAGCACTTGGAGAGGAAGACTTTGGACAAGAAGTTTGTTTTCAAATTGTGCCCACTTGACTTTGCATTGGGTATCCATCTCTCAATAGATAAATTCTAATATTCCTTCTTTAATTAGGTTCTAATTATTACATCTAATTATTAAGAATCTACCCATACATTAGGGCTATCCATAGGAAAAAGTTTTGACTTCTAATTGTCCCTATTGTGACTTTTACATTGAGTTTGGTATCCAATTTGGGAGAAATTTGAGATTCGTGTTTGTCATTAGGATTATTAGGCCTAATTAGGTTGTATTAGTATAGTAAGGCTAGATACGTGTCCATAATTGGATACGAGTAGGCCATATTGTAATATTTTATGATACGGGATAATTTTGGGGAGTTTTTTCTTTGACACTTGTGATACACGTGTCATAATTTGCCACAAGCACTTGAATAGCTAGTTATTACTCCTATTAGAGTCTAATTAATATATTTGAGTTGTTTTTGAGCTTTAGGTAGAACTTGGTGTGATTTGGATAGAGTATCATAGGAGGGTGGGTGTATTGGTATAGTGCACTCTAAGTGTTTGTGCTTAGGCGTTGGCTGTGTACACTTGGTGTGTGCACTTGAGAGTGGTTGAGTGAAGAGTTGGGACATAGTATGTCAATATTTGTGTGTGTTTTAGTGCTTGTGTTTATGAGTTGAGGCTTTATGAATGCACTCTAGGTGTTTGCCAGTTGGTTGTGTCTTGGGGTGTGATGGTTCTAGTGTTTACTTGAGGGAGTTAGTATAGGAAGTGTTCTGTAGGTGCACATGAGAGTTGATTCTAGGATTTGGATAATTTATGTGTATCAACTAACAGCAATAAGGAACTGCAAGTATGCAATATGTATCGTCTTCCAGTGTGTCACAGTGGTGTGACAGTAGCTTAGTGTATTGTGAGGGAGGTGCCTTTAGTTGTTAGTATTTATCTAAGCGATTTGGGGACCTGCATATAGAAGTAGTTTAGCTATGATGTGTTACCTGTGCAAGCATCAGTGTTTTGTGAGAATGTTACTGTGAATGACAATTTAGTAGGGTACCTAGTATTCCAGTGTATCAAGTATGAGACTGGTGATTAGGTAGGGGAAATTGGAGTATTAAAGGGTTGTGTATCAGTAAGTATCTGCAATGATGTGTCATATTTGCAGTTGGGGTAGGACCTTGAGCAGTGCAAGTGCTGCTTGAGAGAAGTTTCTGCATAGAATTAGCATGATGTGCTATGCGCAGTGCCTTCAAGGCAGCAAGAAAGGGAGTGAGGTTCTACACAGGCAGTACATAAGTAATATAGAACTTTGAGTGTTATCAAGAGGAGTGTAGGCATATGTGGGTTACAGTTGGGCATGCTCGAGAGCAGCCAATTCTAAGTGAGAGATAGATGCAACAACAGTTGCATCTGATGTTACCTTGTTATTATGATCCTAGGTATTCAAAAGGGCAACTATGTATCAAAAGAGATTTGTAGCAATATAGAAGTTAATGTTAGTGTGATGTATCGACTTACACTAGTATATCCAACCAAAAATTGGAGTATCAGTTGATATCAGTGTTGCACTGCATATGGGGAACTAGGAAATGATATTTTGCAAATATGAGGCAAGAACAGGGAAGGCAGTGTATGTAGGCAGTATAGTTCACTGCCAGTACTGTAACAGGATTAGGAGCGATGTTGGCTTAGTTCTTAGCAGTGAAGATGAAAGTATAGATTTGAGAATGGAGGGATTTCTCCTTAATGAAGTCAAAGAACTGCAGGGCAGTTTGCCATCCTTGTAATGGTTGTTGTTGTTGTTATTATTTGAGTAGGGGTAGGAGTTGTGTCAGGATGTAGGCAAGAGTGCTCGGGTTAGAGCAAGTGTGCAAGAGTAGTATATGGCAAGTGCAGCAGATATTGCACAGAGTTGTAGGCAAGGCAATGTGTTAGTATAGTTGGTGTATGCATATTGCGCATAAGTGAAGGGAACTACTAGGGGGTATAGTTCACAAGGGCTCAGGGGTGTATATGAAGTTTGGATTATTTGCAATGAGTGTATTAAGGTAGGTACCTAGTGTAGTGTTGAGTGTATCAAGGTAGGTAATTAGATTGCATGTTGTAGGTATGTGAAGGTGTGTGTTAGTGAGTGTGTGTATATGAGGCTATTGGTGTGAGGTTATGGTGTTAGTGTAGGAGATGCGAGGGTATTAAATGAGGTATGGTGAGTGAGGTATTAGGATATTGTGATACCCTATCTAGATATCGAGATCAAGGTAATATTATGTGTGGGTGTTTAGTTAAGTTATTAACACTAGTGGTTTATTGGACTAGGTATTAGGATTTTGGTTAAGGTATTGGTAAGATATAGAGTTAAGGTAATTGCAAAGTAGTAGATATAGCTAAGGTAATTGGTATAGGTTGAGTTATAGTGTATATGGATACATAGAGTATCCTACTATCTAGTATATAGATATGTTAGTGCTACTAGCTAGTATTGGCTAGTCCTAGCTAGATAGTGGCTAATATAGACTAGTTACCTTAGTTATGAACCTAGAAAACTATGTATGACCTAGTACGACCTAGTTTGACTAGTGTGATCTAGTATTGACCTACAAAATCATATTTAGTAAATTTATGGCTCATTTTTCATTCTTTACATCCCTTTGATATGATATTCATGTATAGGGTTGTGAGACACCAGCTCAGACACCGTTCGACACCATTTACTTAGGACCAGAGGCGAGTACATTCTCTGATAGTTTCCATTATTTGATAATTACTATAATGCAAGTATTTAGAAATATATTACTTGATTCCTGACATATTGGTACACGGATTAGTATACACATGGATCTTCAGTCATGAGATATTATTTATTATTTTATTATTTCTCGTGTTCTCGCATGGTTTAGACAATGTTTAACATTAGACAATGTTTAATATTAGACAATGTTCATTGAGTATCTTGCGTCGTAACATGTCATGGTTGGATCCATTGTACTAGTCGGGGAAAAAGGGAAGTGTTAGCTAGATATGTGATCAAAGCCTAGTCGAAAAAAATGGAAAGTGTTAGCTAGATATGTAATAATATATATATGCAATCCTGACTGGATATATTTTTTAGATGAGTGGTTAGAGGAGATGTGTCTCACCTTTTACGGGCCACAAGATGGCGAGTCGACTAAGGATTTATTACCTACTACTGAGGCGACTTAGATTTCCATTAGCATATTGTTTATATTTCAGTTTTAGACATTGGCATGTATATATTATTTAAAATTTGTATTGTATCTAGACTATTAGTCATAGATGTATTGTATTGTGACTTTGTGACTCTTTCTTCTATTTCTTTTTGATTCTTTCTTCTATTCCATATCGTGCCTTTATCCTACTTTAGTTTTATATTATGATTGAGCATCGATTATAGTTATACCATTATATTGTCCTCCAATTGGAGTTGAGATATCATTGACAGGGACTATTATATATTATGTGAGATGTTTAGATAGTATTTTTGACCTAGACAATATTCTACCATCGATACTATAGCAGAGACTGGATGTACCTACGTACTCGTGACCCTACACTGGGTGCGGGTCATTATAAATCTTCCCATTTTTGATAATTGAAAAAACTATAACTGATACAATGAAAGATACAGGTTATTAATTGATGTAGAAATTGCTTCCCGTAATGATGATAGTAGCTCCCTGTAATGAGAAAGATTACGAGCAAGAGATAACATAAAAATATGTATCAGTATCAGTGTTTCTCCCCATTCTCACTTCATCAAAATATAGTTAAATTCTCGTAAAATAACCAAGAAAGTGAAAGTTGAAGAAGACAAAGATAATATATTACATAATAGCATGCATCAACCAATAGTAAAGAACACCAAGAACTAGTTTTTATTGCAAAAAAACTAAAGTACAAATCCAAAAACTACTCAAACTAAAGTTCATAACCAAATTCTACTCAAGTACTACTAAAATACTGAAGTACATCATGCATATACTACTAAAATGCTGAGATAAAAACATCTAATAAAGTCAACTAGAAGACAATGTCGCATCACTAAGCATAATACTAAATCTATGCATAAGATCTGCGCATCACTGTTGATCATCATCATCATCTCTCCTCGAGGGTTCACCAGTATCAGAAGATCGGTTAGGATCATAACGAGCAGCAGTTGGGTCAAAGTATCTCTGCGCATCTATATCGTCGATGCGGTAGTCTGTCAGAAAAGGATTACGAACCATAGGGAGTTGGACATAGCCTGGAGCTGGTGAGTAATGCGAAAGTCTTGAGCACGATAACGATCGTCTTCTAGTCTGAAGCGATCCTGAAGCATAGTCTTGAGGCTCTCAAGAGTAACAGTTGATGTATGTGGAGGAGGTAGAACAATCGGGTGACCAAGAGATGGGTCAATGGGATGTGTAGGACCAGGGGGCTCAAGTCTGTGATGCTTATGAAGATAAGCATGCTCAACCAGATGGGGACAATCATCCAAAGGAATCTAAAAATACTCAAAGATCTAGAGCAAGTACTTCGCGTAAAGTTGGTTACGCGATTTCTTGCGACATTTTTCCATGGATGCAATTATTGTTATTGGTAAACTAAATTATCTCCCAAAATATAAGTAATAGAGAGCAGACATCTCCAAATATCAAGTTCATCTATGGAGGATTGCTTGGGTAGAATGACAGAGAAAACATGTGGTGCAAATCATAAAACCAGTCATTCATGTGTTTTGGCATAAGTTTGCCAGAAGGACGAATATTAGGTGAACACAGAGTCCATAAATAAGTCAAGAGTTATATTTTTAGGAAATTAAAATATGGTGATGTTGCATAGGGCTTCTCCTTCATTTAGAACATGAAGTAGCATCCCCAAATCATCATCATCAAATTCAATATCTATACCACCGACTCGTGATCTTACGATACCCTCTGTGAAAAACAAATTGCTATAGTTCATATGAATTGCGTTTAGATAAATAGGATAAGTGGAGGTGACAAGATATTCTAGACCAAGTGTCTGAAAGGTGGATAAGTAAGTTGGAAATACAGTAAAATTCCATGGGCTTCTAGCATAAATAGCTCTATCATGAAAATTATTGAACCATTCTAAGGAATAATCAATCGAACGAAAGATAAGATAAGATCATCAAATTCACCTTTGTCAGGAATAGATGGACTGAACAAGGAGAAAGAAATTTATTCTTGGACATTGGAAGATGAGGCATCTCCAACTTTCCTTTTCTTTTTTGACATGCTAGGTGCCTATGAAAGAAATAGAGAGAAAGTAGAGATAATACCTGAAATAAATAAGGAGAATTGTTAGAGAAACCTGAAATAAGGTTGAATCCAAGATTTGGAGAATTAAAGACCTTGGAGGAAGGAGATACACAAAACTAGGGTTTTCGAAAATAGGGTTTTAGGAGGAAGAAGATGAAATCGGCTAATATTCTGGTTCCTCTCGATTTTGTAAGATGTATATAGGGATACAAAGAGTGGGTCCAACACAATTCAAATATGGAAAAAATATCAAAAAATGAGTTCGGCCCGAGTTTACATAGAACTCTGTTCCAGTTCGGTTATTTTGTTTCCCATGATTTGTTTTGTGTGTTTCTCAAACTTTTGTGAGCAAATCATGCATATTTTAACTTAAGAAAATCAAAAATTAGTATTTTTAGATTTGAAAGGAAATAATTACTCATATTATTAATTACTCTTTGTCCAAAAAAGTAATGAATATATTGGGTTAGTTGTAGGGGCGGATTCCAGCTAACGGTGATCCGAAGACACTTAAATACCGTATCTCTTAAGGCTATTTACACATGTGTGACAGAAGGGCCATTTTGGCTTATAATCAAATTATCTTACAGATAACGAACATTGAATAAAATATTAATATAAGTAAATTATATGATTTCATAGTCTAAAATTCCTAATTCTCAAAGTATAAAGTTAAAACGATCTTCAGCTAAAGGTTTAGTAATATGTTAACAAGTTGATGTTCTGTGTCAACAAATTCTAACGATATATTACCTTATAATTGATGATCTTTTAGAAAATAATGTCTAATTTCTATGTGTTTACTGTGTGAGTGACATATTGGGTTCTTTGTCAAGTTAATGGTGCTAGTGTGATCACAGTAAATAGGAATATTCTTGTAGCATAGTTTATAATCTTCTAAGGTCTGTTTCATGCACAAAATCTGTGCACAGCAACGTTATGCTGCTATATACTCAGCTTTAGTAGTTGATAATGCGATAGAGTTTTGTTTCTTACTAAACCAAGTGACTAAAGCTTTTTCCAAGAAATGACAAGTGTCACTGGTACTTTTTCGATCAACTTTGAATCCAGCAAAATTAGCATATGAATAACCGATTAGGTCAAGAGATATGGTTTTGGGATACCATAAACCTACCGAAGAAGTTCCTTTAAGGTATCGAAAGATACGCTTAACTGCGTACAAATGTGATTCCTTAAGATTAACTTGATATCTAGCACAGAGACAAACACTAAACATGATATCGGGACGACTAGCAGTTAAATAAAGTAGACTTCTAATTATACCTCGATACTTACACTAGTCAACGGGTTTGCCACTTTCATCTTGGTCAAGCTTTGTTGATGTAGCCATTGGAGTGCCAATCGGTTTAATATTGTCAAGATCAAATTTCTTTAGCAGTTCTTTTGTGTACTTAGCTTGATTGATGAATATTTTCTATAAACTTTGCTTAATTTGTAATTTGAGGAAGAAGTTGAGTTCTCCCATCATGCTCATCTCGAATTTACTCTGTATACACTTAAAAAACTCTTTGCAAAGTAATTCATTACTAGATCCAAATTTGATATTGTCAACATATTTTTACTAACAAAATTGTGTCATCATGTTATTTTATAAAGAGAGTCATGTCAACTTTCCCTTTGAAAAAACTATTTTTAAGCAAGAAGGAACTGAGGCGATCATACCAAGCACGTCAGGCTTGTTTGAGTCCATACAAGGCCTTATGTAACTTGAAAACGTGATTTGGATATTTAAAATCTTCAAAACCAGGGGGTTCAGCTACAAAAACTTTTTTTTTATAAAACCATTTGAGAAATTACTTTTAACATCCATTTGAAATAATTTTAAAATTATAAAAATTTACAAAAGCACAAAATATTCGAATAGACTCAAGTCTCGCCACAGAAGCATATGTCTCGTCATAGTCAATGCCCTCTTCCTTATTATAGCCTTGAGCTACGAAACGTGCTTTGTTACGTGTGATTATCCATCCTCATTGAGTTTATTTTGGAATACCTACTTGGTTCCAATTATAGAGGAGCCATTAGGTGTAGGAACTAATTCCTAAACTTAGTTTCTCTTGAATTGGTTCAATTCCTCTTGTATTGACGAAATCCAAACCTCATCAGTAAAAGCTTCTATAATATTTTTGGGTTATATTTGAGAAATAAATGCAACACTTGCAATGCTATCTCTAGTTGAAGAGTGAGTGCTTACTCTTTTTGATACATCACATATTACTAAGTCTTTTAGATGATCAGCCATGAACCTTATCTTCTTTGGCAACTTTCCAGATAGCTTGTACCAATTTTAGTATCTATGGTTGCTTTGCTGGTTGTTATGCCGACATCTTTATCATCACTATCACTAGTTATTTGATTGTTAAGCTCATCAAAAATAATATTAATAGATTCTTCAATAATCATAGATCTCTTGTTAAAGATTATATAACCTTTACTCTTAGAAGCATATCCAATAAGTATACCTTCATCAGCTTTTGAATCAAATTTTCCTAAGTAATCCTTTGTATTCAAAATAAAATATCTACATCCAAAAACATTGAAATAAGAAATGTTGGGAGTTCTACCAAACCATAGCTCATAAGGTGTCTACTTTGATATAGGTCGAATTAGAACTCAATTCAATACATGGCACGCTGTATTGACAGCTTTTGCTCAAAAGTATTTTGGAAGGCTAAATTGGTTTAACATTACTCTGGCCATATCACCGAGAGTTCTATTCTTAAGTTCCATAACACCATTTTGTTAAGGAGTTCTAGGGGCAGAGAATCCATGAGAATAACCATTAGAATCGTAGAAACTTTTAAAGTCAGCATTTTTGAATTCGCCACCATGATCACTTCGGATACGAGTAATCATTAAACCTTTTTCATTTTAAACATTTTTATGGAAAGAGACAAATTCAGAAAATGCATCACTTTTATTTTTAAAAATAAATCCAAGTATATATAGAATAATCATCTACAATTACAAATGCATATAGCTTTCCGCCAAGGCTAACAACTCGACTAGGTCCAAATAAATTTATATGTAGTAATTGAAGTGGTCTAGAGCTACTTACAGCATTTTTAGATTTAAATAAATATTTGGTTTCTTTGTTCTTTTCACAATCAGCACAAACCATATCTTTCTTGAGTGTTATGTCTGGCAAGCCTCTTACCAATTTCTTTGATGATAATCTTGCAATAGTGACCATATTGGCATGTCCTAGATGCATATGCCCAAGCCTATTCACATCATTGTTAGCATATAAGCATCTACCATAATTGTTAGCTAGTATCTTCTAGCAGATAGAAAATATAAATATTATCTTTTCTAGTACCTTCAAAAATAATATTTTCAGATGATCTCTCATATATAGAACATTTTTCTTTCACAAAATTAATACCATAACCATGGTTAGCCGTATGACTGATATCACGCCACGGTCCGGAAGGCCTCTCGACCACCGTTCCTCCGCCGGACCGGACGCGAATCACCGTGCCTCGACGCTCCCGCGGGGCACGTACGGTCGTTTGATACCGGGACGTGATGCCGTACAAGCCTGGGGTTACGCCCGCACAAGGCAACATTGTTAAAGTTTGGCTATCATCGCATCAATCGAGTAAGCAGCGAAGGGATATTGTTGCAAGCATTTATCCATCTGAGTATTCGGGGCAAATCGAGGGACTGGGTTCTCTTAAATACAATGGCATCATTCCATACATTATGCCCCTCTATATGAAAGCAGCTCAAGGCAAACAAAACCAGATTTTTTGGGTCTTGGGGATGAGGCACGCCTATCGCTTTCTCGGACGATCCAGTACCTACAAGCAAGTAAACTGTTGGTGGGTCAACACTTTTATAAGTACTAGTGAGTATAAATAACTGAACAGAAGCAAACATTCACTAAAACCAACACTAAGTAATCATGTTATAAAATATTACATTACTAGATCTTTCTAGTTTTACCTATGTTCGTTACATGAAGCATAAGAACGGAGTCATATTACTTTGTTTTAAAAATATATTTTGGAAACAGAGTTCATATTCGATGTAAATAAGCAGACAAGACAAACCGATTATTCTGTTATCAGGGTGTGCGTAGCATGTCTCGTGAGCTATACTCAAAGACTCTAGGGACAAATGCACATCTAGGGATAATCATCTATCAAGCCAACACAATGAACTATCTTATATGCAGTGTGGTCTCCGAGTAACTTAGGATCGGTAGCGGTTAATCCAGCTAACCAATGACTCATTTATCTGATGCTATTATCAGCTGTGACTCATGGTTACTTTCCATTATCTTTGTAGCAGCCATGACCAAGGTTCAGCTCTCCACTAATAGCCATTGTCCGACCGATGCGAATGCATAAAATACTATCAAATAAACTCTAGGATGGAGACGGGATGAACCCTCAGACCATATATCTTTATTGCGGACTAGTCGCCCTCACTAAATAAGTTCAAGCACACGATATGGTTCTCTCAAAGCACAAGTGATAGTGGAACATGTTCATGCAAACTCATACTCTTAGACAAGTGTTTCATGTTTCTCTTAGTTAAGCAAGCAAGCAAGCAGATTCGTTTCAACGACAAGCTATGTGAGTTCTCTTATTAGCATGCACGGAAGGTTCTATCATTCTCTTATGAAACTATCTTTAAGCAAACAAGCATTCAAAAACTTAGATTTATTATTAAGGCGTGCAAGAATCAGAGAACGAAGTTCTTCCCACTCACCTTGATACATAGTACCGACGTCGAGCGGGGTACTACATACTTACCTACCAACAAAAAGTTTCGTCCTCGAAACTTCAAGGATAAACTTCTCGATATTTTGAGAAGCGATAGTCCTTATCCCTCGCCGTACTCAATCGAAAACACAAGCACAAGCACAACTCTCAAGCAACAAATTTAATCCAGAAAACTTTTTTGTACTTTGAGAATATCTATGGACTTATTGCATGGAACGCTCAATTGCAATACAATATCGAGCACATCTCAAAGTCATAGCAACGGAATAGGCAATAAATCGAATCGCTCTGATACCATTAGGTCACGTCCCGGTCCCAAAAGCCTCCCGACCACCATTCCCCCGTCGGACCAGACGTGAATCAATGTGCCTCGGCGCTCCTGCGGGGAGCGTACGGTCGTTTGATACCGGGACGTAATGTCGTACGAGCCTGGGGTTGCGCCCGCACAAGGCAATATTGTTAAAGTAATCGAGTAAGCAACGGAGGGACATTGTTGCAAGCATTTATCCATCAGAGTATTCGGGGCAAATCGAGGGACTGGGTTCTCTTTAATACAATAACATCGTTCCATACATTATGCCCCTCTATACGAAAGCAGCTCAAGGCAAACGAAACCAGATTTTTTGGGTCTTGGGGATATGGCACGCCTATCGCTTCCTCGGACGATCCAGTACCTGCAAGCAAGTAAAATATTGGTGGGTCAGCACTTTTATATGTATTGGTGAGTATAAACAACTGAACAGAAGCAAACATTCACTAAAAACAATACTAAGTAATCATGTTATAAAATATTACATTACTAGTGATCTTTCTAGTTTTACCTATGTTCGTTACATGCAGTATAAGAACAGAGTCATATTACTTTATTTTGGAAACAGAGTTCATATTTGATGTAAACAAGCAGACAAGACAAGCCAATTGTTCTGTTATCAGGGTGTGCGCAGCTTGTCTCGTAAGCTATACTCAAAAAATCTAGGGACAAATGCGCATCTAGGGACAATCATCTATCAAGCTAACACAATGAACGATCTTATATGCAGTACGGTCCCCGAGTAACTCAGGATCGATAGCGTTTAATCCAGCTAACCAATGACTCATTTATCTGATGCTATTGACAATTGTGACTCATGGTTGCTTTCCACTATCTCTGTAGCAGCCGTGACCAAGGTTCAACTCTTCACCAATAGCCATTGTCCGATCGATGCGAATGTATGAAACACTATCAAATAAACTCTAAGATGCAGACGAGATGAACCCTTAGACCATATGTCTTTATTACGGACTAGCCGCCCTCACTGAACAAGTTTAAGCACACGATGTGGTTCTCTCGAAGCACAAGCGATAGTAGAACATGTTCATGCAAACTCATACTCTTAGACAAGCATTTCAAGTTTCTCTTAGTTAGGCAAGCAAGCAAGCAAGCAGATTCATTTCAATAACAAGCTATGTGAGTTCTCTTATTAGCATGCAAGGCAGGTTCTATCATTCTCTTATGAAACTATCTTTAATTAAACAAGCATTCAGAAACTCAGATTTATTATTAAGACGTGCAAGAATCAGAGAATAAAGTTCTGCCCACTCACCTTGATACATAGTAACGCAGAGCAGGGCACTACATACTTACCCACAAATAAAAAGTTCCGTCCTCGAAACTTCAAGGATAAACTTCTTGATATTTCGAGCAGTGATAGTCCTTATCCATCGTCGTACTCAATCGAAAACACAAGCAAAACACAAGCACGAGCACAACTCTCTAGCAACAAATCAAATCCAGAAAACTTGTTTGCACTTTGAGAATATCTATGGACTTATTGCATGGAATGCTCTATTTCAATACAATATCGAGCACATCTCAGAGTCATAGCAATGAAATAGGCAAAGAATCAAATTGCTCTGATACCATTAGGTCATGCCCCGGTCCCGAAGGTCTCCCGACCACCGTTCCTCCGCCGGACTGGACGTGAATTACCGTGCCTCGGCGCTCCTGCGGGGCACGTATCGTCATTTAATACCGGGACATGATACCGTACGAGCCTGGGGTTACGCCCGCACAAGGCAACATCGTTAAAGTTTGGTGATCATCGCATCAATCGAGTAAGCAACGGAGGGACATTGTTGCAAGAATTTATCCATCTGAGTATTCGGGGCAAATCGAGGGACTGGGTTCTCTTAAATATAATGGCATCATTCCATACATTATGCCCCTCTATACGAAAGCAGCTCGAGGCAAACGAAACCAGATTTTTGGGTCTTAGGGATGTGGCACGCCTATCGCTTCCTCGGACGATCCACTACATGCAAGAAAGTAAACTGTTGGTGGGTCAGCACTTTTATAAGTACTGGTGAGTATAAACAACTGAACAGAAGCAAACATTCACTAAAAATAATACTAAGTAATTATGTTATAAAATATTACATTACTAGTGATCTTTCTAGTTTTATCTATGTTCGTTACATGTAGCATAAGAACAGATTCATATTACTTTGTTTTGGAAACATAGTTCATATTCGATGTAAACAAGCAGACAAGATAAGCCGATTGTTCTGTTATTAGGGTGTGCACAGCGTGTCTCGTGAGCTATACTCAAAGACTCTAGGGACAAATGCACATCTAGGGACAATCCTCTATCAAGCCAACACAATAAACTATCTTATATGCAGTGCGGTCCCCGAGTAACTCAGGATCGGTAGCGGTTAATCCAGCTAACCAATGACTCATTTATCTGATGCTATTGGCAGCTGTGACTCATGGTTGCTTTCCACTATCTATGTAGCAGCCGTGACCAATGTTCATCTCTCCACCAATAGCCATTGTTCGATCGATGCGAATGCATGAAACACTATCAAATAAACTCTAGGATGCAGATGAGATGAACCCTCAGACCATATATCTTTGTTGCGGACTAGCCGCCCTCACTGAACAAGTTCAAGCACACGATATGGTTCTCTCGAAGCACAAGCGATTGTGGAACATGTTCATGCAAACTCATACTCTTAGACAAGCGTTTCAAGTTTCTCTTAGTTAGGCAAGCAAGCAAGCAGATTTATTTCAATGACAAGCTATGTGAGTTCTCTTATTAGCATGCAAGATAGGTTCTATCATTCTCTTATGAAACTATCTTTAAGCAAACAAGCATTCAAAAACTCAGATTCATTATTAAGGCGTACAAGAATCAGAGAACGAAGTTCTGCCCACTCACCTTGATACATAGTGTCGACGCGGAGCGAGGCACTATAACTGATGCTCAGTAGATTAATTCATTTACTAAATAAATATCTTTTATTACAGGATAAGGAGGATTACTTATATTACTGTTAGCTATAATATACCCTTTTAGATTGTTACCGAAGGAGACATATCCTTCTTTCTTCATCGATAGTGTTATGAATATGGATGCATCACCAGTCATATATCGTGAGCAAGCACTATCGAGAATTAACTTACTTTTAGCATGAGAGGGCTGGCTCACCTACAATACGAGTAGATGTGACCTTTAGTACCCATTTCTTTGAGGGTCCCAAAATTTTAGTTTTTGGTACCCATGCACATATATTCATATCAACTAATTTTCTAACTTTGTATTCTCATGAAATGTGTCCTTGTTTACCATAATAATGAGATATTCCAAAGGTATTAGTGCTTGATGTAGCATGATAAGTAAAAGTATGTGTAGTGGTATGTCATGTCTTTCGTGGATATTTGTAAAAGAAAGCATGATTGTGTGTAGTATATGATTTACTTACTTTCTTCGACAGTATTTTGTGATGAGTCACCTTGCATCTTATGTTAAACTGAGTAGTTGGTTCCATTGCCTGCTTTCCCATACTAATCTCTAACTTTTTAGAGGTGTCACACTTCTTGATATCTAGCCATAAGTGCATCTATTCTTTGAGCAGCTAAATTATACTTTTTCTTTTCTGCTTCATACAGTTCATTGAGTTTTGCATTTTTCTTTAAAAACTTTTCAATATTTTCCAAGGCATCATGCAACCTCAATGTTGCCGTAGAAGTGTCTTCCATGTTAATAGTGGATGGAGCTTCTCTAATCTTATTTAACAAAGAAGATAATCTATCAACTTCTAGTTTATACATCTTGGTTTCCTTCTTAGCATGCTTGTATTTATTAAGCACTTTCTTATGATCATCAAGAAGGTCACTAAATGAATATGATAGTTCATTAAAAGTAAAATCTTCGTATAAGGGGTTAGTAGATACCTGATCAAAAGTTATTAAGAAAATATTTGTAGTGTCACGAGGATTTTCTTCTTCGTCTTCAGAGTCACTGGCTTCACTTTCATGCCATATGCTTGTATTTGCATATTTTCGTAAAAATAATCTTTTGATTGGGCGTTAAGAACGATTTCCTTTCTTTCCAGGTGGACAGTCTTTCTTTATATGGCATATCTTCTTACATCCATAGCACACTGGATCTTCGTCGTTGTTGTCCTGATACCTCTTCTTCTTTCGGTTCTGAAACTTTAGGAATTTTTCGAAGTTTTTGACAATTAGTGCTTGTTCCTCACCATCAGAATCATCGTCTTCAGTTTCATCGTTGGAGATTTTCTTGTGTTGTGCCTTAAAATCTATAGTCCTCTTCTTTGGTGATGATTCTTTAAGTTCCATGAGATAAAACTTATGTGTTATCAATTTTCTTATGAGTGTCTCAATTGACAGGGTTGTGAGGTCGTTTCCTTCTATGATAGTTGTTGCTTTGGATTTTAATTTTTTGTAAGCCCTCTCAGTAATTTTTGAATTTTTTTATGATTAGTTTAAATATTTCCAGGAGAAGCAAGAGGATTAATAATATCAAGAAAACGTTTAAACATTTGTGTAATGGTCTTATTAGGCTTTATTTTGAATGCCTCATATTCTTGAGTGAGTCTACTGATCTTTGATTCCTTCACTTATGAAGTTCCTTCATGAGTTACCTCAAGAAGTTTTTAAATCTCGTATGACGTAGTGCAAGTAGATACTCTATTGAACTCAGTACTATCTAAGGCACAAAATAAAACATTTACAGCTCTAGCATCAAGACTAGAATTTTTTTTTTCTAGATCAATATATTTGTCTTTGGGCTTACCTATAAGAACATCATCTACAACAATTCTAACTAGTTTTTATAGCCATCTTTAACTATTGACCAAAGATCAAAGTCTAGTGAACTAAGATAAACAAAAGTAATACGTATTTTCAAGTAAGTGTAGTTCGTTCCATCAAATAGGGGAGGTCAATTTGTGGATTGGCCTTCACCAGTGAAGATTGATTTCATATTTGCCATGTGTAATGCTTTAGGATTTAAATCCTATAACAGAAAACTTGCTCTGATACCAATTCTATGACCGATAGGCAACTCTAGAGGAGGGTGAATGGAGTGTATGTGCGTGCAGCAGAATATAGTTATGAATAAAAATTTTTACTAAGTAAAGGCAGTTACCAACTAGCAAATAATATAGCAATATGTAAACAGTAAATAAATAAGGAAGATCAAACGCAAACACCAAAATTTTATATTGGATTCCCTATGAGAGGACTTGTCCAGTCCCAAGAACACTTGCTCAGAGTTTAACTTCATTATCAGTTGTAGCTTCTATGTGCTCAAACAAACTTGCGCCCCAAGGCCGACTCAGAAGAAATCAGACCGCAGGATGACCATACGGCTAAGAAAAAGCAACATCCATACGCCCCAAATATTGGCCACATAAAGGCCTAACTCAAATATTATGTCTGACACAGAATCCTGACAAAAAAAGATTTTCTAAATGCCCCAAAAGTTGCGAGCACGCTAAACGATATGAAGCTCTCGTTATTCTAATAATGACTTCTAATAGGAGTGCAGAGCTATGTGTACTAGTCTACATGCATCCCAGAGTCCATGCATCTCTAACCTCATGCGTCCCAGACTCCATAAGTTCCATGCGTCTCTGGCTATGCGTTCCAGACTCCATGCGCTCCATGTGTCTCTGGCCCTCTGTGTTCCAGGCTCCATGTGTTCTATGCATCTCTGGCCCCATGCGTTCCAGACTCTATGCATCCCATGTGTCTCTGGCCCTATGCATTCTAGATGTCGTACGTCCCATGCGTCTCAGACTCTATGCGTCCAATGTGGTAATTTTTCCTAAGATAAAATCTTTTTTTTACGACTGAAGTGATTCTCTCCAACTAAATACGGGCCACATGTCAAGCTGACCAATTCATACAAACAAAAGGTTAGAACATCCCAGATATTCAGCAACAGCAAATCTCAACAAACGCCAATGTGGCATCTCGGCCTGGGCGCAACTACATTATTAAGGATGAAGTACACGTAGCAACCTGTCCATCGAATGCGCCCACAGTTGCAACTGTGTTCTGTTGAATCAGCCCCTTGCGGCCACCAAACAGAAGCATATGCGACACCTATAGTCCATCACCATGATGGCTATAAATAGGAGCAACTTGGATGTTCCAAGGAGTGGACGAGATTTTTTCTGCTTCAGAGAGACTATACCCTTCCAGACGAGCTACGTGCGTGCACACAAGCTCGAGAGAGAGAAAAGAAGAGAGTATCCCTCATTCCCTCATCGGATCATCAATGGAGTAAAAAAGTTGCTGCAATACTCGATCTCCATCGTCATATTATCCAGATTAAATATTATACTTAGATTTTATGTTTAGGACTTCTTTGTACGTTTTTGTTTGCTATTAAACGAAGGTTTTACCAAACTCACTTAGATGGAAAACAAGTTGGCGACTCTGTTGGGGACCTCATTATCCTTTGATGAGAAGGTCACGACGCAGTCCGATGCATTGAAGCTGGGTTCGACCCAGAGGATGCTGGTTGTACGCTTCAACCAGCATGCCTTTGAGGAAATGCTCTCTAAGGGCGACGCTTCTCCAAGGCTAGCCTAAGAAGACCCGCAGGACATGGGTTACAATGGTCGTTATGCCTCACCCAACTGCAGAGAACGCGCTCCCTGTCTCTCTCTCTCTACCGCAGGGATCACACTTTATGCGTCCACCTCTCATGCGGCAGCATCTTCTAACAAGAAGAGTGCTCAGCACCTGAAGACCCGTAGGACATAGGATGCAAAGGCCAATGTGCCTTACCCAACTGCGGATCATGCTCTCCCCGTTTCTTTCTCTGCCGCAGGGACCGCATATTATACTTTTATGTTTTATTCGGCAGCCTCTTCTGACAAGAAAAGTGCCCAGCACTTGAGCTCTGGCAGAGAAAAATACTACGATGCCAGGAGTTTGAGCACTAAGACATATTCTATGCGGTCACATCAAAAGCCTCATAAGGAGGACTATGCGGCACTGATCGGAAGCTACAGGCAGATGGCCGCATACGGCCAGGATAGCAACAAAAGTTTCTTCTTCGACCGAATCTCACACTGTGCTAACTCCATACGCCATGCTGAAAAGAGCGAAGTGGTAAACTTGGACTCTTCATACTACGCACCGATGCGTGCTAGGACGAAGAAGTCTAGGGCAACGCGAGCTCACCAAGCTTAAGTAATTGCTTATGCGACCGACCGTCAGCAGGCGATGGTAACTGTAATGCGTGCCTCTGATGAAAAGTTGTGCAAAACTAACCCATGCGTCCATCCCGCAGTGGCAATTGGATAGAGTTAGTCTAAAGAGTCTTCCACTAGCATCGTGGGAAAAGTTCTTGTATGAACCCCAGGTCAGGAAGCAAAGTCAACACATACGCACCAATGTGCTCGGTCTACCCGGGCTCATAAGGACGATGCAAAGGTGAATCAGCCCTCGCTCGACTTGCGCAATGTGATCAACCACAAGCGCAAAGTTAGGAAAACAAATACGGCATACGAAGTGTCCTCCCTAAGGCATCACTATGCCAACATTATCATCAATTATTGATGTAGAAAAGCAGCGGTACCTACAAAAAGGTAGTCAGAATTCCAGCAGTTGCAATTAAAGGTACCCATTCGGCTTCAACCCGAAGAACATGTGCAACCACTAGAGGCAGAGGAGCTTTCCCTTACCTCATATTATTCTGCTCGGAAGGCCCCCTCCATGAGGGGAGGTCAGAACTCCAGCACCTCCAGTCCATCGCTCTCGGCCAGTGAGTCAAGAAGACGAACCCAAGAAGGACATGCAGTTGAACCAGCGGAAGGTGTTTTCCTGGGCACCCGCTCAAAGAAGAAAATATCAGCCGCTGGGGGTAGTTCTTCCTTAGGACCCTAGGTGGCTACGCAAACTGGGGGTTGTAATCCCCCGGATATCTATGATAATCCGGTGTTCCGATAAGATGGTTATTCCCAAGGAACAAATACTGAGATCCCTGGGGGTAGCCACCCTCGTCAGGAGGATACAACTTCCTAGCTGGGGGTAGTGTTCCGTCCGAGTCTAAAGAGGATGCGGTACTACCAACTTTCTCGGATGATAATTCACGACAAGAGTCTGAGGCAAAATTTGCGACATCCATTGTCCCATCCATTTTTCCCTATGTGAAAATAGCATACATGGTGGGGGACGATTACGAGGGCTCCAGCGATAGACGGTGTCTCAAAACCCTCGAAGCCATGATACAGACCATGAATGCATCAATGCAAGTCTTAACCCAGACAATGCTGGAGATCAAGGCAAATATAGTCTCACAACTAGCAAGGACATCTAGTCAAGCAAACCTGGATTCCGGGACCAACGAGGATTCAAATACAACCGCGCTACCCGCTGGCGGTAATCATCCCCTACCCAGATCATTCTCGAGAAGCAATACTGGAGGTACGAGAACTCCGGGCCTGCATAGACTCAATCGACAATCGGGACTCATTACTCGAGCTCGAGATTCGACAACTATATCCCCTCGAGTGGAGAGACATACTGTATCCGTCCAAGTACAAGCCCTTCAACTTGACTTCGTTTGATGGAAAGATATCTTTCCGTTAATTCATGAGTTACTTCGAGATGGCAACGGGGCATCTTCCTCGAAACGATGTCCTCTTAACCAAGCTTTTTTTCGGGGTATTGTCTGGCCTTCTATTGGTTCTGCAGTCTCCAGGACAACTGTATTTTGTCCTTCGACTATTTCAAAGGACTTTTCCTCGCTCGGTTCTACGATAGAGAAAATAATATGACGATGTCCTCTTTAATAGATATCACACAAAGGGAGAAAGAGTCTGTATGGGAATACATCGAGCGGTACAAGCAAACAGCACTAAAGTTACCCCTCGATAATCCTGAGTCCACGCTGATGGACACCTACCGGAGGAATCTTCTTTCCACAGTCACACTCTGGATGGGCGACTCTTAGATCAAAGACTGGACAATATTCATCATAAATGATATCGGTATTGAGAAGAAAGTAAAGGACGCCCGTCTCTTGGGAATACAGATCCCCGTCATCGATGATAGAGGAAAACGCCCTTCCAACAGAAGAAAACAGCGATAATAGCACCTGAAATGGGAAGGGGAAGCAGGCTCTTATGGCCAATATAACCAAGAAGCCCGAGCAAAAGCTCGTAGAGGTTCCAAAATCGAAGGAAACTTATTCCTTCGAAGATGATGACGTTATGGCAATCTTTGACGTACTAATGAAGGGAAACAAGCTTTGGCTCCCTGACGTCAAGCGTCATGTGAAGGCAGTCGATGTGAATAATCCAAAGTACTGCCACTACCATCGATACGTCAACCATAAGAAAAAATGCTATACACTAAAGCGTACATCCAGCATTTGCTCGACACAAGGCCCTCACCTTGGACTTTGATAACAAGACAGTTGCCGCGAACATGGTAACTCTCTAGTTCGACAACTTTCCAGTGATGAAAGCCCAAGACGGAGTGATCCCAATCCCCAGGGCAATAATAGAGGTTGTCAATCTCACACAAGCTCGTGACCAAACAGCTAGGCTGATACCTCTCACAACATCATGTAGGGAGGTCAAGTAGGTTCATCCGGACCTTACTCCAGACTTGATGCAGTAGGTAACACCCTTTGCTACCAAGTCAAAGGGCAAAAAATTCAAGTCCTGATACACGGTTTCTCTCCCTTTCGAAGTATCTATAGAGGGAACAACAAGGTCATTCCTGGCATACCAACGTGAGTACGATACCCCTGACGATGGTGAGCTCCCAATTATCGCACCTATAACATTCGATCTGGGTCCATCCCAGCCTCCGCTAGTGGACAAGTCCAAGCAGAAAGAAACCCGCTTTGACAAATCGATGCGCAAAGATATCGTTCAGGGGTTGGAGAAGCCTTACAACTTCGATATCTTGGCACAGCTCGCCAATACTCCAACGAAGTTGTCACTATTCAAGCTTTTCTGACTCTCCAAAGACACTCGGGTTGCTCTGAGTGAGACATTATAGAATACCGACACCTACCTGGCGAAGGTCAAGCCAATAGCTGAGAATCTTGCCGTATGTCCCCACTATAATAATATGATGCAGGAGATACCCAATATTACACTCTCGCAACAAGATATGTTGCTGAAGAACAATTGGCACGATCGTCCTCTGTATTATATTGGGTACATCGACGCCATCAAGGTGGACCGGATGCACATCGACCCCAGTTCGTCAATCAGCATCATCCCGCAGAATTTGCTTCAGACCTTGGACATCCTGATGCATCGCCTGGCAGCAACCAATACTGCCATCAGTGGCTTCAATACAAGAATGAGCTACCCTATGGACAAGATTCGCTTGAAGTGCCAAATCGGCGACTTAAAAATAGAGGTCACCTTTTACGTCATAGACTTAGTCGTATCCTATAATATCCTGTTGGGACATCCATGGATACACCAATACATGATTGTAACATTAATTTGCACTATTTCTTGAGATGCATAGATGATCAGGGCATCGTCAAGACAAAATTTGCTGATGTTGATCCATTCAAAGGGGTCAAGACATATTACTCTGACTCTATCCTCTACAAGCAAGTCCACCAAGATGAAGGTGGCAATGATGTCGACGATGAGGCAGAGACTGGGACAACATCGGATGAGCCCTTGAGTGTCCATCTCAAAGCATGTGATTATGACACAACTCCGCCCCTCATGGTAAAAATATACAAGAAAGCACCTGAACCTCTAGTCGTTCGCCTTCATAGACCAAGTCAACCTCTGAAGAAAGATCCGGCACCTGCTATGAATTCTGAACCTTAAGTGGTAAAGCTGCGCAGGAAACCTCTGAAGTCGCCACTCGTACTGAGTGTAGATCTCGGGAAGGAGGAACTGGAGGAGTACGTAGTTGCTCATGCTAATGTTCCTTCTCTCGATAATATAATTTCTGAGGATAAGATCCCTTATTTTATCAATAAAGGGCTATCTTTGAACAACTTGAATGTCGCACATCTTAATACATTATATCCCATTAAGCACAGTCTATGCTTGCACCTGTATACATAGGTGACTAACACTTATGCAGTCAACCGGATTCTCGCCCGTAAGAGCTCCTACTTCATAGTTTCAGCAAGGAAGAGGGGAGACAAACTCATCATCTTTAGCAGAGTAGAAATTTTCCAATCATCCGTCCCAGAAGAACTGGAGTCAAAACTCAATACCGATAAAATACTACTTCACCGGTACAGTTCTCAAACCAAGCACCTTATCCAGAAGATGGAATACGATCTAAACGTTGCTAGGGGATTAAACTATGGCAAAGGCGGACGGTTGCCTCTGCATTTGTAGGCTCCTACAGGCAAGTCTGAGGATTACTACAATAAGACCAAGCATGGCTTAGGGTACGTCATGCCTTCCACGACCCCCGAAGGCTCGGATGAAGAATATGAGTTACACTCTCACTCTTCAAAATCTTTATCTTGGGACTCCGATATTAGTATCGGTGAGATGCTCAAACAAACGTTGTCTACTAACATGGTGTATGCTGACCATGAGTGGCATACCCCAGTCCCAAAATACATAGGACTAGAAACACGTAAGCATGCCAGCCGTATGTATATGGAGACTCCAATATATGGAAACCATAATACATACATACGCTGTATTATGAATATCAAATCCACAAGTGGTAAATATTTTATAAGTTACAGGGTATAACTAAATCTCATCCACAGAAATCAAATAGAAATAAATAACCAATAACTATGTAACTAAATCTCAATGTAAAGTATTAAAGGATGATCGGATGAAAATAAATCCACTGCGAACTAGAATATAAAAGCAAACACAATATAAGTACATCAACTAACAATTACGAGGCTCGAAAGGAAGACCTCCTCGAAATATAAGTAACCAGTCCGGATCTGCGCTCCTACGAATACTCATGAATATTTACACCTGGAAAGGGACCAGGTCCTCAGAGGGACATAACAAGATAAATAAAAGCATGCCAATAAAGTACTGAAATAAATATCCAATGGGTCGCCTAACCATCTATGTGAATGCAGATTGAGAACAACTTTCTTACAAGTGGGCTATCTGGCCATAAATGGGATTGGCAAGATTCTCTCGGAGAATCAGGGGCCTACAAAGCATGTCATCTTTTGAACGCCAGAGGCCGCCAGTAATATAGGAGTCATCACCGCCACGTATCTCCGGCAGAGCGTACGAGTTACAAAAAGAAAAGTACAAAGGAGCCCAAATGCCTTACTTGTTGTTCTCCCCACCCCATGCTCTAAGCATGTCATATCCATGATACGATAATACCTCTAATAACTGCCAAGTCTCCTAGCATGCAAATTTTAACAACAGTTATTCCCTTTCGCACGTCCCATACGTATAGGAGGCCAGACCTGTCACGCAAGTCCGTGTCCTACATGAGACTCACACTCGTGTAACAGCTGTGTCACGGCCAATGAAACCTAAGAATGCCTCATGATAATAGGGTGGTGTCATAAACTAGGTCACATACATATACATAATAAAAACAGAATACGATGACACCGTCGTTGCACCCAATTTTCTTGGATGTGCAGTTTATATATAACTGTTTAAAATATATGAACTAAATAAGCAGAAATAAGATGCATGCAACATATAGAATATAAATCATAATACAATGGTAAGGTATACTTGCCTGGCAAAAAAGCTGCTTAGTACTAATAACCTGCTCTTGAAGTCGCACATAATAATCCGATATCCTATATACATATAATATAATATAATACAATATCAGCTATTACACTAGCACAGATACAACCATAAATACACTGGACTCAAAGGGTACGCTAGGGGTAACACTGGTCGACTAACAGGGTCAAATGCGTGTCTAATTACGCGGGTGTCACATCTTCAAATACTGTATCAAAATCAGACAGTCGAACTAACATATGTCTAAGCCAGTACGTTAATGTACACAAGGCGGTCAACTTGCAATCCTCAGGGTCATATGGTCAATACGGGATATCCGTAATTATACTGGGGTCATGTAGTATATATATACATTAGTCATAACTATTACTAGCATATAATTACTTATATAATACATCCATATATTTATATATATATATAAATATATATATATATAAATTTAATTATAATACGCATACGTGTACGCATACAAGTCATTGGGTTTACCGACACGGTCTAAAATCAACCAACTAACTAAACTGAACCGATATGCTAACCTAGATGTTATTCACACAAATACGCATATAAAATAAAAAGAGGGGGACAGGTTCGAACCTCGGGGTTAGCGTGCACGGGCACAAGGATCAAGGATGACTGCTGCAGGTCATCTTCGGTGAGGGTGACGGGTCCATGATGACGACGATGATGGTGATGATTATGTCGAGGGTGATGATTAGTGACGACGATTGTGATGATGATTGAGGTTATGATGATGATGAGATGATAAGATGATGAGATAATAATTAGGTGATGATGAGGGTGATGATGATTGTGATGATTGGTGATGATGAGGATAATGATGATAATAATTGATGATGATGATGGTTATGATAGAGATGATGATGAGAATGATAATGGTGGTGATTATGATGATGATTAAGTAATGATGAGAATGATGATAGGGATAATGATTATGATGATGATTAAGTGATGGTAATGTTGATGATTATGATGATGATTAAGTGATGATGAGATGATGATTAGGTGATGATAGGGATGATGATGATGGTGAGATGATGAAGATGGGGATGATGGAAATGACTTCCTACCGGAGTCTGGCGGTCAGGGAGGTGAAGTCAGGGTTGGCGTGATCCGACGAAGGTCGACTCAGGTGGAGGTGGATGGACAAGTAAGAGGTGAAGTCGTGGGGTGTTGCTCTCAGGAGAGAGGAGAAGATGAATTAGGGTGGCTCGATATGGAGGTGACGGTGGTAGTTGTGGCAGTCAGTTCAGCCGACTCTGGTGGAGGCTGAGGTCAAAAAAAGAAGGAGGAGATAGAGAGGAAGAGGGTGGTTGAGGTCGAAGACTCGGTGGGGGTCATGGGTTGAAGTCCGGGGTGAGTGGGAGGTGATGATGATTACCGGAGGGAGGAGTCGAGGACTGTGTTGATGGCTGTTGGTGCTGGCGAGGGAAGGTGTGCAGTCGACCGTGAGGGCTGTCCCGGTGGTGCATTAGACAAGGAAGGTCGACTGTGGTGTGGCTCATCGGAGACGACGGTGGGGAGAGGTGGCTTTCGTAGAGTTCTCAGGCGGAGGAGATGGGAGATCGGGTTGGTCGACGGGTTGTGGAGGACAGGCCAGAGAAGAGGAGGTTGAAGACGAGGGGGGTCTCGAGCAGCGAGGACTGGGCTCGGGGGGACTGGGGTGCTCTAGCGAGGACTCCGGTGGACTGGGGTGCTCCGGGGGACTGGGGTGCTCCACCGAAGAAGGAAGAAGGTGAACAGGGAAAGGGGATGGAAGAGATTCGACTAAAATAGGTTTAGGTATTATAGAAAAGGAAAAGAAAAGTAAAAAATTGTATTTATATATGTGGGGATTAGGGTTAGGGCTTGACCGAGAGAATTGGGCTTGGTCAACATCCTTGGGATGGGCTTGGCCTTACATGGGGATGTTTGTAGGGCTAGAATTTGCATTGTTTAAAATGCATGGCTAGGATTAGATGAGGGGGTGATGTTGAGTGCTACACACTCCAAAAATCATGGGGGAAATCACATGACCAATCAATAAAGAAAAATGGGGTTTCTACATGTATTTTGTCCAATGGCATAGACACCTTAATGCATTTTTGCATAAAAAGCGCCAGACAATTGGAAAATTACACAAAGATGGAATTTGGATTAAATTAATTAAAATTAATGCAAATGGTGTTCTAAAATTAATTAGAAGTATATGGGGTCATAATTAGGTGGGACACAAGTGTCATGGACATAGAAAACTCGGGATAGAATATTATCATAAATTGGGTTGTACGAAACGGGTCAAGATTGTGTCTCCAATTTCTATTATAACGTATAATGATACAAAAATTGTATTTATTTAGAATTAAATACAAATATCTGCGACGAATATTGTGCGACTAAAATTTAGTACAAGAGAGCATATTTATAAGTTACATAAAGGTCAGAATAGAAGGCTGGCACGTCTAGGATAAGGGTATGAAATTTGTAGGAAGGCAATGGCTAGTGTAGTGCTCCAATTATCGAAGCAACGGTAAGGTGCACTAAGTGATATAAATATTGTATAATTAAATAAAATGTCGTGTTTTATTTCTAATTGGATTCAAACTATCCCTAGTCTCTCTATCTAAGCCAAATAGGCCTAATTTTGGGTGAGGGGGTTTACAATGAGGAAGACAACGAGGATCCACCTGAACTCTTTAAAGTTGAACCATTGGCCCAATGCCTAAACGCACAATGGAAGATACGGTTCAAACAACGAGAACCTTCCACTGAGGATGAAGTCGTATAAATCAATCTGGGCAAAGAATCCTCCCCTAAACCTATCTTTATCAGCAAAAATATTTCCGATGAGGATCAGTAATCCTTGCTATAGCTCGACAGGGAGTACATAGATGTCTTTGCCTAGAGTTATGAAGATATGCCAGGGTTGGACTCCCAAATTATGGTCCACAAGCTCGATATCTTGCCAAACGCTAAGCCGATCAAGCAACAGCAACGGCAGTTCCAGCCGGACATCATGAACGCCATCAAAGCTAAAGTCAACAAACTGATAGCTAATGGCTTTATCCGGAAGGAAGAACATTCGGATTGGGTGACCAACATCATACCCGTCGTCGATAAGAATGAAAAGATTCAAATCTGCATTGACTTCCATGATCTAAATACTGCCTGTCTAAGGACGAGTTTTTTCTTAAGATCAGAGATATAATAATCAATAACACTTGTGGCTTCAAGTGCCTGTCCTTCATGGACGTATTCTCAGGATACAATCAAATTAAGATATTTCCTGATGACGAGAAGCATACGTCATTTCGAATTCCAATAGGAGTATACTGCTACACAGTTATGCCCTTCGTTCTGAATAATGCATGTGCTATATACCAGCGAGCTATGAGAACCATCTTCCATGAACATGTACGCAAGACAGTAGAGTGTTACATTGATGACATCGCTGTCAAGAGTCACTCCAAAGATGATCACCTCTGGGACTTGAAGACTGTGTTCGACCTCATGCGTACGCACCAGCTCAAGATAAATCCTACTAAATCCTTCATGGGAGTCTCCAGCGGCAAATTCCTGGGTTTTGTCATAACTTCGAAGGCTATCCACATAGATCCGGACAAAACTAAAGTGATCCTTGAATTGTACACACCGAAGAACCTCAAAGAACTTTGTGGCCTTCAAGGAAGACTGGCATACATCAGGAGGTTCATATCAAACCTCTTTGGACGTTGTCATCCATTCACTCATCTCATGAAGAAGGGAGTCTCCTTTATTTTAAACGAAGAATGCCAGCTCTCCTTCAACGACATCAAGGAGTATCTCATGAACCCTCCAGTATTGGTGGCCCCCATTGTGGGAAGACCCTTCTTGATATATGTGCAGGCATTAGACTACTCCCTCGGAGCTCTACTAGACCAAAAAAGTGATGCAGGTCATGAGCAGGCCATCTACTATCTCAGCAAAATGATGGCCAGTACAGAGCATAGGTATAACCCCGTTGAGAAGGAGTGCCTCGCTCTGGTCTTCGTAATTTGGAAAACTCAGCATTATGTGGCAGGATAAACCATCCATGTGATCTTACGAGTTAATCCTCTTAGGGTCCTTATGATTAAACCCGGAGGGATCAACTCTCGCCTAGCCACATGGGTAATACGGTTGTCACCATATGATATGGTATTTGCCCCACAAAGGCGGTCAAAGGCCAAGCATTGACAGATTTTCTAGCAGCCCACCATGGTACCAGATACCTTAATGCTCTACGAGGAGACCCCAGACGAAGTAACTGGTTCAAACATGACTATAAGCGTAGAAGTTGTTTGGCAAATGTTCTTCGACGGTACTTCAAGAATAGGGCCTAAAGGCGATATTGTCGCTGGCGTTGGGATAGTACTGATTTCTCCGTACGATATGGTCATCAACCGTGCTTACTCTCTCACAAAGCCATGCTCCAATAATATGGTAGAGTACAATGCCCATGTTATTAGGTTCCAGCTTGCTAAACAAGTAGGAGTGGACTACCTGGAGGCATACGACAATTCCAAGCGGATAGTCAGTCAGGTCCAGGGCGAATATGAGGTCCGGCTCGAGGACTTGATTCCCTACCACCAAGCTGCACTTGGAATAATCTCCACCTTCGAGGGGTTCTTCATAGAGCACGTACCTCGGCTATGAAACATTGAGGCTGACGCCATGGCCGGCCTCGCTGCCTCCCTGCCTCCTTAGCATTCACGGTCAAAATCTATCAGCTGATCACAGTGGTCGGTCAAGAGCTAGTCTGCCCAAAAATTAATCTCTGTCTATACATGAGCTACTCAGTAGAGACATACTCTGACTTCCAAGACTGGAGACTCCCATTCATCGACTACGCAGTCTATAGAATTCTTTTCGGGAACCCAAAGGATGTCACTTCCATCAGAAAATATTTCCTTCGGTTCTATTATGATACGGCTACCAAAATATTGTATCATCGTTCCTACGACGGCCTTCTTCTATGATGCCTATCGAATATAGAAGCGAATTAGGCTCTTCGTGAGGCTCACGATGGGGTTTGCGGTACCCATCATCCCAGACCCAAGCTATAGGACCATCTTCGGAGAATGTGCTACTATTGGCCTATAATGGTAACAGAGGTTGTTGACTATGCGAGAAAGTGCCAAGCGTACCAAATCCATGCAGACTTTATCCACCAACCCTCAAAATTCCTACACCCAATAGTAGCATTTTGGCTGTTTGAAGCATGAAGAATGGACATTATTAGGCTAATTGGTCCATATTCTTCTAACGGACATCGGTTCATCTTGGCTATCACCGACTACTTCTCCAAATGGGCGAAAGCTATTCCACTCGTTGAAGTCAAGACCTCAAACATGATCAGCTTTGTCAAGCATCACGTCATATGCCGCTTCGGCTTGCCACAGAGGATCATCCATGATAATGATCCACAGTTTATAGGTCATACTTTTTATCGGTTTTGTGACAAAAACTGAATGCATAACTTGTCCTCGACTGCCTACAACCCAACAACAAATGGTTTGACGGAAGCATTCAACAAGACCATCATAAAGCTAAATAAGAAGTTTGTGTCATCCAATAAGTGGGACTAGAATGAGAAGCTGGGTGAATGTCTCTGGGCCTACCAGACAACGGTCCGGACACCTACTAGCAGCACGCCATTCTCCTTGGTATACGGAAGAAAAGCGGTCCTCCCACTTGAGATCCAAATTTGGTCACTCCGAGTAGTCCTCTCCAACCAATTGACTGTTGACGACAATCACCGTCGATGGATACAAGAGTTAGAAGTACTTGACAAAAAATGTATCTTAGCTCAACAACGCATTGAGCTATATCAAGCACGCCTCTGAGGAGCCTTCAATAAATGGGTCAAGAAGATGACTTACCAAGTAGGTGACCCTGTCTTGATAGTAAGAAGACTGATGGTCATGATCCACAAGACGGCCAATTTTTTTTAACCTAAATGGGAGGGTCCGTTCATCATGGAGTCCGTATTCTCCAACGGCGCCTACCGGCTCATAAAAGCCAATAGCAACTTTCTAATGATGTCCATCAACATAAAGTTCCTTAAGAAGTACTATGTCTAAGCGAGACTTGTACTCCCCCTGGTTCATCCCCAGCAAGTGTAAGCATAATATGCACTTCTTGGATGAAAGCCATTGTCTGTATTCAAGAATCCTGAATACGTAACAGGTAGTAGATCCTCAAAAGCTCTCCAGTGGAGCAATTCTCAGGTCTATCCACACTTTCGGGTAAACCACTCAAAATTATTTCCTTTGGGCATTAGTTCACGTCCATATCACCTCTAAACTATTGTCCTAACCGATTATCCCAGTTGGGTTAGCCATGTCCATATTACCTCTTTGCAAACCTCTCTGTATGGCCATCAATTATCACGTCCATATTATATCTGACATCGGCCGTAATTTAAAATTAGCACCCATACTTAATCCTAAGTATGTTAGTGGTATTAAGTCCACAAAACTAGCCACTTTTATATCACCTCTGGCAAGGCTTGTCTCGAACTTATTACTTGCACTCAAGTGCGCAACAAGAAGTAATGGGTCCATAAAACCTATCATGTCCATATCACCTCTAATATGGTTCCGTTTCAAACTTATTACTTGCACTCCAATGGGCAAGAAGTAATAGGTCTACTAGAGATCACCTAGTAGGATGCCCTCAGTGGAAGCAAACAGTTCACATTTATATTACCTCTGAACTATGAGATACCCATTTTTTCATAAAGAAAAAATAGCCATGTCCATATTACCTTTGGTTCGTTTCCTTTTTCTTCCATAAAAATACCATAATCGTACTCAACATCTCGGTATGACTATCGACTAGGTCACGTCCACGTTACCTCTGAGCTATCGTCCTCATATCCTCACCAGTATAGTTTGTCATATCTTTCTTACCTCTGAGCAAACCTTCCTACTTGACTATTGATTATCACGTCCATATTACCTCTGATATCGGTCGTCATCTAAACTTATCACCCGTACTTAACTCTAAGTATGCCAACGGTGGTAAGTCCACAAAACCTATCACGTTCATATCACCTCTGATAGGGTTTCTCTTGCGTCGAATCTATTACTTGCACTCAAGTGCGCAAGAAGTAATAGGTCCACTAAAAATCCCTAGTGGGATATCCGTAAAATACTACAGTATTATGCTACGTCCATATTACCTCTAGTACAATATCCAAAGTTTACACGAATAATTCTAATAAAAGGAAAAAAAGCTTTTAATTCTTCCAACTGGGGAACCAAAAACAAACTACATTTGAGGACTTACTAACGCCTCAAAAAAAGGAAGAAGAATGAGCTTTAGAGGCCATGGCAGTCATCGAAGATAGCAGCAGCGGGGAAAATATAGAGAAAAAAATAAGAAGACTTTCTCTCTCCAAACTCTCATATTTTTATAGACTAGAGTGTCATAGAACCCGAGCCATCTTGTCACCCCCACTTTTCCATATGAGAGTTTTTGGTCATTTTAAATATATATTATTCCTAATTATTAATAATTATTATAGTGCTACTTAATTATTTATGATTTGTATTAATTATTATAATTAGTGGGCTAGCCTATGAGTTAGACTAGACATATGTGAACCCAATTAGACTTGTCATGACAACTTATGAGCCCAACATGGCTAGGCCATCAGACCCATTTTCTCTAATTAATTAGGAGGATTAGACTAATTTGCATTAGTGTAAAAGCTTCCCAAACTAGTCATCCCTAATTATTTCCCCATAATTCACCATGTAGGGGCAACTTGGACATTTGGAGGTGACTTGGAGAAGGGGGAAGGGGGCCGACCACTATAGAGAGTCTATCTTCTCATTCTCCTCTTCATTTGCATTCATTTTAGATCCCCAAATTCATAGATCCCCAATTCTCTCATTCATTTATCAATTCACCATCAATTCAATTGTATTCTCCCATATTTTCATCCCTCAAGAAGCTTTAGAGCTTGGAGTAGCAAAGAGCACAAGGAGAAGGAGCTTTGGTGGAGAGATTATATTTTGATCATGTCCATTGTGCTTTTCATTAGGAATCCATCTCCTAATTGGTAAATTCTGAATTTATATTCATTATAAGTTCTAAATCATGCATTTTACCATTAGGAACCACCCCATGGCATAGGTCTACCAATAGGAACAAGTTCTAGGCTAATTGGTTGTGTATAGAGAATTTTGCATAAGTTTTTGTATGTATTTTGGGAGAATTATGAGATTAACACATCAATTGTGTGTCTTGAGATCAATTGGATCTAATTAGACTTAGATCCGGGTTGTAGGACTAGGTACGTGTCTACAATTGGATGCGATTAGGCCGTATCGCGATACGATACGATACCGTGTGAAACGGAGCTCAATTTGGGTATTTTGTGCAATTACTCCTCAATTCTCATTGTAGTAAGTTACTTTAGTGGTATTATTATATATTTGATATATATAAATGATCATTGTGGGAGAAATTAGATTTTGACACCTCATTGGGATGAGTATCATAATTTCCTAAGTTATACTCTATATATGTATTTGTTTAAATGCCTATAGTATAGCATATAGATGTAAGTATATGGTAATAAGTATTTATACATATATATGTTAGTGTGTGTATATATATATATATATATAAATATATATATATATATATATATATATATATATATATATAGTTTTGTGTATGTGTTAAGAGTGTGTGAATTGGTGACTGTGAACTAGGAACTAGGATTAAGTGTGTTTGTGTGTTGTATTGGGAGAATAGGCATGTGTGTTCAGTCGAGCACACGTGAAAGGAATTTTGACTGTGTGGATGTGTGTCTTCAGGATTGACTTAAGTTCAGTGTGGAGTTACTTTGTATTAGAGTTGCAGGTAAAAGTAGAATTGGTGTTATGGTCGATTGGGGGTACAGACAACTGAGTATAGTACCAGTTGCTGTCACAGTAATGGTAGTGTTCAAAACTATATGAGCAAAACCTGTTGTGGTACAGTGATGCACTGGGTTAAGAGGCCAGGTGTAGTCGATTGGGGGTACAGGAAATGATGGATGGGGTGTCAGGTTAAGTAACAGCAATAAATACTCAGTAAGTATCAGGGGAGTTTGTGAATTTAGAATAAAAGGAGGGAAGTTCAGTGAATATGTAACTGTTATGCATCAGTGTATCTATTAGAAGTATCAGTTAAGCATTGGGATAATAATTATACACTATGGTAATCTTAGAATATAGTGATAACTGGTATATATATATATAGGTACTAGAGAATATCAGCTAGTAGGTAGTATATGTATCAGTTAGGGCATCTGATTTTGTATGTTAGTGTCAGTAGCTTATTGGAGTATCAGTTAGTTAGTGTCTTGATATCAATTAGGATATTATTTAATATCAGTTATATGAAAGTTAAGTTGTTAGTATTCTAATATTGAATTAGTGTTAATAACATAGCAATTAGTTCCTGTTAGTAGTATCAGTTAGTGGATAGTAGTTAAGGTATGTATTAGTTAAGAGCTAGTCTAGCCTAGTTAGTATTGTGATATAGTTATTATACCAGTTAGTAAGTTAAAGATAGGTAATACCTAGTATAAGCTAATATTGACTAATTATGACCAATTTAGACTTATAACCTAGTATGGACCAAGAATATCATCTTGTAGCTCATTTTAGCATCATTTCTCTTTATTTCACTATTTAACTTGATATTTCCTAAATAGGAGTAGTTACACCAGCTTGGGCATCGAGAGACACACTTTTCTCCGGACCAGAGGAGAGTACATCTCTCTGTTAGTTTTTATTTCATGATAGTGTATATATCCCATATTCTAGAACTGTTACTTGATTCTGACATATGGCTACACGGACTGGTACTAAATGGATCATGTCCTGGGATATTATCCCCTACCATATTCAGCGGGTACTCCTTTATATGTATTTTATCGTGTGTATCAGGTATTGATTATCGTGTACTTCGTATTCACACACTACTTGTGTTTACTGTGCTTATATTCATGTTAGTAACGTGTCGTGATTGGATCCATGAGTACTGGTTGGGGACGGGGGAGTAGGAGTTGGTTATGTGATCAAGCCCAAGTGTATTCCTGTACATGTCAATTATATATCACACGTGTAATCGAGTTACTATATTGTATTCGTGTTTAACCCAAACCGATCACATAACGAACTTGTACTCTATGGCATATTAGCTAGTTTATCTATTTTCATCACTTGCAGCTATTCCTATTGTATGTTCTTTACTTTTTAGTACATTACATGCTTACTCTAGTTCATTCATTTTTCTATTGCTAGTTATCCTGTATTCTTTTCTATTATTTGTCATGTATTCTCTATCATGTATTTGGAACTGCTTTCAGAGGTATTGTCATGACCCGCACCCGGATTTTGGGGCACGAGTACGTGGGTACGTCTAGCCTACGCCGCAGCATTGGCGGTAGAACGTTGTCTAGGTCATATTACTATATAAACAATCTCATACGAGTATCCAACTCCATAAGGAGACACGAATAACATAATATAATATGAACAACATACTCAATCACATAACTATAACACGATAAGATATCGAAGAAATAAATAAAATGCAACACAAGTCTAAAAAGAAATAATCTAACTCAACAATAATATTCAAGTCTCAATAAAGTATGCCGGAGACAAATCTGATACCAAATAATCTGCTAAAAGAAACTAACTAGATAACTAGTAATTCCGGCTAGACCTCCCGGAATCACAACTGAACTACAAGATCTAAGTCTGCAGCTACTCTCCCTATGGTCCATAAAATATCGGACACCGGTCCTCTAAGGCGCATTCTAGAAAAATATTTCCAGTCAGGATAAAGAAAAGTACATCTCTAACAGCAGTTCTACATCAATGATATAAACTATGTAGCAGTAAATAGATAGAAATATACAAGACGCATATACATGTACGAGAGATATACAATAAAGGAAATACTAGAAATACTGTAAATAGATGCAGGAAGGGACAATATGTCAATGAACAAGAATACTATGACTAAGTGTGTGAGTACTAGCTTTAACATATGATCGGCTTGGGACTTGTACTAGAATAATGGCCTGGCTAGTCATACGTGCAGTGTATGACCAATACTTACGAGAAAGCAAGACTTGTATATGAAAGATATGATCACATATCTACACTAAAATATTCCCCACCCCGACTGGTATAGTAGATCCAATCATGGCACGCTATAGCACGGGATTTCCCAAGAAGATAGTGACTCTTCCCGAGAATCAGTGTCTGTACATGTACAAGATAAATAATGAAACAAGACTTGTACAAGATATACCATGAACAAGGAATAATATCTCATGAAGAGATCCGGATATACCAATCCGTGTAACCATCGTGTCAAAAAATATGGATATTTATACTAGATACAATAAACATAGAGGATATCATAAATAAGAAACTATCAGAGAATGTACTCGCCTGGGGTCTTTAGCTGTCAATACCAATGTCCTGCTCTTGAAGTCTCGTAGGACGATCCAAAAGTCCTATACACATATAATAAAATATAATATTTCATCAGACATTACACTAACACACACGATCAAAACACAATGAACTCAGGGCTACGCTAGGGGGTATCACGTCTGTAGTTGCTGTGTAATACAGACAGTCAATGATACAGTCTTGCCAGTACGTCGGTGTAGCAGTCTTCTAATAATTTACAGGGTTACAGGTCAATGTAAATACGGGGTATCCGTAATTACACTCGGGTCGCCTAGTACATTTACAATTATACATATTATCAATTAGCATATAGCATTAATTACTTATAATATATATATATGTATACCAAATAATTACATACATAATATGTATATGTGTATATACACTAATAGGATTTTATAATATATATATATATGTTTATATATACATACCACATATTTATATATATATATATATATAACAACCAATATTTATTTGTATACGAAAGAATACGTATACTGAATATATATATACATATACCAAGTAAAAATATACATATACTATATTTATATATATATGTACCAATTGAATGCATATACCATATACATGTATATATGTATATATACCAATACATACATACTAACATATATTATTGAATACATATATACTAATTTGAGAATATACTATATATATATATATATACGAATCATACATATTCAATATATCTACTACATACACCCATATACCATAATACGCGTATTAAACCATAACTACAAACACGTATATGCATACGTGTACGCGAGGGGGAGAACGCGAACCTGTGTGCGTGCACGAGATCGGTGATGGCGACGGTGTCCATGATGTTGAGGATGACGATGACGACGATGAAGGCGATGAAAACGACGATGACAACGAAGACGAAGGTGACGATGAAGGGTAGTGGTCCTGGTGGTGTGGGTGGTGGTGCTGATGGTACGGGGTGGTGGTGTTGGTGGTACGGGGTGGTCGAGAAGAAGGAGGCAGGGGGTGGTGGTGCTGGTGAAGGAGGCTGGTAGAGGTGAAGCTCTGGTCGAGGAAGATAAGGGGTGGCCGGACTGGGCTCAGGCGAGGATCGACAGGCCTGGCGGAATGGAGGACTCGGCGGGAAGAGATGGCTCGAGGTGGTGGTGGTGTCACGACCCGCACCCGGATATTCGGGCATGAGTACGTGGGTACGTCCAGCCTACGCCGCAGTGTCGGCGGTAGTACGCTGTCTAGACCGTATTCACAGGTAATTTAAATCTATCTCATCCACAAGAATAAATAGGCAAGGATAATAACAGGAAATAGGAATGCTAAGATTTTATAAGATAAATTGTGACAACAACTCCACAGTTTATTACAGAACCAGAAGATAAATCGGGGACAAACCCGATTACTATGCTGAAAGGAAATACTAGCTAACTGGTTGACTACTCCTCAAAGGTAGTCTCCTGAGTAGGAACCGGCTCCTCAATGGTATCATCTGCTACGTCATATGGGCCATAAAAGGTGGGGGCATAGCCCTCATCATCGCCTAATATCAACGGATCCAGTCAGGAACGGAGCAAAGTACCAATACGCAACAAAGCTTAAACTAAATAATTATGACAAGTAGAAAAGAACTGACTAAGTATCATGATAAGAATATGCATAATAAGTAGTAAAATTAACTAAGAGTTAAATGTTATAAGCCAGAGACATAAAATAAACATGATTATAATGAGACAAGAAAATAGAACTACAACAAGATAAAGAAACTGTGTGTGTGTGTGATTGTGTATTTAAAATACATAGTTATCATGTAGGGGGTTATAAGGCTAATCAGGCCGTCATAGACCGCTATCAGTCAGGAATAATCGAGTATCAGGCTGATGGTACAGTCGCGTACCAACAGCTATCAGTCAGGACAGGGGAAGGGTAAACTACATGCCTCATAGTATTCTCCCTCCCGACACGAAAAGCAAGACATGAAATCCAATATTCTAACACTATGTGTAAACATCCAATGGTGCTAGTAGAGCAAGGAACTAGTTATCATAATATAAAGATTAAACTTGAAGTGCAGGTACTTGCCTGATGTTTGGATCCCAACTACAGTTCTGTTCTCGGGAAATTTTCAGAAATGTCTCCGGATGCTGAAATAAACATTACCATCATGCTCAAAAGATATCAAATAGCTAGAAATGCCTTTCCTTGAGTCTAATTTGGAGACAAGTGCAAAAACGGCAATTTTGGGTCAAAACGGGGTCCACATGTGGGCCCGCTTTGCACCGAAAAATATGTCAGGATCAAAGGTCTCCAAATTCACCAAACTTAGTGTCAACAGGCCAGGAACGATGATACGAACCCAACAGAACTTTCAAAATTGAATTCCGATGAGCCGATCACAAAATCGCCCGTCGAGTGGGACCTATGGGGCCCACGACACGCGATTTCGTCAACGTTCTCAGAATTGAACCAAACTTGGGTCACAGGACCAGCGTATCGCTACGAGTTCGATGGCACAAGTTTCGTCTCGGTCCGACGTGTGTACACAAAGTTAGGGCATGATTCAGAAAAGTCGGATACGGGGCGTTGTCCGCGGATACGCGTTGATCCCGGTGTGCACGCACACCCGAATCGGCTTCTGCAAAATCCCACATGTCTGTATCAACGATGCGCACGTATCTGTGAAGACCACGCACGACCAAGTCATCCCCTTTGGAGGGGCGTACCCAGTTCCGGGGTGAATTGGGTCATTATTTTTCTTGTTTTAGGATCGCGGTTCGCGATCGCCACAGGACGCGATGAACCGAGCGGTTTGTCCGGGCACCGAGGGGGTCATGCAGGCTACTCGTTGCAATTTACGGAATTGAAAATGGGGCAGCGAGGAGAAAGTTACGAGTACCTAAATAGGGCGCAGAAACCGGGGCTTTACTATGTCCGACACGACACGAGGACATTGTGTCCTGTGTCCGAGTTCAACCCTAGGGTTAGGGTTCAGAGGTACTGGCGACCAGAGAAATTCCCAGAAAATCACTTAATAATTAAAACCCTGATTTTAATTATAGAAAATTCCCAGAAAATTCCAGAAAATTGTGAAAAATCCTAGTTGAATATTGTTTGAAAATTCAGGGGGTTTACAGGTGGGAGAAGTTCAGGCGGGGGAGCTCGAGGGGAAGGTGGTCAGGATCGGGTGAGGCAGAGGGGAGGTTTGGCCGCCGGGGTCGGGTCGAGCGGAGGTGAACGGGGTGGTGGAAGGAGATGTACAGCGGGGTGGTTCAGTGGCAGCAGCAGCTGGGGACTAAGGCTGTGAGCTCGCCGTGGAAGGTTTTGCAGAGAGGGGGCTCCGTCGACTGGAGGCGGTGGAGAGGTTCGGGTTACCGCAGTCGAAGAAGGAATAGTGGCCGGAGCTTGGTCGGCCGGGGTGGGATGAGTGGCCGGGTGGTTCTTCTTGGTTTCCTTTTCTTTTTTTTTCTTTTTTAAAAGAAGGAGGAGAAAAAGTGAAGAAGAAGAAGAGAATGGAAAAAAATGCTACGTTGGGAGAAGGAGGGAAAAAAGAGAAAGGGGTAGGGTTTTCTAGGTTTGGGGATTAGGGCATGCTCTTGGGAAGGGTGTGAGGAGACATTAAATAGGGGATGGTGAGTGGGAATGTGTGGTGATAATGCTCCCTATTTGAATGAATGGCCAAGATTCGACATGAGAAAATCATTCATACAAAGGAGAGGGGTTGGGTTGACTAGTCAAGGAATTAGGGCTTCTCCATTTGGTTTGAACCAATGGGGTGTTGACACCTAATGCAACATTTGCAAATAAGCCCCTTAAATTTGGATATTTGCACAGACACATAAAATAATAAAAAATTGATGGGGGAATTGGTGTTTGGTATTTTGTAGGGTGAGGGGGTGTTGTGTGTTTTGCATGGGCTTAATTAATGGGATATTTGGATTAAATTGGGATTAAAATAGGATTAGTCAAAGTTTGTATCCCCAATTTAATTAAATAAATGCAAGCGGTGTTCTAAAATAAATTGAAGGTACATGGGGCTAAAATTAAGTAGGACAGAAGTGTCATGAATGAAGTAAACTCAGAATAGACTATTATCCCAATTTGGGTTGCACGAAATGGGTCGAGATTGTATCTCCAATTTTGATTGGAACGCACAACGATACAAAATTGGATTTTTATTTAGAAATTATATAAACTTTCGCGACGAATATTGTGCGGCTAAAATGAAGCACAAGAGAGCATAATTATGAGTTACACAAAGGTCATAAAAGCACAAAGGATTATGATTTTGAGTGATGGAAAAGTCCGGCTAAAATGTAGGCTTGGTGTCAGTCTTGGACCCTTTAATTGGTCCGGCTAAACGGGTTGAGTTGGTGTCTCAAAATTGATGGCAACGACATAGGTGCTCGATACAGGATTAAATAATGGGTTTCAGATATGAGAAGTTGTGCAATTAAATTAGAGCACAAAGGATTATGATTTTGAGTGATGGAAAAGTCCAGCGCCTAAGTTGGCGTGTCAAGTCTAGAATGCAATAACTTGTTGGAAAATATGGGCTAATGTTGGGCTCCGATATTGCAACAATGGTAGAGTGTAACAATCACGGTAATAAATTACAACCTCAATAAATTAAATCCTGAATAATACAAATTAAATTCATAACCCTATCATTCGGTCAGGTGTTCATCTAGTGGGCTTCTAGGTCAAGTCTAATAGCTCAAACATTAAGAATACTGTATATAATATAATATATATATAAATACACATCTCATGCAATTATTTAAAATAACCACACACAGTATTAATAATATACAAAAAGTCAAAAATACCCCTACTTTTAGAATGTGGTAATGACAGGTATGTACTTTGCTCCAATCCTGATTAGATATATTTTTCAGATAGTTGGCTTGAGGAGCAGTGTCCCACTTATTATGGGCCACAGGATGGTGAACCATTAGAGGATTCTCCCCTAGAGCAGGAGAACCTAGTGCCAATGGCTGAGGAGGTCTAGTTTCATATTTTTGGATATTGTATTAGTCTCATTCTAGACTCATGGCATGTATATATTATTTTGGGAGTGGTTATGTCTAGACTTATGGATTTGGATTTGTAGATGTACTGTGACTCTTATTTTTCTCTTTTTATTCCATATCGTGCTTACATCCTCCTTTAGTTTTATATTGTGATTGAGTATTGTCTATCATTATCATATACCATATTGTTCCTCCGTTTGGAGTTGAGATGACATTTACAGGTATCATATATATATTGTATGAGATATTTAGATAGTATGGATCACCTAGACAGCTTTCTACCGCCAATGTTGCGGCATAGGCTGGGCGTTGATCACTACTCGTGCCCTTATTCTGGGTGCAGGTCATGACACATCTCAAGCCACGTGGAAATATAGGATAAAGAGCAACGATTGAGTTCTTGATCTGCCATCATCAACAAGTGAACCGTCGCCTCGACGAACATGTATAAAGGTGGCTCAAAATCCCCAAAACTCCACTCAAGGATCGAGCCAAATCCTATATTAAATGGAGATTTGCCAGTCTGGCAAAGACTCATCAATGTGGCCCGCCATCTATGCGGCCCAAAGTCATCTTCTCCATGCTTCTTATTCAAAGTATTCCAAACTTATCAGTTTGAAAACTTTGAAGGGCATCTTGTTGAATCATGGAAAATCTAGCTTCTATGCGCTCAAACAAACATTCGCCCCAAAGGCCGACTCAGAAGAAATTAGGCCGTGGGATGACCATGCGGCCAATAAAAAGTAGCATCCATGCACCCCAAATATTGGCCGCATAAAGGCCCGACTCAAAGATTTTATCTAACACAGAATCCTGACAAAAAATAATTTTATAAATGCCTCGAAAGATGTGAGCAAGCTAAACGACAAGAAGCTCTAGTCAGACTAATAATGACTTCTGACAAGCGTGCAGCACCACATGAATGAGGCCACATGCATCCCAGAGTCCATGTGTCTCTGGTCTCATGTATTCCAGACTCCATGCGTTCCATGTGCCTCTGGCTATGCGTTCCAGACTCCATGTGCTCCATGCTTCTCTGGCCCTATACATTCCAAACTCCATAATACGTCTTTGGCCCATGCGTTCCAGACTCCACGCATCCCATGTGTCTCTGGTCCTATGCGTTCCAAATGCCATGCATCCCATGCGTCTCAAACTCCATGAGTCCAACATGGCAATATTCTATGAGACAAAATCTTTCTGTTGCGACTGAAGTGATTCTCTCCAACTAAATGGGGGCTACATGTTAAGCTGACCAAGTTACGCAAACAAAAGGCAAGAACTGCCCAAATACTCAACAACAGTAAATCCCAACAAATACCGATATGGCAGCTCGGCCTGGGCTCAACTACATTATGTTATGGTTGAAGTACATATGGCAACCTGCCCAATGAATGCGCCCACAGTTTCAACTGCATCCTGTTGAAGGAGCCCCTTGCGGCCACCAAACAGAAGCATATGAGGTACCTATAGCCCATTACCATTATGGCTATAAATAGAAGCAACTTGGACATTCCAAGGGGTGGACGAGATTTTTCTGCTTCAGAGAGACTATACCCTTCTAGACGAGCTACGTAAGTGCAAACAAGCTCGAGAGAGAGAGAAGAGAGGAGAGCATCCCTCATTTCCTCGTCAGACCGTCAATAGAGTAAATGAGTCGCTGTAGTACTCGATCTCTATCGTCATATTATCCAGATTAAATATTGTACTTAGATTTTTGGTCTAAGACTTCTTTGTACATTTTTTTTGTTTTTAAACGAAGATTTTCCTAAACTCACTTCAATGGCAAAAATCAATGAAAATACAAGCTTTGATCCGAAGGGCTTGCGACTTCGTACAGACACGAGCCTTTGATACGAGCCTTTAATCCGAAGAGATCAACGACTTTAATCTTTCTAAGAAAATAGCTTTGAAAGGCCAAGCATGTATAACTCGAATACTTATAATCAAGATCGCACTGGTACTTAGAAGAATGGAAGTTGTCTTGGTGTTTGGAAGGTTTAAAGCTCTTATAATGAATAGAGAAGATGAAGGATGAATTGAATGAATGGATGAGTGAGTTAGTATGGATATCTCTTCTCTATTTGTAGGTTTTTATAAAACAAACTTGGCCAGAACTCAGATGTTTAACATTCAAAAATATAAACGTTGGAACCTTGAGAATAGGTCTAGCCAACAGAATCAGGAATCATTTTGGTTAACAGAGTTCGGGCAGAGCTCGGGCAGAACTCGGACCGAGTTTGATTTACCAAATTCTAGTAGGTTCCTGGTTAAGTTTGGGTTAGTTTGGGTAATGTTTGAGTAGGTATTTGGTCTAGCATAAGTTCAGGTTTATTTTAGGTATAGTTAGGCTTATTTGAGTAGACTTTGCATAGATATTCAACTAGTGCCAAAGTGTATTCCGAATCACATAAGTCCTAGACTCAATAAAGATAAAAATACATAAGAAAATGTAAAACAACAAAAAATCCAAAGAACCGTCTTCTGCTGATGGCGTAGTCTCCTGTTGCAAGTATCAATTTGGAGTTTTAATTAAATTATCAAAATTAGGTTTACTGAGACCAGATGGGTCAATAGAACCAAAGGCTAAAGGAAATAGGTCTAGTCTCAGGCTGACCTAGCAGTTTCCAGCAAGCAGTATACGCATTAATACGTATATCGAGAACGGAGAGTGACAATAAATCTTTTATTTAGTTAAGATCATACTAATAAAATAAATTTTATTGGGATCCGTAACAGTCATGCAACAACATCTCAGTCACATGAAATGAGGGCATTAAATGCTCTAAAAATCCAAACCACCGCCATAGAATATGAAGCAGCTGCGAGAAACATACATATAAGCAAAAAATAGCCAGAGAAAGCTTTACAGTCCCAGCCTCTCTTTCCTTCTACATACTTCCATCGGTTCTTTGCAAATCTACTCTGACTACCTTGGTCCCTAAGTGTTCTCATGCCGCAAAGAAGGCCAATAAAGGCAAGGCTCTAGCGTACTCTGTGCCACCGTCGTTGATGGCTCCTATTCTCGTGCATGCGTCCATGCTTGGTATGATATTTTTTTCATCCCTAAATCTCTTTATGTCGATCATTTCTCATGGATAATAAAGAAAATGACCTCATCCTTCTTTGCACGAGGAGTTATAATCTTTTTTCACTTGCTGCCAATGAAGAAGGTGACCTTGGCCTTCTTTGCTCGAGGGTTTTCCTTTTTTTGTCGGGTCATCCCAAGGATCGTTATTCGGATGATTTCTTGCAGTTAATAAGGGAGATTACCTTATTCTCCTTTACTCGGGAAGTTAGCAAAATGATCTACTATCTTCTCGTGGCCACGACGATGGAAGTGATCCTCTTCGTACGAGAACATAAGCAGATAATTTTGCTGACTTATCTATAAATGAGCATGTCTACTGAAACTAGCTTTCTGTTATAAAACTATTCTTGTGAGGATATTGCTTCTTGCAGAATATGGTTCTTGTGGGGAGCTTACTTTCCATAGAACTTGATCTTCACAGTAGCAGCGATGTTTCAAGGAAAACTTATTTGCATCACATATTCCTGCGCTTTTCCTTTGCATATTTTACTTAGTCTTTCTCTTTTTGTAGTATCCTCCTCCAACGCTCACTTTCCTGATGGTACTTTGATGGGCTCATCCTTAGGGATAAAGCACAGTAGGTACATCTTTATGCATATGGTAGAGATACCCTAAGTCCATAAATATAGTGACGAAGAAATGAAGGATCTCATATGATTACAATGGAAGTCGGCTCTTCGAGAGTTGATAACTATGTCTCCTTTGCTGGAAGCCATATGAGGATTATCCAGAAGCCCCTCTTTCTCTTTAGGGATATTATAAAATATTTCTTGAAGTGTTAGAACGAGTAGTGAACCATGGTACTTTCGGATCAATGGACTACTTTGCTACTTACTAGAAATAGAAGGGGATTTTTTGATATCTTCCTTCCATACTGTCACTACTGGATGAACGATGAACTAGATCAAGGCTGTTAGCTTCCCAGATACACAAATTGGAAAATTTTGTTGTCATTATGAAGGAAGCACCCAAGAAAGTAATCCATGAAGATCGACCCCTCTGTAACTATATTGGCTTGATGTCGAAAGTGGCCGCACTAGATATGTTGGTTAATGAGACTACATCGCAAGCGTATACCTTCATGTACCATTACTAGTATAATAAGGGAAGTTATCCTCCTGATGAGATCATATTGGCTGGGTGGATCTATTTTGCTAGCTCTAGATAATGGTGGGGACATCTGACAAACTGGGTGGTTACATAATTCGTCAAAGAATTAAAAAGCCTTCGATTGTATCAAGCAGTTAGAGAAATATGTTATAGGGTGGAGTTCAGCCTTAACCACATTATTGTAGTTGTGGAACTATACAACACCAGGACCTTTACTATATTCACTGCGGTTGAGGAGTTGGGCTTCGTGTCACGACCCACACCCGGATATTCGAGCATGAGTACGTGGGTACATCCAGCCTAATCCACAATATCGGTAGTAGAACGATGTCTAGACCTCAATAATCATAACAAGTCCAAAGGATATCATTATGTACTCAATTAAATACGCTAAAGGAAGATATGAATAAGAATGATAAATCCAAAACAATATCACCAAAACATCTAAAGTTACAAGTCTAGAATCAAAATTGTTTATACATACCAAGTAATATTCCTGAGGCAATCATGTCAATAACTAATAAAAATATAACTAGTGAAAGATATTGTCACGCCCCAGTCCTAAAATATGTGGGACCAGACACGTGGAAATTGTCAGCTGGTACGACTCCGTAGGGCTTTCTAATTTAATGGACCCGACGAAGTATACTTACGCTGTCCACGATTAAGTAATCAAGCTAAATATCTATTTCTAATATCCAACCACTAAACTAAATCTCAATCCATGGTAAATAAATCTCAAGATGGAACGGTACGCGTCATTAGTCTGCAGCCAATTAATACATCCGTTCGAATAGTCCAAAAGAACAATATAGGCCTATAAACACTAGGCTATAAAAGCAGAATCAAAATAGAAAGTAGTACGTGACAATAATAGCTGAAAGATGTAAAGACACCTTTAGCGATGTCTAATACTCCACTAGATCAAGCATCATGCAACCTGCTCAAATAACCTGGAAGAGAACCAGGTCCACAGAGGGACGTAACAAGATACAAAAAGTATATGCCATAATGTAAATACTGAGTAAATTGAATTAGGGTGAATTATCCTTCTAAGTGAATGCAAATTGAGGACAACTTAGTACGTATGGGAAGGCTAGACTAGACATACGCTAACGTAATTCACCAATCGTCATGACTGGCTAATATATGCCATATATGCCCCTATCTTGGGGCAATCTGTATATAAAAACAGCCATAACGCTCCAAAGAATATGGTATCTGCATATATAACGTCTGTAATGCTCCGAAGAATGCGGTATCTACAAATGTAATAACGTCCATAATATTTCAAAGAACGCGGTATCTGCAAATATAATAACGTCAGTAACGCTCCGAAGAATGCGGTATCTGCATAAATATATAGAGGTGGGTATCCCATACGCCTACTAGCCGTTCTCCCCGCCCAATGCCAATATACAAGTCTTAAGTACGACGTGGACATCTCGTAACTAAAATGCAAGTCACCTAGAGCAATACAACTATGCTAAGTACCAACACACGTTCTACTCGCACCGATAGCCAGTCAAATGTGTTAGCCCATGTCCTATCATGAACTCACTCTGTGACATAAAAATGTTGTGTGACAAGGCCTCAGAGTTATAATGATAACTCTGCAACTTTAGGTACGTCACTAAAAACTAGTTTAAACATAAGTCCTAACATCGACGCCTTCGTCGATTGCACCCGAGTCATTCTCGAACGAGCACAGTTATATAATATTTAGAGAAAGATATAATAATAACTGAATTTTAAACAGTACAACAAGGCAAGGTATACTTGTCTGGATCTCCAAGCTGCGAATACAAAAGTCCTGCTCCAAAATTTGTGACTGAGCGATCGCAATAGCCTATAATATATTAATCAGATACTATGCTATGGCTCACTAATTATGCACGAAAGTAAACCTACGCTTTAGCAACATGAATCAGAGACTAGAATAAAAAGAGGTTATAGCTAGGTAAGTCGTCTAGGGTTGACTAAACAAGTGTCAAGTAGGTTTGAATCATCAAGTCTACTAGTCACATAACCTCTCCAAGACTTCTAACTGTATAATTTCTCATATAACATAATTATGGTCATGAATAGGGTTTATGTAGTTGCTAGTTGCTCTTCAAACACATATGTTTTAGGTATTCTTTACACTAGGGTTTTTAGGTACAAGGGTGATATATTCTCATCCTCAAATCATATTAAACTAAGTGTCAAGAAAACTCTTGGTAGTTACTAGTATTTATCCTCAAGTTCTCTAATAAATAATCAACATACTCATACAATATAACATTGAAACGTAACATGCACTACTCTCATCTCACACCACAACATGATAAAGCTTTGAGCTACACCTTCCCGACTCTAACTTTATAAGGGTTATCTATATTTATATCTTCAACATGATACATCATTAACCCAAATATATATATATATATATATATATATGCACACTTATGATCAATAACTTGGTTATATCTATAATATGTTAGCATCTTGATCCATTTGTATTCATGGGCTACACAATATTATTCCCAACTCTGGACACTAACATTAAACATGGTATTAAGCATGTTCTAAGCATGGTTTTCTTCACATATTTATGACGAAACAAGTCTTAAAATTTGGATACTATTCTAGGTTGGTTTTAGCATGCATAGTTATTACATTAATAAGGGTTAAGGAGTGGGTTACATATACAAGGGTTTATAAGTTCTTATCATGCAAGAGAGTCGGTTAACATGGAATGAAGACACTTACACATGGGTTAAACATGTTGATAAAGAAGAACAAGAAATGAAAATAAAGGAGTAGAAGTTAAAAATGAAGAAGGAGGTAAGTAGAAGGAGATGAAGGTGATGAAATATACCTAGAGGAGGAGAGGGAGGTGCACTCGGACGAAATAAGGAAGGGGTACTCGGCTAGGGGTGCTCCGGCCAGAGGGGGGTGTGCTCCGGCGGCCTGGGGGTGCTCCGGCCAAGAAGGCCATAGAAACTATGGCAGCTGCTGCAACAACAGTGTTTGCAGCAACAGCAACATTTGTAGTAGCAGCGGTAGCAATGTTTTCGAGGTGGGAAGAAGGAAGAGGTGATGGTGGTGGTTTAGGTTTGTTGGTGAGGGGTAGTGGTGTCCATGACGGTTGAGGGAGGAGGTCGTGGGGATGGTGAATGGTGGTAGTGATGTTGATTTCCATAGTGATGGAGGGGGCCGAAGATGGGTAGCAGTAGGGGTGTTCGATGGTGGAGGTGATGGAGGAAGGGGGAGGCCATGGTGGTGGTGATCAATTTTGGTAGGGAGGGGAGGGACCGAATGTTGAGGGTGGGAGAGAGAGATGTAATAGATAAAGGAGAGAGGAAGTATTAGGATTAGGGCCGGCTAGGTTATTTCCTAGGAGTGTGTGTAGGTTATCATGAAGGAAAAATGAGTGGTGAGGATAAGTAAGAGTTTGAATAGAGGGTTAGGATTTAGTGTAGTTGGGTTGAGTGTTAGACTAGGTTTTATTCATAAATAAAAAGAGGTGAGGTATCTTAATGAGAGGAGAAAGGGGGTCAAGTCAGCCTACTTTTGGGTGTACCCAAAAATGGAGGGATTTTAATAAGGGAATTGGTGTGGAGGTGAAGGGAATAATACCCAAATAGGCAAATCTGAACTTGAATTCTTTATTGAGTTTAAGAGGATATTTGGGGTTATGAACATGGTGTTTGGTATTGTGTTGAGAGGGGAATTTGATGTTGGGTGTTTGGTATGACTCATGTAAGGGTGTGAGAGAGTTCGGGTTGGGTTTGGACTCATTTCTGGCTCGGTCAAGTCGGTTGACCAACATGAATTAAAATTGTGTCTCTGGTGTTTGACAAAGAATAGGAAGTTCATAGGATTTCAATCGGGGGTGACACAAGTGTCATAGATGTAGTAGGCTCGGAGTAAATTATCATCATATTTTAGGTTATAAGAAATGGGTCGAAGTTGCGTCTCCAATTTTGATTGAAACGGACATAGGTACAAAGTCTATGATTGAATTTAGATAATTATGACAAATATTATGCGATTAAAATAAAGTCCAAGAGAGTGTAATTATGAGTGACACAAAGGTCATGATTAAATATTGGCTTGTAGATTAAGGGTGTGAATTTTATTGGAAGGCCAAAACTAGTTTAGTGCTCTAGATATTTAAACAACAGTAAGGTACAACAATTGAATCAAAAATCAAAATAGTGAATTATAACTCCAATAATAATTCCAGAATAATTCTAAATAAATTTCTAAACCTAGATTTTGGGTCAGAGGGTTTACAGGTACTAAAATAGGGACTAATCTAGATCTCTTCAGAGATTACCTCATAGTCCAAGGTGCAAGAGCGGACTCAACTATGGCATTACTCTGAAGTCCAAGAATATGGGGCATAACATCCTAATATGTCAACATCCAGTCAGGATTGGAGCAAGTACTATTACCGCTATGAAAGTACCAATGCATGTATAAATATATCATGGTAAAAATTATAACATAAATAAAACTAGACTAGCAAGTAAAGAACATCATGTAATAAAAGCAAGTAGTAAAATGAAACTGGCAATATGTAAATAAGCAAACTATATCACGAAAATCATGATCTGAACAATAAATGTGTGACAAAGAATACATGGTTCGACATGTGGGGATTAGGCTAATACGGCACGTCATACGTAAAGTGCATGACTGCTATATATTGAATCGAATAGAAATTGTCCACATGTCTACAAGTGTATTATCCTATCTGACTCTCTTTAATAATGATCACGAAAAACAAGTAATCACGAATCAAAAAATGGATAATCACGACTCAAAAAAAATAGATAATCACGAATCATGATCCGGATAACAAATGTCACGAATACGGATAATCATAAAATATGATATGAATCCTCACGAAATCATGACACGAATAAATCACATCAAAACTAGGACGAACGCATCAAAATTCGGATAATCATGAGTCACGACACGTATACAACTCAAATCATGAATCAGACAAACCGTCCATATGCACGAATCATAGTGTCAAAACAAGTAGCAAAAATAACATAAAATATTCATAATAGTATTTATAAATGTAAAGGTAAATCCAACTATAATGTACTTGCCTCGATTTAGTTGGAGTCGATGTGTGCAACCCAAATGTATCAACACGGAATAAGTTCAGATGCTATACTTTCCAAGATAAACCCAAATGGTGAAACAGACTGTTCCATCGAGCCAAAAATAGTCTAAATAGCCCAATTTGATATATATAGAAGTCCATAATCGGAGTTCAGAACGAATTTTAGGATGAAGATATCAGATCCGTAACGGCCCACGAAGAGACTGAAAAATAGACAAATTAGCTAATGTTCAAAAAAACCAAGTTAGATTAAGAGAAGGGTTGGTTTAGTTATTCATTTATACTAGTTGCTAGCTTCCCATTCCTTTTAATCAAAGTCTTAATTTATTCAAGGAAAACTCAATCTAAAAGTATACTTATTTTTAACATATTTGGAGCCTAAAAGCCCCGTCTATACATTTTATTCAGTTATTAGTTATCTAAAATTAGCCAGCTTATACTATTTAGGTCCAAGTTAAACTAATTAATTTAGGCATTAGTTGCTTAATATGAATACAATTCTCATAATCTAAGTATATACTAGGCCCTGATTCATTTAGTTAAGTCTAGTATCCCTTATCAAATTAATCCAACTATTAATAAGACCCAACTATATTAATCATAGTCTAAGTAAAATCATTTCAAGGACCAATGAATTAATCAAGGCCCAATTTAATGTATTAAACTAGCTAAGCCCAACCCACTTTAAATTGTTTTCTTATTAAAATTGAGTCAATAATTTATAAAAGTCCATATAAAGTTATGAAGCTCAAACATGCTATAAAAATTCCAATACTAAAATTGGCCTATAGGTATAATAGGTTCACAAATCCAATTATCAGTCCTAAACTGATTTTATTTCATTTATGGTCCAGGTGTGCCCTCCCCCCCCCCACATTAATCTCATTCATTAAACTCGGGCTCTGGCCCAAGTATTACTTCAGTCACTTGAATCTTATTAAATAATCTTGAATCTTATAGATTTTCTTCTAAGCCCAATGTCTTAACTCACCCAAACAACATATATGTTATGTCATATTCCGATTTCGAAGAATCAAAAGTAGCCACGGGCGTGATGTCGTACAAGCCTAGATCGTACTTGTACAAGGCAAGAAGATAGACAAGTCAGGGTATTTCTCATAAACATCGATATAGCAGCAAAAATTAGCAGATAAATTAAAGTCATAATAGAATAGATTGAATTACATCTCTTTATTGATAATGATATTTGAATACATAGCTTATAAAAGATTACAAAGCTTCTCAGTTACAACTAATACTTGGCGACTTGGCTTACATTAATACTTGTCGTCTAGGCTTACAATATCACTGATACAACAAAATTATAATATTTCATACATTATGTCATTTATAACAGAAGACGTCTCTAGTGGAAGAAGAGCTTCAATGTGCCCCAACAATGCTTTGATACCTCAGAACAGTTCCAACCATTCCACATAGCTAAGTACCTGGGGATGCACACAAATGTGGGTTAGTACATATCGCGTACTAGTGAGCAGAAACTAGCCCACTCACCTATACCAACACTAAGTAATCATGTGAGAAGCATTCACATTAATTTAGAGATTTTTCTGTTAGGGACTAGGTTTATTTCAATGTTTCAGTATATCCAGCAGCATAATGGAATCATGTTATGTGAGCAGCAGTATACGTTGAATATGAGAAAAATATTATATATCGCTTATTAGCGATTCTTAGCAACAATCTACTTGTCATATTCCTGTAAAATAAGGATTAGTGATATAATAAGCATTATAAATCATATCTACTTCGAGATGTTAAGCCTACATAATGTTCTCGTCAGCATGCAGCATAACTATATGAGGGTCATTGATGTTATTTTACCATATAGTAATTTTACCACAGTATACAGTGCACCTCCTTAGGGAGGTATCTAGCCTCTACTAAGAATCCCGCAATACCTCATACTTGTAAGCATGTCCGAATATTTCCCCTAGGTCGAAACAGTACCCGGTACCCGGGTCCAGATCGAAAAAACTTACTACCATGTACACAAGTTGTCCATGACCATGCAACATCTATGCAAATAATCTTAAGAATAAATTACACGTTAAAAATATGTAAGTAAAGCCTCGTATTATCGATATTTCCTGTTTTACTCATTCTCATATCGGCTGGTGACCCATAGATCCCAACTTACAGACCTTCTCGTGGCCTGGTGGTAACAAACCGTAATTTATATTCGCATATGAAGCATTTTCTTCATAGTTACTGTGTACTTATGCACTTACCGTTGTACAGATGTTCAATGTTATATTCACAGTTTACAAACATGTAAAGTAGATTGCATAGTATTACTTTTTTCTCATGTATGACTTACTTTATAGCCTTCTTGTATCTATAGTACTAGCAGTTATCATATATGTGTCTCTTTATTTATAGCAGCCTTGAATATAAGGCATCACTATCTTTATGTGGAATAGAACATCATATATTTATGAAATACAACAAGGTAACACTATCATTCATTTTATTAGGACATGAAGGTGTATAGCATGCATGCCTCGATCTCAAGTACTCCTATGATCCCTCACGAATGATCTGACGTGATGCATAGTCTTCTAACTTGGCATAACCATACACTCGAACCACGCTCCATAAAATATTCTACTCGGCCAAGTTAAGCAAGGATGTACCATCACACCAAGCATCACTATTCTCACATAACTTGTATCCCATCTGTCTGATCCGTCTAGAACTTTAGCGTAATGCCTTTACGCGGAGTGGGACATTACATAATATATCACTCAGAAAAAGTTTCATCCTCGAAACTTAAAGAAATTACTCAATCCACAACATCACTTAAGTCACCAAACGAGATATTCTGAGCCCGCTATAGTTTACTATCTCATTTAAATCCCTTGTAAATATTTTTCATTCATGAAATTTGTATACTTATGCGTTTAATCCCACCATCTGATTTCTTGCCAAATGATTTGTTCACGTTCATTAGTTCACCAATTACTCTTCTGCAGCTCCATTTGACTTTCGTTCACCACTTTCTCTGGATTGTACATATATTTCAGGCGTCCCCAAAACATAGTGCACTCAATCAATGCTAATAGTTAGAGAAATCAAACGGCTACAAATATAAATTTATTCCACAATATTGGTGTGAGACCCGTCTCGCTATTTTAGTATTAATATATTTTATCTGGTATATGTGTGTTATAGCTGTATATTGTTGTAACCTCCGATTTCCAAATTCTGAAATAATTAGATTTTTAATTTATTTTAAATACCAAATTTATAAAATATTTTTCCTTGAATTCTTGTATTTGATTTTTGAGCAATGTTTGATTTTAGAAGGTAATTTAAAATCTTTTATAAAAATCATTTTTCCTAAATGTCAATGTATTATAAAATAAATTATAATAATAATATATATATTCCTCTAGCTTCAAATATTTATTGACTTAAAATCATAAAATTATTTATTTGATAAAATTATTTAAAGGACTAGTTGTTTTCTTCATAATAAATTTTTAAATTCATTTGGGATAGTAAATAAATAAATTACATACTTTCTAAGATTTTGAAATATGAGTTTAATTAGTAGCTAATTAATCAGTTAGCCTTGGAAGCCTCTTAAAACATTTTTCTTAAATTATATTTTTCTATTAAATTTACCAGCTTACCGTCTCCCATTCACACCCTCATTTTTCCCACATGAAGAACTTATTCATGTATAATCTGGACCATTCATTATTTGGGCCAATCCTCACCCTTTATCCCACAACTCTCTCTCTATTTAAAGTCTCTCATCACCATTCCCAAGAAACCCTAGCTAGCCCTCACAAATTCCCACAAGCCAACAAGCCATCACCATTGATTTTGTGTGCTCGTGTCCGTGTGTCCAGCATTACCGTGTCAGCCGTGTTGGCCTCGGGTCCGACCCCGGGTGTCCTACCATATCCATTCATTTCCTGTGTCCGGTTACAACATTACAACCAGATTTTCGTGTCCGACAAACCCGGACACATCCACCTCCACCACAGCAAACATCATCCTCGTGTCCACCATCTGGACACATCCCTGTACAGTGCATTCAAACCCTGTGTCCAATACCCGAACATGTCTACAGTACACCGAACCCATCGTGTCCAGCCTCGGACATGATCCACCCGACACGTACAGCGCAAAACCCTAACCTAGATCTGACGTCGTCGAGCTCCGGTGGCCGCGGCTCTCCTTCTCGACGTCGAGCGCCTGTGGCCTCCTCGAGACGAACAGATCCGCCGACTGCCGCTCTCGAGTTCCACGCCACCGTCTCGAGCCGAGTCGACCGCCGCCTCAGATCCGGAGCCGACGCTGCCGCCGCCGAGTTCGACCGCCGCCGCCTGAGACGATCGCTTCGGCCGCAGATCCGCCGACCCCGGCGAGACCTCCTCCGTCGACGACGAAAACCCCCCATCGTGAGTCCCTCTCTCCCTTTCCCCTTTCCCCTTTCTTTTTAGTTCTGTATATCTCTGGGTTAAGTTTAGTTATAAATTTATTAGTTAGTTTAGTTAATTATTAGTAATCAGTTAATTATTTTCTTAATTAGTAGTTAATTATATAATTAGTAGTTAATTAGATCAGTTAGTAAATTCTTAATCAATTAGTTGATTTGTAATTAGTTTAGTGATTAATGTAATTAGTTTAGTATATGTAAATAGCTAGTTTTATGTAATTAGTTTATTTTTATGTAATAAATATAAGGGTTTTGATTATGTAAACTATAATAATTTTTGGGTTCTTTGACTTTCAATGGAATTAGACTTGGTTCTTCCAAACTTCCTAGTAATGGACTGAGTCGACTGTAGATAACTAATAAATAGTTTTTGTAAATGTTGAACCTTAGTTAAATTAGGATATTTTATTAATAGAGGTCCATTATTTTGGGATGTACCTATAATAGAAAATGAATGATGGGTTTATTTAGTAGCAAATATTTTTAAAATAGTTATATATCCACTTATACCTCTCAAGGGATTTTATTAAGCAAAGATTTCAAATGGACCCATTGGGTTTTTATAATAATATTTTGGACTATATTTATATATTCAAACCTATAATGTATTGGGTTCTAAATAAGGAATATTTCTTAAAAGATATAGTTGGGCCATTAAAAGAATTCATATAGATTACAATGTTAGACTTAATAATAATATTTCCTAAAAATATATATTTGGGTCTAACTAAACCAACCTTTTCTCCTAACATAAATTGATTATTATTGAACCTAGCTAATTTATGTATATTTTCTCTGTCTGTTGTGGACCCGGTATCTTCGTCTTGAACTTTGTGCCGAACTTCAATTTTTGGACTTCTTTATATAGTTTCTAGCTATTTGGACTGCTCCGGACCCATTGGAACTAACTGCTATTTCATTTGGGATCACCTTGAGGAGGGTAGCATTATATACATTCTTTGATTAGTTATATATATATATAAAAATATTTGATTGATATATATATATACAAATATGTATTTTGGTATAAAAATATATATTTATATACATCTATTAGTGTATATACACGTATACGTATTTTGTACAAATTACTAATACACTTATATATATAAATTATACACGTTTTATTGATGTATACTCTGAGTGTAAATGTGTATTTATATACGTATCCCTACTAGATGACCCTAGTTGACTAGAGCCATGCCTGGCATAGCCCTGAGGCCAGTGTATTTCTATTGTGTGTTAGCGTAGCATCTGATACAAGTATTATTTTGATATGTCATTAGGACTGTGGGTTCCTCCAGGCGACACTCTGGAACAGGACCTCGATATTCATCAGCTAAGGACCAAAGGCGAGTACATTCTCTGATTAGTTTCTAATTTATGATATCTTCTATGTTCACTGTATCTAGTATAAATATCCATGCTCTTGACACGCTGGTTACACGGATTGGTATACACGGATCTCGTCATAAGATGTTATTCCTTATTCATGGTGTAGCTTGTACAAGACTTGTTTTCCTTGTTATCTTGTGCATGTACAGACACTGATTTTCGGGGAGATTTGCTACCTTCCTAGGAAATCCCGTGCCATAGCGTACCATGATTGGATCTACTATACCAGTCGGGGGTGGGGAGTATTTTAGTGTAGATATGTGATCATACCCAACTTTTCATGCATCATAGCTCACCCCACATCTCACGTCGGGTGCGGCCTGACCATCTCCATGCTTTATAGCTGTTACGTGTGATTAGCCTGACCTATACATGCATCATAGCTAACCAACGGTTAACCTGACCTTACATGAATCATAGCTAATCATATGTAACCAGCCTGATCAAGTTCCCAAGTCGATCACATGTTAAAGCTAGTACTCATACACTTAGTCATAGGTTCTTGCTCATGGACATATTGTTTCTTTTCCTGCATTTACTTACAGTATTTCCAGTATTTCTTTTATTTCTTGTACCTATACATGCTTCTGGTATATTTCCATCTAGAACTGCTACATAGTTTATATCATTAATATAGAACTGCTATTTAGAGATGTACTTTGCTCCTTCCTGACTGGAAAATATTTTTTCAGACTGTGACCTTAGTAGACTGGTTTCTGACACACTTGAAGATTGGAAGTTAATGATTGCAGGTATGATTATTTTGTCGTTAGATTTGTCTTGTATTTCTTGCTTGCCTTGATATCTCATCGTGCTTTAGTTTATGTGATTGAGTATTTCTAGCATTATTTTATGATATCCCCGTCTCCTTATGGAGTTGGGTATTCACGTGAGTTTATTAATTAGATAGTTACATGACCTAGACAGCGTTCTACCGCCGATGCTGTGGCATAGGCTGGACGTACCCACGCACTCGTGCCCCTAAACCGGGTGCGGGTCATGGCACGTTTTTAGTGGTGGCCCATGCAGGTCAGACTTCGTTAGTTGTGCGACGTCGTAGTAGTGCGACGTCATAGTTGTACTACTTCGTACCTGCTATAGAATATAGGACATAGGATACTAGGATGAGAGAGGATACTCAATCACTAATTATTTGAGAGATTCCTGGGACGACCCTTGAGAGTCTCATTATAAATTTTCCAATTTAAATCCTTCCCCCTTGTTCCCGTCTGCTCTCGCTTGTTGTTATTGAACTTGATCCTTATTGATCAGTTATTAAATTAAAATCTTGGTATCATTGTTGAGTTTGATTCTTGTTGACCAGTTGTTAAATTTAATTCTTGGTATCGTTGTTGAATTGATTTTATATCGAGATGAATTTTACGGGCTAAATTTTACGGTATCATCTGATGACATATATTGATGAGGACAGTGAGAAAGATAAAACGTCTACTGTGGTTATGGACCCTAGAGTTTATCGCAGCCATATTAGCTGTGGTGACGAGAACGTAGGAACTTGACTTGGATGTACATACTATAGTTATAAAACTTAGAGTCTCTCGCAGCCATACCGGTTGGCGTGGCGAAGATTCTAGATGACATAATTATAGAGTTGCATACCTTAGTTACGAAACCTATCGTTTATCGCACCTATGCTTACTGGCGTGGCGAGGATTCTGAGTGTCATGATTTCAGACAGACGTGTATGATTATCAGGTTGTATCTTAAATTGGCTCTTAAAGTATCATCTCAAGACTTATCTATTTATGTTATTTCAGGACTTTGTTCCATCGCTTCTTTTCTTTACTAGCAGTAAAGATACCTTAAGTCCTTAACCCAGTTCTTTTGAGCCTTATTTCTTTAAGGATCTTGTATTAGTTGACTGAGTGTGACTTGTGAGTTGTAAGTGTTTCTTAGTTGGACATGTGAGCAGTAGGCTTTAAACTAGAGTTAGCCCTTAGCATTGTACCTTGTACAAATGGTTCTAGGATAAGTGTCATTAGAGACTGTGAGTAGAAGGAGAGAATAGAGTATCAGTGATAGTTCAAGAGTTAGTATCAGAGCTAACATACCCGCCCTGGATAATCATGATTATGCACTTGAGTGATCTATGTAAACAATTGGGTATCAAGGAATAGTACTAAGGATTAATGGGGCATAACGTTCAATTTGATGATTGATATCGGGCGTGTTAAAGGTAAAGAAATTTATATGCATGAGGAGTTATAATGAGGTGTCATGAGTAGAGAAATATCGGAATAGGTAATGAAGATGGTGAAGCGTATCACAGATTAGTGTAACAGGCTATGAAAGGTTAAAAGGAAATACCTATACAACCATCGAGATGAGGAACCATATACATGCCCATGAGAGTAAAGAAACATAAGTGTTATAGTAGATACATGTAATCATGAGTTATAATGAGCTTGATGAGATGATCCATTAATGAAGCTAGTGATATAATACCAAGAGTGCTAATGGTTCTATATCGAGGATTAGTCGAGAATAACGTTAATAACAGTAAGCACTCTGTGTGATGATAATTAAATGATATACCAGTTGACTTAAATTGAAATCATGAAAGAAAATACAGGTGATGATAACTTTGATCATTGGAGGTAATAGTACAAGTGATTCAGGCAGTATAATTTTCGTACACAATTATAGACACTAGATGCATTGAGTGCACCTTGAGTATCAGAGACCGTGAGCACTGATGTGTACATTTATGGAGTTATAAATTAAAAAGTGGAAAAAAAAATTATTTTTAGAATAATTGAGGAGTTGAGATTATGTCAAAATCTTTTGAGGATTTCAAATATGAATTCAATAAACATGGTTAAGGCTACAAAGATTTTAGAAGTGATTAAATTTATTTCGATGTGGAGTATCTGATTTTGAGGAGGTATATGCATTTTATTTTAAGTTGATCGAGAAGTTAAACCTTGACGATTATTTTGAGGATTAATTTTATGGTAGATGAGAAATATGAATATTAATATATGAGTAGATGATATACATGTGTAAGGATCTGGTGACTTGAGCATGATTGAGATGGCACCGCAGACTGACTTGAGTGTCCATCTAAAATTATATTAGAAAGAGCAGTACTTAGTATGATGTTGCGCTTGACGTATATTTGAGTGATAAGAACGACTAGTATGGACAATTGTAGTAGGAATAAGAACTGACAGAGGGTATGGTGCTAAAGAGATAGAGGTATCAACTTGGATGCATTATTGAATCATGGTTATATTAGAGATTCTTGACATCAGATTTTGGTATTAATAAACAGGTGTGTGCAATACGGATATATTCATGGATTTTGTGGATTAATGATTAGTTGACACGGGTACCAGTGTACATGAATAGGAATTAGTTAGTGAATGTGCTAGAGTTAAGTGTTTGTTAGAGATAAGGGATACTACCAGTAATATGTTAGCAGGTTCTTTCTTTCCCTCCTAATGTTCTTTTTCCGCCTTTCGATTGATTGATTTTCCTAGTACTGTAGTTCGTATGCATGATTTCTTGTTAGAATAAAACTAGTAGTACACCTTAACAGAGACTGAAATACCATGACAAAAGATACATGACCTATATATTTTTCTTAAATTGCATGGCTGTAGGTAGAGTTTTCTTAACCCATGATCATTAGGGTTTTGAACATAGCAAAGATCTATGACAAGGTTATGACCGACAAAAGAGACAAGAGGATTAAATTATGGATGAGTATTAATTTAAATAAAGAATTAAGATGTTGTTATAACAGAGGTGATGGATCATTGATTTTACGAAAATCGAGGTATGATTGAAATTCGAGGATAAATATTAACTTAAATGGAGAATTAAGAAATTCACAGGGTAAAATTTGAGGATTTATTAATTTTAGGAAAGGTCTTGATATAATTGAATTGCTTATTAAAAATTTGAGAAAATTTAGGAAATTATCATTCTATCTAATTGATTGCAAGATAGAAATTTTATATTTTATATTATGAATGTTGCATTGAAGATTCTGAAAGTATCGTATCGTTGAGTATTTGAGAAAAAAGAAAATTTTGTCACGCCCCAATCTCCCGCAAGCTCGATAGTCCCTACTGAACGTGAATCACCACGTTACAGCTCTCCCGCAGGATAATCGTTCCCATCGGGACGTGATGCCGTACGAGCCTGGAGTTGCGCTCGTACAAGGCGATGTTGTCAAACACCAAATATTATCATTGAAACAACCAAGTTGCAGCGGAAGTCAAGTATTGTATACCAAGCACACAATCAGAGTAATACGCAGCGAAGCTCACGATAGGATCAAATAAAATGCCTCATCGAAGACAAGGCCACGAAGGAGATGAAATACTCTTGCTCTTTTCTCTAGCCCACAAAGGTACTTACAGTTCATACATCATGTCCCATATATCCAAGCAGCGCCACTACGCCTGCGTACCTAAAATATTGCCCACAAACGTGGGTCATTACACAACCGTACTGGTGAGCGGGGTAACCCACTCGCCTAAGCCGACACTAAGTAAAAAATAGTGAATGCAAACAGTTATATGGTGATCTTTCTAGTTGAATCCTAGATTCATTTCATGGCATAGGGATGACATGTTAAGGAAAGCTGTAAAGCAGTTTAAGCATGCAAGCACTCAACTCAAACCAAACGACAAGCAAATATATAAGCAACTCGAGGGAAACTAGCATGCAAACTGTCCTGCTCAAGTCCAAGCAACACGATAACATGTCGAACCATCAACCAAGCCTCAATATCCATCCTCAACCAACACTTACAATCCAAATCTCACAGTACACACTCTTGCCGAGGCAAGGTGGCCGCGCCTACACGAAAGCCAAACCAACAAAAGAAAAGCAAGCCAACACTATACTATATGAAGTCACTGGCCAAGCCATAAAGGACTTTGATCGGACTGATCAAATGCGGTTCTCCTCGAAACAGCGCTAAGTAGCTAACCCACCTGGATCGATTCCAACCGCTGGCACCGCGCCCAAGATGCGTTACCCAATTATCTCCTCCATGGCCGAACGGTCCCGGTGCCCCGGAGTACCCGTTCGAGGAGACCAAACCCTGTGTAATACAGGTTGTCCGTGACATGCAGACACCAAGTAGGTATGATGAGAGGATCGAACATTCTCGCCCCACCAAGCGATCCTAGACTCGTTCCGCCAATAATCCAACCAACACATCCATAACCATTCTTCCAACATATAGCCCAAGGCACCATTCACAAGTTATTCCCATAGGCACAATGCCTCTTCTCAACACAGTATTTCCAATGGTGCAACACCCATGCTCAAAGCTAACCCATGGCACAATACCGTTTCAGTGGCACAATGCCCCATTCGTGGCACGATGCCCCATCAACCGGCACAACACCCTCGCCGATGCAGTTGTTCGGTTTTGAACCATAACTGCTCGCTTTGCAAGACAAAGCGACCAAGTGATATCCGTGCACGGATGCACGCTCGCTCGCCCAAATCTCAATGTTCCCAATCTCTCAATGCATCATTCCAACTGTCCAAGCATAATCCCAATTATCCAACCAACTGCCTCAAATGTAATATTCCAACTCTAGCTCCAACTATCCAACGCACAAACCAAATCAAGCCACAATCCTACCAAGCCAATGGCGTACACTCTATGCACGCCTCAGTGTAGTGATTCCTAATGTTTCAGCCCAAGTGTTCAAGCCATTTACGTGTTTTCCATATTATTAGGCATGAAGGAGTAGAGGAGAAGGGAAAGAGCCCACTCACAATGATTGATCCCGTTAGGCATCCTGTCCTGCCGATACTGTCAATCCCTTGAACCCGTGGTCCGATGCAAGCGCGATCTACTCAACTGGTATGACCGTACGAGCAGGCCGTGCTCTCAAATCATCCGACCGATCGGATTAAGGAAGACGGCAACATCGCTTCCATTCAGCTATTCAGTACTGTTCGGAATGAACACCTGATTTCCATCGAACCCGCTAGCCATCTGCACATGAAACAACTCAATCAATACTTATTCCCAAAATCCAACAAATCAAATGGAACCAGCATTTGTTTCATTCAATCCGACTCAGCGTAACGCACCGAGCAGTTGCGGGGCGTTATATAATATGCCACTTAGAATCAGGTTCGTCCACGAACCGTGCTGGAACTCATTCCAATCATATGCCACAATTCATTCCAAGATCTGCTCTAAGCAACTCACATTATCCTGATCCAGACTCAGCATCTCGCTCTGTTGAATGCTCGTACAAATTCTATATTCCTACATCCTTCTTGCAGCTCAATACGAATTCCTCGTATCGCTTAGTTTTGGATCGATACACATATTTAAGGCGTCCCTAAAATACATGTATTTCAGCCGAGCTTTGCGATAGCGAATTTGGATAAGTTACAAGGGTATCTTTATGTTCGAGGCGTCCATTTGCTTTGCTTCCAATTGAACCAATCGCGATTTCCATTCCAACACATTCGCTCGAGAACTATTCTCAAATATGCAGATTTTCTACCGACTCAATGAGTTCGCGTTCCAACTCAAACCATCCAACTAAATAAAATTGTTAATGGAATGGTATCGAATTCAATTCTCGGAGGAGAATTTAGATTTGAATAAGCATCAATTGAATTCGTGTTAGAAGAATAAGATGATTGATGGATTAGTAGTTAAAAGTTAATTTTTAGGATACGATTTTTATAAATATGCATTGATTGGATTTCAATTTGGAGGATTGGATATTAAAATCCTGGAGTATTTAGATACGAACTTAAAATTTTTGGAGGAGTATGACAAAAAGGGGTTTTGATTTTTTTTTAAAAACTTGAAGATTTTCAGGAATATGATGTTATAGAATTTTGAAAGGTTGTGAAATAACATTATGGAAGTACTTCATGATTATTTAGTTTGAAATTTAAATTTTGATAGAAATAATACAATGTGTAAATGCAATCATTAAGGACCGTAAAATTTGGAGGACGAAATTTTTCTAAGGTGGGTAGACTTGTAACCTCCGATTTCCAAATTCTGAAATAATTAGATTTTTAATTTATTTTAAATACCAAATTTATAAAATACCAAATTTATAAAATATTTCTCCTTGAATTCTTGTATTTGATTTTTGAGCAATGTTTGATTTTAGAAGGTAATTTAAAATCTTTTATAAAAATCATTTTTCCTAAATGTCGATGTATTATAAAATAAATTATAATAATAATATATATATTCCTCTAGCTTCAAATATTTATTGACTTGAAATCATAAAATTATTTATTTGATAAAATTATTTAAAGGACTAGTTGTTTTCTTCATAATAAATTTTTAAATTCATTTGGGATAGTAAATAAATAAATTACATACTTTCTAAGATTTTGAAATATGAGTTTAATTAGTAGCTAATTAATCAGTTAGCCTTGGAAGCCTCTTAAAACATTTTTCTTAAATTATATTTTTCTATTAGATTTACCAGCTTACCGTCTCCCATTCACACCCTCATTTTTTCCACATGAAGAACTTATTCATGTATAATCTGGGCCATTCATTATTTGGGCCAATCCTCACCCTTTATCCCACAACTCTCTCCCTATTTAAAGTCTCTCATCACCATTCCCAAGAAACCCTAGCTAGCCCTCACAAATTCCCACAAGCCAACAAGCCATCACCATTGATTTTGTGTGCTCGTGTCCGTGTGTCCAGCATTACCGTGTCAGCCGTGTTGGCCTCGGGTCCGACCCCGGGTGTCCTACCGTATCCATTCATTTCCTGTGTCCGGTTACAACATTACAACCAGATTTTCGTGTCCGACAAACCCGGACACATCCACCTCCACCACAGCAAACATCAACCTCGTGTCCACCATCTGGACACATCCCTGTACAGTGCATTCAAACCCTGTGTCCAACACCCGGACACGTCCATAGTACACCGAACCTATCGTGTCCAGCCTCGGACACGATCCACCCGACACGTACAGCGCAAAACCCTAACCTAGATCTGACGTCGTCGAGCTCCGGTGGCCGCGGCTCTCCTCCTCGACGTCGAGCGCCTGTGGCCTCCTCGAGACGAACAGATCCGCCGACCGCTGCTCTCGAGTTCCACGCCGCCGTCTCGAGCCGAGTCGACCGCCGCCTCAGATCCGGAGCCGACGCTGCCGCCGCCGAGTTCGACCGCCACCGCCTGAGACGATCGCTTCGGCCGCAGATCCGCCGACCCCGGCGAGACCTCCTCCGTCGACGACGGAAACCCTCCATCGTGAGTCCCTCTCTCCCTTTCCCCTTTCCCCTTTCTTTTTAGTTCTGTATATCTCTGGGTTAAGTTTAGTTATAAATTTATTAGTTAGTTTAGTTAATAATTAGTAATCAGTTAATTATTTTCTTAATTAGTAGTTAATTATATAATTAGTAGTTAATTAGATCAGTTAGTAAATTCTTAATCAATTAGTTGATTTGTAATTAGTTTAGTGATTAATGTAATTAGTTTAGTATATGTAAATAGCTAGTTTTATGTAATTAGTTTATTTTTATGTAATAAATATAAGGGTTTTGATTATGTAAACTATAATAATTTTTGGGTTCTTTGACTTTCAATGGAATTAGACTTGGTTCTTCCAAACTTCCTAGTAATGGACTGAGTCGACTGTAGATAACTAATAAATAGTTTTTATAAATGTTGAACCTTAGTTAAATTGAGATATTTTATTAATAGATGTCCATTATTTTGGGATGTACCTATAATAGAAAATGAATGATGGGTTTATTTAGTAGCAAATATTTTTAAAATAGTTATATATCCACTTATACCTCTCAAGGGATTTTATTAAGCAGAGATTTCAAATGGACCCATTGGGTTTTTATAATAATATTTTGGACTATATTTATATATTCAAACCTATAATGTATTGGGTTCTAAATAAGGAATATTTCTTAAAAGATATAGTTGGGCCATTAAAAGAATTCATATAGATTATAATGTTAGACTTAATAATAATATTTCCTAAAAATATATATTTGGGTCTAACTAAACCAACCTTTTCTCCTAACATAAATTGATTATTATTGAACCTAGCTAATTTATGTATATTTTCTCTGTCTGTTGTGGACCCGGTATCTTCGTCTTGAACTTTGTGCCGAACTTCAATTTTTGGACTTCTTTATATAGTTTCTAGCTATTTGGACTGCTCCGGACCCATTGGAACTAACTGCTATTTCATTTGGGATCACCTTGAGGAGGGTGGCATTATATACATTCTTTGATTAGTTATATATATATATATAAATATTTGATTGATATATATATAAATATGTATTTTGGTATAAAAATATATATTTATATACATCTATTAGTGTATATACACGTATACGTATTTTGTACAAATTACTAATACACTTATATATATAAATTATACACGTTTTATTGATGTATACTCTGAGTGTAAATGTGTATTTATATACGTATCCCTACTAGATGACCCTAGTTGACTAGAGCCATGCCTGGCATAGCCCTGAGGCCAGTGTATTTCTATTGTGTGTTAGCGTAGCATCTGATACAAGTATTATTTTGATATGTCATTAGGACTGTGGGTTCCTCCAGGCGACACTCTGGAACAGGACCTCGATATTCATCAGCTAAGGACCAAAGGCGAGTATATTCTCTGATTAGTTTCTAATTTATAATATCTCCTATGTTCACTGTATCTAGTGTAAATATCCATGCTCTTGACACGCTGGTTACACGGATTGGTATACACGGATCTCGTCATGAGATATTATTCCTTATATGGTGTAGCTTGTACAAGACTTGTTTTCCTTGTTATCTTGTGCATGTACAGACACTGATTTCCGGGGAGATTTGCTAACTTCCTAGGAAATCCCGTGCCATAGCGTACCATGATTGGATCTACTATACCAGTCGGGGGTGGGGAGTATTTTAGTGTAGATATGTGATCATACCCAACTTTTCATGCATCATAGCTCACCCCACATCTCACGTCGGGTGCGGCCTGACCATCTCCATGCTTCATAGCTGTTACGTGTGATTAGCCTGACCTCTACATGCATCATAGCTAACCAACGGTTAGCCTGACCTTACATGAATCATAGCTAATCACATGTAACCAGCCTGATCAAGTTCCCAAGCCGATCACATATTAAAGCTAGTACTCATACACTTAGTCATAGGTTCTTGCTCATGGACATATTATTTCTTTTCCTGCATTTACTTACAGTATTTCCAGTATTTCTTTTATTTCTCATACCTATACATGCTTCTGGTATATTTCCATCTAGAACTGCTACATAGTTTATATCATTAATATAGAACTCCTATTTAGAGATGTACTTTGCTCCTTCCTGACTGGAAAATATTTTTTTAGACTGTGACCTTAGTAGACTGGTTTCTGACACACTTGAAGATTGGAAGTTAATGATTGCAGGTATGATTATTTTATCGTTAGATTTGTCTTGTATTTCTTGCTTGCCTTGATATCTCATCGTGCTTTAGTTTATGTGATTGAGTATTTCTAGCATTATTTTATGATATCCCCGTCTCCTTATGGAGTTGGGTATTCACGTGAGTTTATTAATTAGATAGTTACATGACCTAGACAGCGTTCTACCGCCGATGCTGCGGCGTAGGCTGGACGTACCCACGCACTCGTGCCCCTAAACCGGGTGCGGGTCGTGACAATTGCTTCCCATGTAATTATTGATTTTTCTAGCTGCTTTTATGTAATTTCTAGAATTGTGTAGTGTTAGTCACCATTTGATATATATAGTCTTCTCTTTCTCTCTCCTCCTCATTCTTCTTTATTTTCTTTTCTTTCTTCATCCTTGGCCGAACCTTAGCCCCAGCCGTGAACTTGCCTTGGGTAGTTGTGGTAGAAGTTTAGCAGGGGTTTAGGCAAGTACATCTTACCAAGGAGGAAGAACTTGCTATATTATATTTATTTAGTTTTCTTGCATTTTATTGCTTTATATTATTCTCTATGAGTTTCTCTATGTGTTTAATTCTTGGTATTTTTAGTTTTGATGTCTTGGTTGGAGTAGATATAAGTTTCCAGTTTGTAGCTTACATTAGTTTACTTGGTTTTGATCTCTTAAACTCAATATTTTCTAAAACTAGGGGTCTATAGTTAGGAGCACTTGATTTTATGCGGTTTTGAACTTTACTTTTACTGGATTCGGAATTAAATAAGGATATTATGGAGAAATACAAGTTTTCATACTTGGAGCTTTTTTTATGGAAGACTTGTTATTTTTGGGACGATGGGACTTTAAGTGCCCAGCACCTATGCGGTAGAGAGTGCCATGCGGCACGAAACTCTTTGCTGCATATCCTTGTTGTATGTGCCTAAATTATTGGGCGATGACTAGAGCCACACTTGAGTTTTTGAAACAAAGTTCTTAAAAAATCTACGTAGCAAAAAATCTTTGTGTTGACTCACTGGACGCATAAAGGTATCCATGCGACAAAAGACTCATACGCCTCTTCCTTGATTGAGCGCATGAATAAATCAACCTTGGCAAGAATTTCCCTGATTTTTGTCTTTTCTTTCTAACTCTCTGTCTTAACAAGTCACATCGGTTACTTCTCAGATATGGCCAGTCACATCAGTCACTTTCCTGACCTTATATTTATTACGCGTCACTCAGTACTTTAATCGAGGAGTGGACTTTGCATCTCTCATGCAGCCATCTTACCCTATGCGCCTATCATTCTCATGCGGCCTTAATTCCATGCGCATATTGTGATCCATGCGCCAGACTTGGTTATGCGGCCATTTCTATGAGGCTGCTTATCTCTTGCTCCAATGGCACTTGTAGTAGTTTAACTTATTTTAATATTCTTTCTTGTTTAGCCTATTATTTTTTATTCTTATCCATGCAATCTTTCTCTAAACTGCTTATAACCCGATTGTGATAATCTGCCAGAACCTAAAATTTCCTGAATATGATTGTATTGACACTGTTAATCTGAACTCCCGACACTTGACCTGTACTGATATTCCTGATAGTGGCTCGATGAAGCGCACTCCTGATATGCTAGAATTGAACATAGAATATATTAACACTGTTAATATTGAACTCCCGATACCAGACTTGCCCTGATATTCCTAATAATAGCTCGTCGTATCGAGTTAACTTGACATGTAATAATACTCCTGATAGTGGCTCGACGAAGCTCACTCATGACATGCTAGAATTTCCTGAACTAAAATGCTTGAACTGGTAAGATAAAATCTCGTGGTTGATTTGCTTGCTCCTGTCCTGAATGTACTTGTCAAGCTACTGTGCAGTCTGGTCCTACATAATATTTAAGATAAATTTTTGAGCAACACGGTCAGGAATTCTTAATAACTTGCCCAGGATAACAACTAGAATAATGTATTAGAAGCATCTACAGAGATTTTCTAGCTACATGCAATTCTTGTATCCCAACGACACCTTATGGACTTAAAGCTCTCAATCGTGAGGGGCATACTTCCATCACGTCGTAGAGTGTTGCATAATCTTGTAAATTACTACACCTGATATAATCTATTCTATGTATCCTTACGCTTGGATAACCTGGATAGTCTGTAAGGCATGTGGATGTATGGAATATCAAAATTGCATGTGTTAGTAACTAGTACTGTGATAACCCTAGTTAGCTAATGATATCAAGCCGTAGGGCATGATTGGTCGTGATTGCTTAATTTTCAGTCTAGTCGTGTCCTGATTTATTTAACAACTGATCCTGAGACTGTAACCTGAGTACTGATTTCAGATATCCTTGTTTAATTACTCCAGAACTGTTTAAGTGTTATTTCACCTGCTGTACTTATTTAACTATTTCTTGTGCCATTTCTTACTGATTTGTCTGTATGTGGATTTTTAGTTCCTAAGTTGGCTCCCTTGTGGTACTTGCTGTTTTGGGGTATGGCTTTGCTGGTTTTGTATAGACATATTTCGGAGCCGAACCGCAAGATCTTCCGTATTTCCTGCCTCAAGATGGTGAATATCAGGAGCACCCGAGGATATGAGTGGGTTTCTACTTCATCACCCACTTGATCGTGTACTTATACTTTTAAGATGTTTAGCACTTTTAAGATATTTCCAACGAGCACATGTTTAGCTCGTATTTTAGAATATGACATTCTAGCATGCAGGCCTATATGTAAAGCATATTCTAGACTATAGCTAGAGTTGATCATTTAATATTGTATTCTTGCTAGTTTATTTTGTAAGTAGCTTCATGATCGTCTGTGTATGTATAGCTTGGGACGCATTACTATTATATGTTTGGTTATCATACATCTTGTAACTTGTTATTTGCTTGAGATTGAGACACCTAGGACTCTTGACCCAGGAATGACTATTGGACTGTAGAGTAAAACCATCATATGTCTAGACAACCGTGACTGTATCTCAGAGTATTAATACTCTAGTCTACGTAGCTGGCTTTGTCCGCCTTCGCTCTCCAGTATTCTGGTTCTGGGGTGTGACACGGTTTAAGTGGTTGCCCATACAGGTCTAAAAATTAAAAAGTGGGAGAGGGGTTTACCAGATATTGTAGATGTCTCAATCATGTTACTCCTTGATCTCCTCCAGTGTCAAATTTATATCCTTGAAATCTTGATTCAATATCTACCTTGATCTTCGATCAATCTTGTCGGTCCCTTTATTGATCCTTGTGTCATTTATCTTTTAGGGATATTGTTCCTGGTCCTTTTGATCATTCCGCCTGAGTTCCTCCAGTAGCAGGATAGCATCCCGATGTCCAGCAAACCCTTGAGGTTCAGCCTCAACATAGGGGTCGGATCCAGAACAGCTCAAAATGAGGAACCCAATCTAAACAGTACCTCACGTTCAACCAGTATCTGATGCAGAAGGGGAAAATAGTGTGCTAATTGGTATCCTTCTGAAATTATTGGCATCTCAAGGACGTCGAGAGTACGTACTCATTCAGTTAGTACAAGGGGCTTTGGAAAGAGAAGAACATCGTGCCAACAACTCAGCATGCAACTTCACGCACCTCCAACCCTCGTATTTCTATGGCACCTAGGATGCAATTGCATCAGATGCATAGCTTCAGAACACAGAAGCTATCCTAGAGGCAGCTGGAGTACCGGCTAGAGAGCAAGTGTGAGTGGTACGACTATATTTGCTAGATTTGGCCTGAGACTGGTGGCGACACAAATAATTTCACTAACAGTACCCGTCTCTTGGGTTATCTTCAGTAAAAGGTTTTAGACCAGATATTTTAACGCAGTGTCGCATTATAGCTACAACAAAGGTTTAACAACTTGGGCAGGACTGTCGACGGCTATGTGGTAGAGTTCTGCAGACTTAGTCGGTTTGCTCACCTTAGTAGCAACCGAATTACATCGAGCAAAAAGGTTCCAGCAGGGACTTTATCTGGAGATAATATTGGCAGTGGAACAGCATGAGTTCCATACTTTTGATGTTATGTTAAAAGCAGCAAGAAGGCATGAATATACCTCCCAAAGAATCATGGACAGGACTGGTGGAAGAAAGAGGACCCACACGTCAGGAGATTCTTACACAGTCTTAAGCACCAGCCCCAGCAGTTAGGGATTTAACCATCGGATCTCCGATGAGGCCTATTTTTGACAGACTCAGTTCAGAAAACAGCCCCAACCCAAACTCAACAGTAAAGGACATCTTCTTCAACAGGGTATTCTCATTGTGGAAAGCTTGGACACGTATTTTCTGAATATCACAGAGTATAAGGGTTATACTTTAGCTTGTGGATCTCTAGGCTACAGATTGGGATATTGCCCACACAGAACTAGTTCATCATCATCTTTCCCGGCAGGACCGCAGTATAAGGCTCCAGTGTTGGTTCAGCAACACCAAGGTTAGAGGCCTTTGCTGATCAAATCTTAAGTATTCCAACAACAGAGGCCACAGCAATATGCGCAGGCCCAAGCTCAAGTATAGGCCAGGCAAGGAGGTTTGTATTAGAGAGGACCAATACCGAGATGACGAAATTAAGTGATGGCACTCACTTTGGAAGAGCAATTAGCTTCGGAGGAAGTGGTGGCAGGTAATCGTCAACTCTCATTCAGCTTCAGCGTTCTTTGATTCTGGTGCATCAAATTCTTTTATTTCTATATAATTTACGACACAAGTTAGATTAAAACCCGAGTCCTTATCATTAAGACTCAATATGCTTACTGGTAATGGTATCGTGAGAGTAGATATAGTTTATGCCTCATGTCGAGTCGTAGTGTACGGGCAAGAGTTTCCTGCTAGATTGATAGAATTTTCTTTAGAAGATTATGGCGTCGTCTTAGGCATGGATTGATTGAGTGCCTGGTATACGACGATAGATTGTCGTAATGACAAGATTATTTCGTATTCCTCGAGAAGAAGAATTCTTATTTTCTAGAGGCGAGACAGAGTCTTCACCAGAAACCTTGAGAATGGCAGTAACAAAGGAAGTACAATTGCCCAGAGTAGTTAAAGAATTCCCTAATTTATTCTCAAAAGAACTTCCAGGCATGCCATCAGAAAGAGAGATCGAGTTAACCATTGATCTACTTCCAGGAACAACACCAGTGTTAGAGAAAGTCTACAGGATGGCGCTTTCAGAGTTAGAAGTCTTATACCGAATGATAGAAGAATTAAGAATAAAGGAATTCATTTGTGCTAGTGGATCAACTTGGGAACCCTAATGCTACTGGTAAAGAAGAAGGATGGAACATCACGATTATGTGTTGATTATAGTACCCTTAATACGGTAACCATCAAGAATAAGTATCCTTTGTCAAGGATCTATGACTTGTTCGATCAGCTTAGTGGAGCAGTAGTATTTTCGAAGATTGATTTGCGGTCGAGATATCACCAAATCTGAGTCAACAAGAAGAAGATACCCAAGATGACGTTCAGATCAAGATTTGGACATTGGGAGTTTCTAATAATGCCCTTTGGAGCAACCAATGCGCCAGCAGTGTTTGTGGATCTCATGAATCATATTTTTATGTCATATTTGGACAAGTTCGTGATAGTGTTCATTGACGACATCTTGGTATACAGTCAAAGTAAAGCAGAGCACGAGCAACATCTTCGTATAGTTCTTCAAACTCTCGGAGAGCATAAGTTATATGACAAGTTCAGCAAGTACGAGTTCTGGCTTGATCGTATTTCATACTTAGGATATATTATTGCTAAAGAAGGAGTTGAAATGGATCGCAAGAAGATAGAAGTTGTTGAGAAGTGGCCAGTTCCCTGAATAGTTGTCGAAGTTCGTAGTTCTCTGGGATTAACAAGATATTATCGGTGCTTCGTGTCAGACTTTGCTAGAATTTTTGCACCCTTGATGCAGCTAACACAAAAAGATGTGCACTTTGATTGGACAGATGAATGTCAAACCTCTTTCGAGAAGCTCAAACAAAAATTGATCGCGGTACCTATTTTGACTCTTTTAGATAGAACATATGGTTTCATGTATATTGTGATGTGTCAGGCAGATGATTGGGATGTGTTCTTATGCAGCATGGCAAGGTTATAGCTTACGTATCTCGGCAACTTCGAGACCATGAGAAGAATTATTTGACGCACGATTTAGAGTTAGTAGTAGTTGTCTTTACACTCAAACTTTGGAGACATTATCTCTATGGAGATCGAGTAGAGATTTATACTGATCACAAGAGTTTGAAGTATGTCTTTACCTAGAAGGATCTCAACATGAGGCAGAGAAGATGGCTAGAGTTGATGATAAACTATGACCTTGACCTTCAGTATTATCCAAGGAAGGCCAATACTGTAACAGATGCCTTGAGCAGGAGAGCAGGAACCTATTTCTTGATAACGCAATAAAGAATATTATAAGATCTTTAGAAGATGGACATAAAAGTAGTATTGTCTGGCAACACAGTATTGATGGCTGGTTTGCGAGTTCAATCCAGTATAGTGGAAAGAATTAAGGTAGCACAACCAATAAATGTCAAGCTTCAGTATCTCAGAGTAGAGTGTGAAGCAGGACGTAGACCAGAACTAAGCATTCACAATGACGAAACTCTCTGTTTTGATAATCGACTATGTGTACCAAGTGGAGACCTTCGCAAGATTATGGCAGAAGCTCACAGTGTGCAGTATTCAGTACATCCCAATGGAACAAAAATGTACAGAGACATTCGTCAGCATTTCTGGTAGAACAAAATGAAGAGAGAAATAGCTTGGTTTGTCTCTCGATGTTTGGTCTGTCAACAAGTTAAAGTTGAGCATCAAAGGCCTGCAGGACTTCTTCAACCTTTACCAATTTCAGAGTAGAAATGGGAGCATATCACCATGGATTTTATGTCAGGTCTTCCTAGATCCCCGGCTGGCAGAGATGCTATTTGGGTAATAGTGGATCTTCTCACAAAAGTTGTACACTTTCTTCCTTTTAGAATTGGCCAGTCCATAGAACAGTTAGCTGAGATATTCATGAAGCAGATTGTCAGACTATATGGTGTGCCAGTTAGCATAATCTTGGATAGAGATTCCAGGTTTACTTCTCATTTTTGGCAAAGTCTTCAGGAAAGCTTAGGTACCCGTCTAAAGTTTAGTACAACCTACCACCCACATGCAGATGGCCAGTCAGAGCGTACCATCCAGACTCTAGAAGGTATGCTTTGTTCACATACCCTTAACTTTGGTGGTTCATAGAAGGATTATTTGTACTTGGTTGAAATCTCCTACAATAACAGTTTCCAAGCAAGTATCTAGATGGCACCGTCCGAGGCACTATATGGCCGGAAGTGCAGATCCCCTGTAGGTTGGGATAATATTGGCAAGAGGCAATTGCTTGGCCCCAAAATGATAGGTCAGACAGTTGAAGTAGTCAAGAAAGTCCAGAAGCATATCAAGGTAGCTCAAGATCACCAGCGTTATTAGGTCGATTCGCATCGGTGACCTCTTGAGTTTTCTATCGGCGACCATATATTCCTTCAAATTTTGCCTACCCGAGGAGTCATCAGATTCGGTGTGCGGGAAAAGCTTAATCCTCGGTTTATAGGTCTGTTCGATATTTTTGAGCGAGTAGGAGATATTTTCTATCATCTTGCTCTTCCACCATTTCTTAGTGAGATACATAATATTTTTTATGTATTCCAGTTACGACGGTATATACCGAATACGAGTCATGTCCTAGATCATTCAGAATTAGTTGTTCGTACCGACCTCTCTTATAAGGAAAGACTTGTATCCATTTTGAACCGGAGAGAGATGATTCTCAAGAACTGGGCCATTCATTTAGTTCGAGTTGCTTAGGGGCATCACTCAATGGGCGAGTCAACTTGGGAGCACGAGGATGATATCTGAGATAGATACCCGTATTTGTTTGACTTGTGAGGTATATTTGTTCGTATATCTCATACCATGATCTTGTCTTGTGTATGCTTGTCTCATTCTAGGTAGTTCGTATCAAGTGATTAATAATCGTATGGTCTTGCTTATTTTATTACCTGCCTAATTTCTAGAGATACCTTGATAGACCCGGTGCCTTATTGAAATTCCAATGACGTAATTTTTCTAAGGAGGTGAGAGTTGTAGGATCTTTCTTACTATTTAAGTATTATTATATTTTATCTGATATATATGTATTATAGTTGTATATTGCTTTCCGTGTTATGGATTTTTCTAGCTGCTTTCATTTAATTTCTATAATTGTATAGTGCTAGTCACCCTTTGATATATATATATATATATATATATATATATATATATATATATATATATATATATATATATATATATATATATATATATATATATATATATATATATATATAGCCTTCCATTTCTCTCTCCTCCTCATTCTTCTTCATTTTCTTCTATTTCTTCATCCTTGGCCGAACCCTAGCCCAGCCGTGAGCTTGTATTGGGTAGTAGTGGTAGTAGTTTAGTAGGGAGTTTAGGCAAGTACATCTTGCCAAGGAGGAAGAACTTGTTATATTGTATTTTCTTGTATTTTATTGCTTTATATTGTTCTCTATGAGTTTCTCTACATGTTTAATTCTTGGGATTTTTATTTTTAATGTCTTGGTTGGAGTAGATCTAAATTTCCAGTTTGTAGCTTCCATGAGTTTACTTGGCTTTGATCTCTTAAAACTCGATATTTTCCAAAACTAGTGGTTCTATGTTGAGGAGCACTTGATTTCATGCGATTTTGAACTTTACTTTGCTAGATTCTGACTTGAATGAGGATTTCATGAAAAAAATACAAGTTTTCAAACTTAGAGCTTTTTCTATGGAGACTTACTATTTTAGGGACGATGGGACTTCATACGCCCAGCACCTATGCGACAGGGAGTGCCATACTACACGAAACTCTTTGTCACATATCCTTGCAGCATGTGCCTAAATTGTTGGGCGCATGACTGAAGCTATACTTGAGTTTTTGAAACAAAGTGCTTGAAAAAGTTAAATGGCATAAACTATTTGTGTTGACTCACTGGCTCATAAAGGTATCCATGCAGCAAAAGACTCATGCGCCTCTTCCTTGATTGAGCGCATGACTAAACCGACCTTGCCATGACTTTCTCTAATTTTTGTCTTTTCCCTCTGACTTCCTGCATTGACCAGTAACATCGGTCACTTCTCTGACATGGCCCATCACATCAGTCACTTCCCTGACCTTACATTTATTGTCCGTCACTCAGCACTTTAACCGAGGAGTGGACTTTGCATCTATCATGCGACCAACTTATCCCATGCGCCTATCATTCTTATGCGGCCTTAATTCTATGCGCATGGTGTGATCCATGCGCCAGACTTGGTTATGCGGCCATTTCTATGCGCATGCTTATCTCATGCTCCTATGGCACTTATAGTAGTTTAACTTCTTTTAATATATTTTCTTATTTAGCATATTATGCTTGATTCCTATGCATGCAATTTTTCTCTAAACTACTTATAACCTAATTATGACAACCTGCCAGAACCTAGAATTTTCTGAACATTGATTATATTGACACTGTTAATTTGAACTCCTGATACTTTATATGTACTTATATTCATGATAGTGGCTCGACAAAGCGCACTCCTGACATGCTAGAATTGAACATGGATTGTATTGACATTTTTAATCTTGAACTCCCGATACCAGACTTGCCCTGATATTCCTAATAATAGCTCATCGAACGAGTTAACCTGACATGTACCAATAATCCTGATAGTGGCTCGACGAAGCACACTTCTGATATGCTAGAATTTTTTGAACTGAAATGCTTGAACTGATAAGATAAATCTCGTAGTTGATTTGCTTGTTCATGTCCTAAATGTACTTGTCAAGCTACTGTCTATCCGGTCTTGCATCATGTCTAAAACAAATTTTTGAGCACCACGGTCAGAAATTCTTAATAACTTGCCTATGATAACAAATAGAATAATATATTAGAAGCATCTAGAGAAATTTTTTGGCTATATGCAATCCAGGTATCCCAGCGACACCTGATGGATTTGAAGCTCTCCATCGTAAGGGGGATACTTCTAGCACATCGTCAAGTGTTGCATATTCCTGTAAATTACTATACCTAATATAATATATTCTATGTATCATTACGCTTGGATAACCTGGATAATCTGTAAGGCATGTGGCTGTATGGAATCTTAAAGCTGCATGTGTTAGTAAATAGGACTGTGATAACCCTAGTTAGCTAATGATAGCAAGCCGTAGGGCATGATTGGCGTGATTGCTTGATTTCCAGTCTAGTCTACTCTTGTCCTGATTTATTTAACAACTGATCCTGAGACTGTAACCTGAGTATTAATTTCAGATATCCTTGTTTAATTACTCCAGAACTGTTTAACTATTATTTTATCTGCTGCACTTATTTAACTATTCCTTGTGCTATTTCTTACTGATTTGTCTGCATGCTATTTTTTAGTTCCTAAGATGGCTCCCTTGTGGTACTTGTTATTTTGGGGTCTGACCCCGTTGGTTTTGTATGGCCAGATTTTGGAGCAGGATCGCAGGATCTTCCGTATTTTCTACCTCAAGATAGTGAACACCAGGAGCACCCGAGGACATGAGTGGGTTTCTTCTTCATCACCCACTTGATCTTGTACTTATATTTTTGAGCTATTTAGCCATCGAGCACGTGTTTAGATCGTATTTTGGAACTTGATATTCTAGCCTGCGGGCCTACATACATATTCTAGACTATAGCTAGAGCTGATTATATAATATTATATTCTTGCTAGTTCTTTATTTTATAACTAGCTTCATGATCATCTGTGTATGTATAGCTTTGGATACCTTATTATCATACGTTTGGTGATCATACATCTTGTAACTTATTGTTTGCTTGAGATTGAGACACCTAGGACTCTTGACCCAGGAATGTCTGTTGGACTGTAGAGTAAAACCCTCACATGTCTATACAACCATGACCGTATCTCGGAGTACTAAAACTCTGGTCTACGTAGCTTGCTTTGTCCGCCTCCTCTCTCCAGTATTCGGGTTCTGGGGCGTAAGAATTGGTCAATTAATACTTCAGCCAAGATGTTCCTTATCATCGATTTCCTATAACTCCAAGTCCATGCGATACTTCCTAGGTTAATCCCATCAGTATCTTTCCAATATGTTGCAATTAAGTTTCGATCTAAGCACTTCTCAATATTCACCAATGTCATTTCGGTCCAACATATGTACAAATTTTTTATCTCATTTATATTGTTCCATCATATAACTAGTTGCCATAATCCCTATCTTCAAATTTACCAAATATAAAATCTGCAGGGACTACCCAGGCTAGGCTACTAGCACAAGCATGATACTTTAATCATTCCAAACAAAACTGACCGTAACATAAATTTCTATTAATTCGTATTGTAATATTCATTCTTCCAATGACAATTTCGTCATTCTCATCTCTTATGAGTATTTTGATCAGCTTTCCTATTGTTTCGATCCATCCAACTTTTATCTATCTCATTAAGAATATCATCAACCGTCTCTTTATTATGACCCCAAGTGTAATTATAATCGTTCTGATGGTTCCTCAATATTTTACTTCTTTCCATCCAACTGCCAGCAACTTTTTTTAACATTAGTGACATCAAAATTCTAATGAATCCAGAGTTCCTTTTGATCATATCGCGGTCCATGCCACGACTTTTATTATATTTTAATAAACTCAATTCGTCCAGTATAAAGGTCGTATTAGCTACATCCTGTATCAAGTTTCTCTTCCCAACGTATGAAATTCCTATCAAATTCCTTGAACGATGATTTCCATCTTTTATCCCAATTTATTCCCCATTCCAACTTGATTCCCGACGAAACTATTCCAAGATAATCCAACCAACTAAACCCACTATTGATTTTCTATTACAGTCGAGGCAATCAAATCCAACTCTAGTAACCGTTAATTTCCAAACTTGCCTATCCAGCCGTTTAACTATTCCAACACGATATGTTATTCTGAAATACTCATACCAAAATCCCACAACCAACTAGCCAAATAACGAATCTACACAGGCTGACTCACAATACTCTATTCCCATCTTACATTGCCATATTACCCATACAATATAAATAGGATCATAATATGGGTCTCCGACTGTCACGACCCGCACCCGGAATTTGGGCATGAGTCGTGGGTACGTCTAGCCTACGCCGCAGCATCGGCGGTAGAACGCTGTCTAGGTCACAAACATAGTATATCCTGTCAAAAGTCTCAACTCCGTACGGAGGACAATGATAAATAAACCACAATGCTATATTATACTCAATCACAACTATAACATAATGGCACGATGAGAATTAAAAAGAGTTCTAAATAAAACCAACCACAATAAGTCCAACTCAAAACCGGGGTCTAAATGACCTCACAAAGTCACAAATAAAATAAATACATCTCAGTCTCAGTCTAAAACAAAAATACTGAAAAGTAATCTAAGGACAGGCTGGTAAGTTCTCCTCTAGGATAGGCACCTCCTCTGGGATTTCTGGGGTGAAATCCTCCTCTATTCCTGGACCGTAATGAGTAGGGCAAAAGTCCTCCAGGTTCTCTGAAAATGTTGTTATCCAGTCAGCATTGGAGCGAAGCACAAGCACTAACAGCAGTTTCATTAAATTGACAAAATCTATAAACAGTGTAAGAGATACAAGATGGAAATAAATGCTGAAAAATGAGAAGTACTGGAGAAATGAAATAGACAATAGAGCATCTAGCAATGAGCAATAAATAGTGAATGCTAGAACAAGTGAATCAGAATAAAATAAACATCTAGCTAAGTGTTTGAAATATTAGTTTATTATGTGATCGGCTTGGGACTGGATCAGGCTGGTTATATATGATTAGCTATGATTCTTTTAGGTCAGGCTAACCGCATGGTTAGCTATGGTGCATATAATGGTCAGGCTAATCATATATAACAGCTATGGAGCATATAAGTGGTCAGGCTGCACCCAACGTGAGAAGTGGGGCGAGCTATGGTACATATAATGTTTGGATATGATCACACAATCTACTAATAGTTCTCCATCCCCCAGCTAGCACGATGGATTCCAATCACGACTCCTCATGATGGGGATCTAGGGTGCTAACCCGTATATCCATAGTGTCGGAATCAAGTATGTAATACACTACAATTTATAGAAGTAATCAACCATGAAAACTGTCAGAGAATGTACTCGCCTGTGGTCCTGAGCAAGGTGTGAGGATCGAGGTCCAAAATGGAATCACAATGACCTATTTATGGAAATTCAATGTTAATTAATGAATTAAAAGAATAACATGCTTAACAATTTTAAAACGAGGTTTCTAGGTCATGTCTAAGGTTTACTGGTCAATACTAGGTCCAACTAAGTCAATTGGTCTAAATTTGCCACTTACTAACTAACCCTAGCTATTCTAGGTATTTACCTAAGTTTCTAAGTGATACTAGCTTATTATTTAGCTAATTATCTACATTAACTAGTAACTTATTTTATCATATTAACATATATACCCAAATAACTAACAAGCTACTAATACTAACTGACATTCTAATTGGCTAACTGATTCTTAATATATATATTAACTATCAATTCCTAGCTTACTAACTCTCAAAACATACTAACTCTACTTCTCTAACTGACTGACACATAACAACTACACACAGATATTGATACTTAAGTATCAGTCCCCAATACAACTACTATATACTGATACTTGAAAATTCCTCACTGATACACTTTCCTAACTCTAATACTCAACTCAACACACATCTAGCTAATACACACAGGTACCTAAACTGAGACACTAAAACACTAAGACACTGCTACACAACTCCCTCTCCTTGCTCCTCTAAACTAATACTCACACATACACAACTCACTGACCAACTCATACACAGCTCAGAAATACATACAGGTAATTCACTCATGATAGCAATAAATTAGGTAACTTATACTAATCTGCAGGTACTCATCTGAACCCTCCCCTCTTAACCTGAGCACTGATGTTCCTTAACAACCTCACATACCCTGTATTCACTACCTCACCTTGACAACACACACAAAACATCAACACGAACGTACTGCACCACTGTACAATATGTATCTGACTGCAACACCAACATCACCACCACAGCAACCAACTGCAAACACCCTTCACCCTTCACTCCTTACCTTGGCTTGTTATTAGCTGCTGTTATAATATCAACTGAAATGCTAAATTGCCCCCATAATTGCCTGATACCTCAAGTTGAAACTAAATAATATTACCCTGCTTGCCACCAGGACCAAGATCAACTCATAATGCCTGAGCACCTTCAGTCATTATTCTAGTTCAGATAGTTCCAGTTATCAGAAATTGAGTGTAGATACTCAATCATCCACACACAACTAACTATCAACACACAGTCACAACTCATCTATGTACTACACTAAAGCACCCTCACACACTGTGAACACAGCACAGCCATCTCCCACATGAACAACAACCACACTCCAATTACCCATCACAGTGAACACCTCACCACACCTACACATTTCTCTGAAACTGGCACTCAATATCTACACACAGCCACTGAAATTCCTAACACAATACACACACACAGTTTACAGATACTTAAACCCCCAGTTTTGGGATACCCACACACTGATGTACATTAACACATCTACACCAATGAACTCAAAACATGCAACTCACCAAAACTGCTACACACAGTACTCTGAAATTGATACAACATACACACAATTCTGACTGATACATAGGCATACTGATGCAAAATGGACACACTCACAACTGCTACCCACTGACACATAAAACTCACAGTTTTACACACAGGAAGAAATTCACTGCACACACACAAGTTCCTATTTCCCCCATCCCTTGTGTGCACACAAATACACATGTGGACAAGTGCACAGCAGGGATCAACCAACTTGCTGCGATCCCCTGTCTACCCATTTGCACTGCACAGGCACTGTCACCCAACAAAACTGAAACTCACAGACACAGTACACACAGAAATCAAACCCGACTGAACAGTGCCTTCCTCCAATACACATACCCGATCGCATAGTGAACCCTTCACAATTTTCCCCTCTTCTAAACACCCACACAACTACAACCTAGATATATATATACAACACATCAAATCCATATACATATGTATAAATATATATATATATATACATCATTCATCAAATTAGATTATTTTAGAGGAGATTAGATAGGTGTTCAACCCTTCTTGGCATTTCATCAAACACATGTTTTGCAGAATCGGATCCCACATCAAGAACTCCAAAAACCCAAACCTAAACCCTAAAATCATAATCAAATCTATACGTATGAGAGAAAATTAGTCTACCTATAAATACCTAGGGTTAGGGTTCCTGAAAAATTGGGGGAATACCTATGTGGGTCACCAAAACACTAGTTCCTCCTAGGTTTTCACCTAGAATCCCTAAATTCGAATTCCAACCTTAGGGTGGGTTCCTAATGGCCATGAACATCTGAAAACAGGAATTAAATGAATAAAAACTAGGGTTTTACCTGCAGGGAAGGTTTCTTCAATGAGATTCTTCTTCTCCAAGGCTTCCTGACCCACGTTCCTTGCTTTGGAGAAGGAGAAAATGGAGACCTAGGGCTAGATCTCGAGAATTGGGTGGGGAATTGGTTTCTCTTGTGGAGGCTAGGGTTTTCTTTCTCTCTACGTGAAGAATAGCCTAGAAAGAGGCTTCCTTTTATATAAACAACTAGGTTAGGATTTCCAAGCTTAGTTTTAGGTTAAACCTTTATGTTAAGTCATGTAGAACCTAATTGACTAAGGTTTAGGTCTGCTAGAGTTTGAGGTTCCTTCTTAAATTAAAATTCTAGGGTTTTGCTAGAATAGGGTTTATAATTTAGGGTTTGGGTCAATAGGGTTTGCCCTAATGCGTTCTAGGGTCAGACCTAAAACCAAATATCACTAATAATAATATAATTAGTTTATAAAACTCAGCAATTAATTAAATACATAATTATTTAAATAGTTAAATTACACAAATGCCCTCATATGGAAAAGTGGTAGTGACAAGTCTACCCTCCTAAAAGAAATTTCGTCCTCGAAATTGGACTGAACTAGAACAAGAATGAATTCAGAAAAGGAATATACCTCAAGTCTAGAAGAGATAAGGGTATTGCTCGCGCATTTCGTCTTCTCTCTCCCAGGTCGACTCCCCTGGAGAGTGGTGTCTCCATGCTACGCGAACCAAAGGAATAGTTTGGTTCCGCAATACCTTTTCTCTGCGGTCCAAGATCTCTACGGGCTGCTCAGGGTAGCTGAGCGTCGGACCAACCTCAATCTCCGAGTGATCAAGTACGTGACTAGGGTCTGCCACGTACCGTCTCAGCTGCGACACGTGGAACACATTATGCACTCCCTCCAGTGCAGGCGGCAAGTCTAATCTATACGCCACTGCACCTACCCTCACAAGAATGCCAAAGGGTCCGATGTAGCGTGGGCTAAGTTTTCCGCTTCTGCCAAAACGAATCGTTCCACGCGTCGGAGAAATCCGTAGAAATACTAGATCGCCAACCTAAAACAAAACAGTCTCAGCACGCAATCTAAACAAACAACACAAACCAAAAATAACAATATATACCTGAAACTTAAGGGGTCTACGGTGGCTGTCGGCCCAATGCCGCTGTCTGTCCTGCGCCACTCGCAGTCTGTCTCTGATGAGTTTCACCTTTTCTGCTGCATCCACGACCATTTCTGGTCCTAGCAAGGCTCTCTCTCCAACGTCGTCCCACGATAGCGGTGTACGACACCTCCGTCCATAAAGAGCCTCAAATGGTGACATCTCGATGCTGGCCTGGTAGCTGTTGTTGTAAGCGAACTCTACCAGGTGCAGATGATCCTTCCAAGAACCTTCGAGATCTAAAACGCAAGTGCGTAGCATATCCTCGAGAGTCTGAATAGTCCTTTCAGACTGCCCGTCTGTCTGGGGGTGATATACGGTACTGAACTTGAGCTGAGTGCCCAAGCTAGCCTGCAGACTCCTCCAGAAGTGGGAAGTGAAACGACTATCCCGATCTGAGACGATGCTTACTGGAACTCCATGAAGTCTAACAATCTGCCGCACGTACATCTCTGCTAGCTTCTCTGTCGACGTGCCCACCTTGAAAGGTAAGAAATGGGCTGATTTGGTCAACCTGTCCACGATGACCCAAATCGCGTCCTTCCCTCCGGGAGAACGTGGAAGCCCTGAAACAAAATCCATGGTCACGTGCTCCCATTTCCATTCTAGAATCGGTAAAGGTTGAAGCAAACCACCTGGCCTCTGCCGGTCTGCCTTTACCTGCTGGCACACTAGACACCGAGATACGAAGCGTGCTACCTTGCGCTTCATTCCATACCACCATACGTGCTCCCTCAAGTCTCGATACATCTTGTTGGCACCGGGATGCATCGAGTACTGAGAGCGGTGTGCCTCCTGCAAAACCTCCTCGCGCAGCTCCCCGCTCGGCACACACATCCTCGTGCCGTGTCGTAAAGAACCGTCATCTGTGATAGTGAAGTCGTCTGACAATCCCATCTGAACTTGTGCCCTGATACTCCTCAGAGCCTCATCATCGTACTGCGCAGCTCTGATCCTGTCCATTAGTTCGGACTGTATCTGCAATCCCCACATCTGAATCTCAGTATCGGGAACTAACACCTCAATCTCCAAGCTCTCCAAATCTGCTAACAAATGTCTATCAGTCGTCAAGTACATAGCCATCGGATACCTGCTCAAGGCATCGGCGACTACGTTAGCCTTCCCTGGATGGTACTGCAATGAGATGTCGAAGTCCTTCATCAACTCCAACCACCTTCTCTGCCTCATGTTCAGCTCCTTCTGTGTGAACACGTACTTCAAGCTCTTGTGGTCTGTGAAGATCTCCACACGCTCTCCGTACAGGTAATCTTTCCACAGCTTTAGAGCGAAGATAACTGCTGCCAACTCTAAGTCGTGGGTAGGGTAGTTCTTTTCATGAGGGCGTAACTGCCTGGAAGCATAGGCAATTACCTTCCCGTGCTGTTGAAGAACACATCCCAGACCCTTCCCTGAAGCATCACTGTAAATGGTAAAACCACCTGTCCCTGCTGGCAACGTCAAAATTGGAGCTGTCGTCAACCTCTTCTTCAGCTCATCAAATGCAGCCTGGCACTCCTCCGTCCACACAAAATCCACATCCTTCCTAGTCAGTCTGGTCATAGGCGCTGCAATCTTGGAGAAGTCTTGTACAAACCTCCTGTAGTATCCTGCTAGCCCGAGAAAACTCCTGATCTCAGCCACCGAACTGGGGGTAGCCCACGACTCCACTGCCTCGATCTTCTTTGGGTTAACCGAGATTCCGTCACCCGATACCACATGCCCAAGAAATTTGACCTTGTCAAGGAAGAATTCACACTTAGAGAGTTTCCCGTATAGCTTCTCCCTCCTGAGAGTCTCTAAGACCAACCTCAGGTGCTCTTCGTGCTCCTCCGGGGTCTTGGAATACACAAGGATATCGTCGATGAACACCACTACGAACTTATCAAGGTACTGGTGGAACACCTTGTTCATTAAGTTCATGAATACTGCCGGTGCATTGGTTAAACCAAATGGCATCACCATGAACTCAAACTGGCCGTATCTGGTCCGAAAAGCTGTCTTCGGCGTGTCTTCTTTCTTCACCTTCACCTGGTGATAGCCTGACCTCAAATCTATCTTTGAAAACACCCTTGCCCCGCTCAACTGGTCGAAAAGATCATCTATCCTCGGCAGCGGGTACTTGTTCTTGATGGTGATATTGTTCAAAGCTCTATAATCAATGCACATGCGCACCGTGCCGTCCTTCTTCGGTACGAACAATACCGGAGCTCCCCATGGTGATGAACTGGATTTGATGAAGCCTTTGTCCTGCAGCTCCTCGACTTGCTTCTTCAGTTCTGCCAGCTCGCTGTTGTTAACTCTATAGACATGTTGTGAAATGGGCTCCGCTCCTGGAACCAAGTCTATAGAGAATTCAACATCTCTGTCTGGCGGCAAGCCTGGCAACTCTTCTGGAAATACATCCAGGAACTCCGCTATCAGAGGATGTGGCAACTCCTCTTCTTCTGCCATGGCTCCGCAAAATGTGCTCCTGCTCTGTTCCGCTGCTCCTCTGACGACCTCAAACTCCGGCTCTCCTGGTGGTCTCAACAATACTCTGCCTCTATGACAATCTATAGTAGCATGATGCCTACTCAACCAGTCCATTCCGAGCACAATATCGTACCCCGGAAGTGGCATGACGAGTAAACTCACGCTCAAGTCTCGGCCTCCTACTGACACTCTCCGGTCCTTGCAGTGATCACGGACTAGGATAATACCTCCACCAGTCGTGATCTTGCAAGTCCTAGCTAATGGTTCTGTGTCTAAATGATATCGAAGTGCATATGATACAGACACAAAACTATGGGAAGCGCCAGAGTCGAATAAGGTAAATACGGGAATACAATCGAGAAGAACCGAACCTGTGATCAAGTCTCCTGCCGGCTCGATCTCCTCGACTGCCATGGCGTATGCTCGCCCCTGGGGTGCACCTCTCTGCTGCTGATGCTGGGCGAACTTCTGATTTTGCGGTGGAAGTGGCCCCCTCTGTTGTTGGCCTCCTGGTACGGTAGGTACCCTGCCTGGTCCTCTCTGGGCGGCTGCTCCACCCTGACCTGGACGAGTCCGAATGGTAGGGCAATCCCTCAGCTGATGTGTCGTCGATCCGCAGGACAAACAGGAGCCCAGTCTATGCCTGCAGATCTCTCTAGTATGTCCCATCTTCCCGCAGTACGCACACTGGATGGCGAGCTGGTTTTGTCTCTGTTGCTGCTGCTGGACCTGCCCTCGGGCTGGTGCCTGATGCTGCTGCTGAAAGGGCCTCTGCTGCTGCTGAAAGTGTGGACGCTTGCCTGGTCCCGCACTACTGTTTGCTCCTCCGGAAACATCGTGTCCCCTCTTGGGCCTGAGGTCCAAGTCATCCTCGGCTACTTGGGCATCCATCAATATGCCCTCGTAGGTAGCTGTGCGACGTCCCGACGTGCGAGACTTGATCTCTCTTGTCAGCCCCTTTCTGAATTTCTGGGCCCTGTCCCCCGGATCTCTAATCATCGATGGCGCGAAGCGGCTCAGGCGGGAAAACTCCGCGGCATACTCGTCGACGGACGAGCTCCCTTGGGCTAAGTCATGGAACTGACTCTCCAAAGCTCCTAGGGCGATATCAGGAAAGAACTTTTCTTTGAAGAGCTCCTTGAAAGCCTCCCAAGTGAGTCCCCCGCGCAAGAGTCTCGGCTCCGTGCGAAACCACGTCAAGGCAATGTCGAACATCTGGCTGCCAGCGGCCTCGATCTTGAGCGCCTCTGGAAGCTGCGCCAAACGCAAGTTCCTCTCGATGTCCTCTAGCCAATCATCGGCGTAGAGTATCCCTTCTGTCCCCTTGAACTCCCGAGGCATCATCCTCTTGAAGTCCACAATGGTGCCCGGCCTCTGTTGTTGCTGACCAGGTTATTGCTGCTGCTGAGTGACTCTCTCCACAGCTTGGAGAGCCACTTGGTGAGCATTCTCCATGTTCACCCTCATCATCTCTGTCTGGGCCTGATGTGCCTCAGCCTGCACTCTCTGGGCCTCTGCCGACGTCCTCTGGGCATCAACCATGCCCTGAATCAAAGCGAACATCTGTGCCCCATCGACGGGCACACCTCCTGGTTGCTGGACTGGTGGTGGTGGAGGTAGTGGTGCCGTCGTAGCTGTGGGGACCCTCTGAACTGGTGGTGGAGGACCCCCGAATGCTGCAGACACTCCCACATATACTGGAGATGTAGGAGGTGCTGCTGATGTCTGTCCGGCAGCGCGAGAGGTGGCAGACCTCTCTGAATCTGCTGCTCCGAGTCTCTGGGACCTTCTTGGCGGCATCCTGAATACAGATCGAAAGATTCAATTAAGGCAATAGATATGATATCAAGGAAGGACAGAAAAATTTCTAAAGGAATTAATCATTAAGAATAGTATCATAAGAATCAGAATTCCCTAATTGTGATTGAGCATATCCTTGGCCTAATTCCTATTTCCTAAAACAGGCTCGTAGGAATACTCTAAGCGAGCACCACTACGATATCACTCTAATCTGAATCTAAGACTAGACTACAGACTGGACTACAGACTAGACTACAGACTAGACTACAGACTAGACCTGCATGGGCCACCACTAAAACGTGTCACGACCCGCACCCAGAATTTGGGCATGAGTCGTGGGTACGTCCAGCCTACGCCGCAGCATCGGCGGTAGAACGCTGTCTAGGTCACAAACATAGTATATCCTGTCAAAAGTCTCAACTCCGTACGGAGGACAATGATAAATAAACCACAATGCTATATTATACTCAATCACAACTATAACATAATGGCACGATGAGAATTGAAAAGAGTTCTAAATAAAACCAACCACAATAAGTCCAACTCAAAACCGGGGTCTAAATGACCTCACAAAGTCACAAATAAAATAAATACATCTCAGTCTCAGTCTAAAACAAAAATGCTGAAAAGTAATCTAAGGACAGGCTGGTAAGTTCTCCTCTAGGATAGGCACCTCCTCTGGGATTTCTGGGGTGAAATCCTCCTCTATTCCTGGACCATAATGAGTAGGGCAAAAGTCCTCCAGGTTCTCTGAAAATGTTGTTATCCAGTCAGGATTGGAGCGAAGCACAAGCACTAACAGCAGTTTCATTAAATTGACAAAATCTATAAACAGTGTAAGAGATACAAGATGGAAATAAATACTGAAAAATGAGAAGTACTGGAGAAATGAAATAGACAATAGAGCATCTAGCAATGAGCAATAAATAGTGAATGCTAGAACAAGTGAATCAGAATAAAATAAACATCTAGCTAAGTGTTTGAAATATTAGTTTATTATGTGATCGGCTTGGGACTGGATCAGGCTGGTTATATATGATTAGCTATGATTCTTTTAGGTCAGGCTAACCGCATGGTTAGCTATGGTGCATATAATGGTCAGGCTAATCATATATAACAGCTATGGAGCATATAAGTTGTCAGGCTGCACCCGACGTGAGAAGTGGGGCGAGCTATGATACATATAATGTTTGGATATGATCACACAATCTACTAATAGTTCCCCATCCCCCAGCTAGCACGATGGATTCCAATCACGACTCCTCATGATGGGGATCTAGGGTGCTAACCCGTGTATCCATAGTGTCGGAATCAAGTATGTAATACACTACAATTTATAGAAGTAATCAACCATGAAAACTGTCAGAGAATGTACTCGCCTGTGGTCCTGAGCAAGGTGTGAGGATCGAGGTCCAAAATGGAATCACAATGACCTATTTATGGAAATTCAATGTTAATTAATGAATTAAAAGAATAACATGCTTAACAATTTTAAAACGAGGTTTCTAGGTCATGTCTAAGGTTTACTGGTCAATACTAGGTCCAACTAAGTCAATTGGTCTAAATTTGCCACTTACTAACTAACCCTAGCTATTCTAGGTATTTACCTAAGTTTCTAAGTGATACTAGCTTATTATTTAGCTAATTATCTACATTAACTAGTAACTTATTTTATCATATTAACATATATACCCAAATAACTAACAAGCTACTAATACTAACTGACATTCTAATTGGCTAACTGATTCTTAATATATATATTAACTATCAATTCCTAGCTTACTAACTCTCAAAACATACTAACTCTACTTCTCTAACTGACTGACACATAACAACTACACACAGATATTGATACTTAAGTATCAGTCCCCAATACAACTACTATATACTGATACTTGAAAATTCCTCACTGATACACTTTCCTAACTCTAATACTCAACTCAACACACATCTAGCTAATACACACAGGTACCTAAACTGAGACACTAAAACATTAAGACACTGCTACACAACTCCCTCTCCTTGCTCCTCTAAACTAATACTCACACATACACAACTCACTGACCAACTCATACACAGCTCAGAAATATATACAGGTAATTCACTCATGATAGCAATAAATTAGGTAACTTATACTAATCTGCAGGTACTCATCTGAACCCTCCCCTCTTAACCTGAGCACTGATGTTCCTTAACAACCTCACATACCCTGTATTCACTACCTCACCTTGACAACACACACAAAACATCAACACGAACGTACTGCACCACTGTACAATATGTATCTGACTGCAACACCAACATCACCACCACAGCAACCAACTGCAAACACCCTTCATCCTTCACTCCTTACCTTGGCTTGTTATTAGCTGCTGTTATAACATCAACTGAAATGCTAAATTGCCCCCATAATTGCCTGATACCTCAAGTTGAAACTAAATAATATTACCCTGCTTGCCACCAGGACCAAGATCAACTCATAATGCCTGAGCACCTTCAGTCATTATTCTAGTTCAGATAGTTCCAGTTATCAGAAATTGAGTGTAGATACTCAATCATCCACACACAACTAACTGTCAACACACAGTCACAACTCATCTATGTACTACACTAAAGCACCCTCACACACTGTGAACACAGCACAGCCATCTCCCACATGAACAACAACCACACTCCAATTACCCATCACAGTGAACACCTCACCACACCTACACATTTCTCTGAAACTGGCACTCAATATCTACACACAGCCACTGAAATTCCTAACACAATACACACACACAGTTTACAGATACTTAAACCCCCAGTTTTGGGATACCCACACACTGATGTACATTAACACATCTACACCAATGAACTCAAAACATGCAACTCACCAAAACTGCTACACACAGTACTCTGAAATTGATACAACATACACACAATTCTGACTGATACATAGGCATACTGATGCAAAATGGACACACTCACAACTGCTACCCACTGACACATAAAACTCACAGTTTTACACACAGGAAGAAATTCACTGCACACACACAAGTTCCTATTTCCCCCATCCCTTGTGTGCACACAAATACACATGTGGACCAGGCAAGCGTCCACACTTTCAGCAGCAGCAGAGGCCCTTTCAGCAGCAGCACCAGGCACCAGCCCGAGGGCAGGTCCAGCAACAACAGCAACAGAGGCAGACTCAGCCCGCCATCCAGTGTGCGTACTGCGGGAAGATGGGACATACTAGAGATATCTGCAGGCATAGATTGGGCTCATGTTTGTCCTGCGGATCGACGACACATCAGTTGAGGGATTGCCCTACCATTCGGACTCGTCCAGGCCAGGGTGGAGCAGCCGCCCAGAGAGGACCAAGCAGGGTACCAGCAGCACCAGGAGGCCAACAGCAGAGGGGACCACTTCCACCGCAAAATCAGAGGTTTGCCCAGCATCAGCAGCAGAGAGGTGCACCCCAGGGGCGAGCGTACGCCATGGCAGTCGAGGAGATCGAGCCAGCAGGAGACTTGATCACAGGTTCGGTTCTTCTCGATTGTATTCCCGCATTTACCTTATTCGATTCTGGCGCTTCCCATAGTTTTGTGTCTGTATCATATGTACTTCGACATCATTTAGACACAGAACCATTAGCTAGGACTTGCAAGATCATGACTGGTGGAGGTATTATCCTAGTCCGTGATCACTGCAAGGACCGGAGAGTGTCAGTAGGAGGCCGAGACTTGAGCGTGAGCTTACTTGTCATGCCACTTCCGGGGTACGATATTTTACTCGGAATGGACTGGTTGAGTAGGCATCATGCTACGATAGATTGTTATAGAGGCAGAGTATTGTTTAGACCACCAGGAGAGCCGGAGTTTGAGGTCGTCAGAGGAACAGCGAAACAGAGAGGGAGCACATTTTGCGGAGCCAGGACGGAAGAAGAGGAGTTGCCACATCCTCTAATAGCGGAGTTCCTGGATGTATTTCCAGAAGAGTTGCCAGGCTTGCCGTCAGATAGAGATGTCGAATTCTCTATAGACTTGGTTCCAGGAGCGGAGCCCATTTCACAACATGTCTATAGAGTTAACAACAGCGAGCTGGCAGAACTGAAGAAGCAAGTCGAGGAGCTGCAGGACAAAGGCTTCATCAAATCCAGTTCATCACCATGGGGAGCTCCGGTATTGTTCGTACCGAAGAAGGACGGCACGGTGCGTATGTGCATTGATTATAGAGCTTTGAACAATATCACTATCAAGAACAAGTACCCGCTGCCGAGGATAGATGATCTTTTCGACCAGTTGAGCGGGGCGAGGGTGTTTTCAAAGATAGATTTGAGGTCAGGCTATCACCAGGTGAAGGTGAAGAAAGAAGACACGCCGAAGACAGCTTTTCGGACCAGATACGGCCAGTTTGAGTTCATGGTGATGCCATTTGGTTTAACCAATGCGCCGGCAGTATTCATGAACTTGATGAACAAGGTGTTCCACCAGTACCTTGACAAGTTCGTGGTGGTGTTCATCGACGATATTCTTGTGTATTCCAAGACACCGGAGGAGCACGAAGAGCACCTGAGATTGGTCTTAGAGACTCTCAGGAGGGAGAGGTTGTACGGAAAACTCTCTAAGTGTGAATTCTTCCTTGACAAGGTCGAATTTCTTGGGCATGTGGTATCGGGTGACGGAATCTCGGTTAACCCAAAGAAGATCGAGGCAGTGGAGTCGTGGGCTACCCCCAGTTCGGTAGCTGAGATCAGGAGTTTTCTCGGGCTAGCAGGATACTACAGGAGGTTTGTACAAGACTTCTCCAAGATTGCAGCACCTATGACCAGACTGACTAGGAAGGATGTGGATTTTGTGTGGACGGAGGAGTGCCAGGCTGCATTTGACGAGCTGAAGAAGAGGTTGACGACAGCTCCAATTTTGACGTTGCCATCAGGGACAGGTGGTTTCACCATCTACAGTGATGCTTCAGGGAAGGGTCTGGGATGTGTTCTTCAGCAGCACGGGAAGGTAATTGCCTATGCTTCCAGGCAGTTATGCCCTCATAAAAAGAACTACCCCACCCACGATTTAGAGTTGGCAGCGGTTATCTTCGCTCTAAAGCTGTGGAAATATTACCTGTACGGAGAGCGTGTGGAGATCTTCACCGACCACAAAAGCTTGAAGTACGTATTCACACAGAAGGAGCTGAACATGAGGCAGAGAAGGTGGTTGGAGTTGATGAAGGACTTCGACATCTCATTGCAGTACCATCCAGGGAAGGCTAACGTAGTGGCCGATGCCTTGAGCAGGTATCCGATGGCGATGTACTTGACGACAGATAGGCATTTGTTGGCTGATTTAGAGAGCTTGGAGATTGAAGTGTTAGTTCCCGGTGCTGAGATTCTGATGTGGGGATTGCAGATACAGTCCGAACTGATAGACAAGATCAGAGCTGCGCAGTACGATGATGAGACTCTGAGGAGTATCAGAGCACAGGTTCAGATGGGATTGTCGGATGACTTTACTATCGCAGATGATGGTTCTCTACGGCACGGCACAAGGATATGTGTGCCCAGCGGGGAGCTGCGCGAGGAGGTTTTGCAAGAGGCACGCCGCTCTCAGTACTCGATGCATCCCGGTGCCAACAAAATGTATCGAGATTTGAGGGAGCACGTATGGTGGTATGGAATGAAGCGCGAGGTAGTACGCTTCGTATCCCGGTGTCTAGTGTGCCAGCAGGTAAAGGCAGACCGGCAGAGGCCAGGTGGTTTGCTTCAACCTTTATCGATTCCAGAATGGAAATGGGAGCACGTGACCATGGATTTCGTTTCAGGGCTTCCACGTTCTCCAGGAGGAAAAGGCGCGATTTGGGTCATCGTGGACAGGTTGACCAAATCAGCCCATTTCTTACCTTTCAAGGTGGGCACGTCGACAGAGAGGCTCGCAGAGATGTACGTGCGACAGATTGTTAGGCTTCATGGAGTTCTTGTGAGCATCGTCTCAGATCGGGATAGTCGTTTCACTTCCCACTTCTGGAGGAGTCTGCAGGCTAGCTTGGGCACTCAGCTCAAGTTCAGTACCGCATATCACCCCCAGACAGACGGGCAGTCTGAAAGGACTATTCAGACTCTCGAGGATATGCTTCGCACTTGTGTTCTCGATCTCGGAGGTTCTTGGGAGGATCATCTGCACCTGGTAGAGTTCGCTTACAACAACAGCTACCAGGCCAGCATCGAGATGTCACCATTTGAGGCTCTTTATGGTCGGAGATATCGTACATCGTTATCGTGGGACGACATTGGAGAGAGAGCCTTGCTAGGACCAGAAATGGTCGTGGATGCAGCAGAAAAGGTGAAACTCATCAGAGACAGATTGCGAGTGGCGCAGGACAGACAGCGGCATTGGGCCGACAGCCACCGTAGACCCCTTGAGTTTCAGGTATAGATTGTTGTTTTCTGGTTGTGTTTGTTTGTTTGTTTAGACTGCATGTTGAGACTGTTTTTGTGTTAGGTTGGCATCTAGTATTCCTACGGATTTCTCCGACGCGTGGGACGATTCGTTTTGGTAGAGGCGGAAAGCTTAGCCCACGCTACATCGGACCCTTCGGTATTCTGGCGAGGGTAGGTGCAGTGGCGTATAGACTAGACTTGCCACCTGCATTGGAAGGAGTGCATAATGTGTTCCACGTGTCGCAGCTGAGACGGTACGTGGCAGACCCTAGTCACGTACTTGATCACTCGGAGATTGAGGTTGGTCCGACGCTCAGCTACCCTGAGCAGCCCGTAGAGATCTTGGACCGCAGAGAGAAGGTGTTGCGGAACCAAACTATTCCCTTGGTTCGTGTTGCATGGAGACATCACTCTCCAGGGGAGTCGACCTGGGAGAGAGAAGACGAAATGCGCGAGCAATACCCGTATCTCTTCTAGACTTGAGGTATATTCTTTTTCTGGTTTCATTCTTGTTGTAGTTCAGTCCAATTTCGAGGACGAAATTTCTTTTAGGAGGGTAGACTTGTCACTACCACTTTTCCATATAAGGGCATTTCTGTAATTTAACTATTTAAAAATTTATGTATTTAATTAATTGCTGAGTTTTATAAACTAATTATATTAGTATTAGTGATATTTGGTTTAAGGTAAACCCTAGAATGCATTAGGGCAAACCCTAATGACCAAACCCTAATTTGTAAACCCTATTCTAGCAAAACCCTAGAATTTTAAATTTAAGATGGAACCTCAAACCCTAGACTGGCTAAACCTTAGCTAATTAGGTTCTACATGACCTAACCTAGGGGTTAAACCTAGGCCATACACTAGAAACCCTAACTGGGCCTATATATATATAAAAGGAACCCTCTTGTTCTTCATATAGAGAGAGAAACCCTAGCCTCCATCTAGAGAAACCATCTCCCCACCCCATTTTTCGAGATTAAACCTAGGGCTTCCATTTTCTCCTCATCCAAAGCAAGGAAATCAGAAAAACTTGGGTCAAGGAAACTCGGGAAGGAAGAACTTTCATAGAAGAACCATCCCTGAAGGTAAAAAACCCTATTTCTATTCCTTTAATTTCTGTTTTTAAATGGTAATGGCCATTAGGAACCCCCAAAACTGTGTGTAGTTCGAATTTAGGGTTTTGATTAGGTTTAAGTGTCCCCAACATAGTTTTCCCCAATTAACAGAAACCCTAACCCTAGATATTTGAAGGTAGGTTGATTTCATCTCATGTGGGTAGGTTGATACTCGGTTTTAGGGTTTTTGGGTTGAGGATTCATGGGTTGTATGTATATTTGTTTCTTGCACTGCATGTGTTCGATGAAATGTTCATTTAGGGTTCATCCATCTAAGATAGTTGAATGTATGCATATCTTGGTTTATAGACTATATATATATATATAATACCATTGCCTGTGTTCTAGTTATTTGTTGGTTTTCATGTGTTTAGAGGTGAGTTCTGAGCGGTCGGGTTGGGAAAATTCTGAGCACAGGGTATTTGAGACTCCTGTGCATAGTCGGGTAGATAAATATTTTTCAGAGGTTGTGTGGTGCAGTGCCAGTGTGTATGTGTATCAGGACGGAGAGGTCAGTGTGTATCCTAGAGATATCTAGGTTTGTAGATGTGTGTGTGTGTGTTTGAAAAAGGGTAAACTGTGTTGTTCAGTCGGGTATGTACAGGCCTGTGTGTGTGTCTTGGGTTTCATTGTGTACTCGGGTTTGAGGGGAACTGTGCTGTGCTGTGTATTTCTGTAGGGTGAACTCAAGTGATTGTGTACATCAGTATTTGTGTGATGAGTACCTGTGTAGTATCTCAGAAATCAGTATGTGGATAGATGATACAGTGAGTTGATATCTGTGTGTATATTGTGTGCCAGTTTCAGGAATTGGTTGTGTGCAGTTGGGGATTTGAGGGAGAGGTGTAGTGAGTGTTAGTTTTAGTTCTAGAGTGCCAGGTTGATGAGTGCCAATGTGTGTTTATGAATCAGTATTTTATTTGTGTGTGCAGTGAACTTATACCTATATGTCAGTGTCTAGGTATTATCTAAGTGCCTGTGTATATTGTGTAGTGATAATTCTCTATGTGTTAGATGTTTGTGCATCAGTAAACTGTGTGTGTGTATAGTATACTTATGTGTATCAGTAGATAGGAATATCTGTGTGTGTATATGTGTCAGTTGGTACCAATTTTGGAGTAGCAATGTAGGGATATATATATGTGAGGGTATCTAGTGTATCTAAACTGTGATGTATCAGCAGTAAGGAGGGATGGGGGACACTGGTATCAGTAAATTATGGTATGCATCAGTGTGGAGTTTTGGTATCAGGGAATAGGGGTTTATGGCTGTGTCTGTGTGTGTTCAGAGGACATGTGTGTGTGTGGGACTGTTGTGTGTATCAGTTCTCATTTACTGATATTGTGTATCAGTGTCATGTGTGTGAATGCAGGATGTATATTAGAGTGTAGAGTCAGACCCAGAATTATGTATCAGTGTTACCTGTATGTTCAGTGTGGCTGTGTGTAGCTGAGAGGGATGCACATGTGTGTGTCTTAGTCTCCTACAGGTTTCAGTGCAGGATGTGCACAGTAGGTATGTGTGTGTGTGCATTGAGAGGGAGGGAAGTTCTGTGAAATTGGTACCTGTGTGTGGAGTATCAGAGTAGGACAGTATGTGAGAGACTGTGTATATGTGTCAGTGTGTAGGTATTTAAAGTCTGGGTGTGTGTTTCTGTGTATTTGAACTGTGTCTGTGTCCCAGTGTGTGTCAGTTAAATCTATTAATTTCTGTGGGTGTATACTGTTAGTTGTGTGTGTCTAAATTTCAGAATCAGCTTATCAAGGAACCAACTGTGTTTCCTGTGTGTACATAGGTTAATTGACTGTGTCAGTTGGTATCAACTCAAGTATCAGTATTGGGGACTGATACTTAATTTCAGTTGGGTGATGGTGAAGGTCTGTGTGTAGTTGTTATGTGTCAGTCAGTTAGAGAGTAGAGTTAGTATGTTTTGAGAGTTAGTAAGCTAGGATTGATAGTTAATGTATATATATTAAGAATCAGTTAGCCAATTAGAATGTCAGTTAGTATTAGTAGCTTGTTAGTTATTTGGGTATATATGTTAATATGATAAAATAAGTTACTAGTTAATGTAGATAATTAGCTAAATAATAAGCTAGTATCACTTAGAAACTTAGGTAAATACCTAGAATAACTAGTGTTAGCTAGTTAGTGGCCAATTTAGACCAATTGACTTAGTTTGGACCTAGCTAAGACCTAGTTTAGCTAGTATTGACCTAGAAACCTCGTATTTAAATTGTTAAGCATGTTTATTCTTTTATCTCAATATTTTGACATTAATCTTCCATAAATAGGTCATTGTGATCCCATTTTGGACATCGATCCTCACATCTTGCTCAGGACCACAGGCGAGTACATTCTCTGACAGTTTTCATGGTTGATTACTTCTATAAATTGTAGTGTATTACATACTTGATTCCGACACTATGGATACATGGGTTAGCACCCTAGATCCCCATCATGAGGAGTCGTGGTTGGAATCTATCGTGCTAGCTGGGGGATGGGGAACTATTAGTAGATTATGTGATCATATCCAAACATTATATGCACCATAGCTCACCCCACTTCTCACGTCGGGTGCAGCCTGACCACTTATATGCTCCATAGCTGTTATATATGATTAGCCTGACCATTATATGCACCATAGCTAACCATGCGGTTAGCCTGACCTAAAAGAATCATAGCTAATCATATATAACCAGCCTGATCTAGTCCCAAGCCGATCACATAATAAACTGATAATTCAAACACTTAGCTAGATGTTTTATCTTTATTCAGATTTACTTGTTCTAGCATTTACTACTTATTACTCATTGCTAGATGCTCTATTGTCTATTTCATTTTCTCCAGTACTTCACATTTTCAGCATTTATTTCCATCTTGTATCTTTTACACTGTTTATAGATTTTGTCAATTTAATGAAACTGCTGTTAGTGCTTGTGCTTCGCTCCAATCTTGACTAGATAACAACATTTTCAGAGGACCTGGAGGACTTTTGCCCTACTCATTATGGTCCAGGAATAGAGGAGGATTTCATCCCAGAAATCCCAGAGGAGGTGCCTATCCTAGAGGAGAACTTGCCTGCCCATGCTTAGATTATTTTTCTGCATTTATTGTTTTAGACTGAGACTGAGACTGGGATGTATTTATTTTATTTGTGACTTTGTGAGGTCATTCAGACCCAGGATTTGAGTAGGACTTATTGTGGTTGGTTTAAATAGAACTCTTTTCAATTTTTATCGTGCCATTATGTTTATAGTTGTGATTGAGTATATTATAGAACTGTGATTCATTTATCATTGTCCTCCGTACGGAGTTGAGACTATTGACAGGATATACTGTTTGTGACCTAGACAGCGTTCTACCGCCGATGCTGCGGCGTAGGCTGGACGTACCCACGACTCATGCCCAATTTCTGGGTGCGGGTCGTGACATTACAGATACTTAAACCCCCAGTTTTGGGATACCCACACACTGATGTACATTAACACATCTACACCAATGAACTCAAAACATGCAACTCACCAAAACTGCTACACACAGTACTCTGAAATTGATACAACATACACACAATTCTGACTGATACATAGGCATACTGATGCAAAATGGACACACTCACAACTGCTACCCACTGACACATAAAACTCACAGTTTTACACACAGGAAGAAATTCACTGCACACACACAAGTTCCTATTTCCCCCATCCCTTGTGTGCACACAAATACACATGTGGACAAGTGCACAGCAGGGATCAACCAACTTGCTGCGATCCCCTGTCTACCCATTTGCACTGCACAGGCACTGTCACCCAACAAAACTGAAACTCACAGACACAGTACACACAGAAATCAAACCCGACTGAACAGTGCCTTCCTCCAATACACATACCCGATCGCACAGTGAACCCTTCACAGTTTTCCCCTCTTCTAAACACCCACACAACTACAACCTAGATATATATATACAACACATCAAATCCATATACATATGTATAAATATATATATATATATACATCATTCATCAAATTAGATTATTTTAGAGGAGATTAGATAGGTGTTCAACCCTTCTTGGCATTTCATCAAACACATGTTTTGCAGAATCGGATCCCACATCAAGAACTCCAAAAACCCAAACCTAAACCCTAAAATCATAATCAAATCTATACGTATGAGAGAAAATCAGTCTACCTATAAATACCTAGGGTTAGGGTTCCTGAAAAATTGGGGGAATACCTATGTGGGTCACCAAAACACTAGTTCCTCCTAGGTTTTCACCTAGAATCCCTAAATTCGAATTCCAACCTTAGGGTGGGTTCCTAATGGCCATGAACATCTGAAAACAGGAATTAAATGAATAAAAACTAGGGTTTTACCTGCAGGGAAGGTTTCTTCAATGAGATTCTTCTTCTCCAAGGCTTCCTGACCCACGTTCCTTGCTTTGGAGAAGGAGAAAATGGAGACCTAGGGCTAGATCTCGAGAATTGGGTGGGGAATTGGTTTCTCTTGTGGAGGCTAGGGTTTCCTTTCTCTCTACGTGAAGAATAGCCTAGAAAGAGGCTTCCTTTTATATAAACAACTAGGTTAGGGTTTCCAAGCTTAGTTTTAGGTTAAACCTTTATGTTAAGTCATGTAGAACCTAATTGACTAAGGTTTAGGTCGGCTAGAGTTTGAGGTTCCTTCTTAAATTAAAATTCTAGGGTTTTGCTAGAATAGGGTTTACAATTTAGGGTTTGGGTCAATAGGGTTTGCCCTAATGCGTTCTAGGGTCAGACCTAAAACCAAATATCACTAATAATAATATAATTAGTTTATAAAACTCAGCAATTAATTAAATACATAATTATTTAAATAGTTAAATTACACAAATGCCCTCATATGGAAAAGTGGTAGTGACACCGACCACCAACATAACTCTTCGGTCAAGTCTCTAAGGCTGGTTATACCGACAGCTAAACATAGTTTTCATAGAAAACTCATCTTATGCTAGGCAGCTATTAGGGACCATACTCATCTCTATTTATAGATCCAACTAAAACTTGACAAGTCTAAGGGACTTCTACCCCAATCTTAATACCAACTCAAACCACGAATGCACTACCATTGACCGACCCACAAATAAGGAACATCCAACAGTCTGGGATAGGTCTATCTACCCACGGCCAATTTTATAAGGGTCTACTTCCAACAAAGGTTCATTCTAGACTTACCCAAAATCGACAAGGTCAATCTAGAACTATCTTCTCAATTCCCATTTCCATCAAGTAAATCACCAACATTAAAAACTCGTATCACCCTCATTTTTTAGATAGGGATAGTTTGGTAATTTGACATGGGTATTTAATTTTAGGAATATAATATTGAATATTAGTGTGATGATTGTATTAATTATTTAATTATGTTCTGCTATAAATTATTTGTGACTTGTATTAATTATTTAGTTAAGATACTTGTGTTATTTATTTTAGTTAGAGAGACTAGCCCAATATTTAGACTTGACACGTATGGACCCATTTAGACTTGTCATGACAAATAGTGAACCCAACTTGAACCCAAGCCCATTAGTCATTTTCACTCACTAATTAAGGAGAATTACTTTAATTATAATTAGTTAGAGACTTCCAAAAATACCTACCCTTAATTATTTCTCATAATTTACTATATAGGGGTAACTTGGACCTTTGCAAGTGACTTGGGAAAGGGAAGAAGAGGTCGGCCACTATTAGAGGGGATTTTCCTCCCTCTCTTTATCTCTCTCTCTCTCTCTCCTCATTTGCATTCATTTTTTATCCAAAATTCTAGATCCCCAATTTTTCATATTTCTCTCTATTAATTTTCTCTTAATTTACCTCTATTTCCTTTTCAAATTCATCACTCTTGGAGCTTGGAGAAGCAAGGAGCACAAGGAGGAGGAGCTTTGGAGCTAGAGATCGTGTTCGGATCGTGTCCAATTATATTTTAATTGGGCCAATTGATTAAATTCTGAATTCCTTTTCATTCTAATACCCAAATCATATATTTGATAATTAAGAATGACCCCATGGCATAGGGCTACCTATAGAAAAAGTTTTAGGCTAATTGGTTATGTATTATGAGTTCTATGTAGTAATTTGGTGCATGTTAGGAGAATTACGAGATTGACACCTCAAGTGTATGTCATGAGACCAATTAGATCTAATTAGACTTAGATCAGGATTATGGGACTAGGTACGTGTCCATAAATGGATACGTGTAGGCCATATCATGGTATTTTATGATACGGTGCGACACGGGACCCAATTTTGGGTGTTTTGCACAATTACTCTTCAATACTCACCGTAGCAAGTTACTTTAGTTATATATTAGTATAATTGACGTGTAAGAATATTTATTATGGTGACTTGTGATTTTGGACACCTCATTTGATTTGAGTATCATAGGTATCCTTATAGTGCACTTTTGGTGTTTGTTTATTTGACTTTGGGATATATAAGGATATATGGTGTAGTTGTGTCCTAAGTATATTTAGATGCATACATATATTTGTATATATCAGTGGAGAATGGTTAGATAAACAGTGTGGTTATGGTTCACTGATGAATACAAGTATCAGTGATTCAGTGTGACTGTGGGTGTGGTTTAGAACTGTGCAGTAAAATATATGTTAATGGGGGAAGGATTCACTGTGACACTGTAACACTGTGACTGAATGCTTAAGAGTATCAGTGGTTGTTGATTTTTAGGAGAATAAACCAACAATAGCAGAAACTTAAGGGGGTAACTGGCTCGGGCAAGTTTAGTTGTTAAGGAGGAGGGACTGAGAGGAACAACAAGTAGCAGTAGGTATGTGAGTGTATCAGATACACTCGAGTATCAGGGGTGCCTGTGCTCGTGGGCAAATATGTGTGTGTAACTGTAACATACACATGTGTTTGTGTGTGTATGAGAGGTAAGTGCATGCCATATTTTAGACTACAGTGGTAGTAGCAACTCTTGGTAAAGAGCTCGAGTATGAATTGATGTTGGGTATCAGTTATTAAGAAGAGTATGTGGGCAAGTATGCATTTACCCAATTGCAATATGATGGTTAAGAGTAACAATAGTAACTTGGTTGTGAGTATCAAGATGTGTTGTGCAGTGTCTACGTATGTGTGTTGAGAAGGTATCAAAGGATTCAAGCATTTGAAGGGGGATTAAGAGCATCAGTAGGATGTAAATACCAGTGTACTGATTTATTAGTTAAGGCAAGGAGTGTTAGTGTTAGTTGGTATCAGATATTAAGGTACCAGTTAGCATAAAGAATGAATTTATAGTGATCTATATAGAAAGGTCAGTTAGTTAGTTAGTTAGTTAGTTAGTTAGTTAGTGCGTTAGATATTTAAGTAATGTTAGTAGTATAGTGTATCAGTTATCCTTAGAATGCTAGTTAATAATAGTTAGTTAATCTAGTTAGTATTGTTAAGTAAGTTATTATGTGCAGGTATTTACTATATCAGTTGGTAACGTTCTCTGTTAGTATATGGAATTGTTAGTTATTAGTTGTCAGTTATTGAGGAGTTAGTGAAGTATTATTCCTCCCAAGTTAGTATGAATTAGTAGTATATATAGTAAGTTAGAGCTAGTTAGCTATTAGTACTAGTAGTATGATAGTATTATGAGGTACCAGTTAGTTAGTGTAACCTAGCTAGTATTAGCTTAGAATTTAATTAATGACCAAGTATAGCTATAATTAGTTAGTATTAGCTAGTTAGTGACTCGCATAGATTAATAACCTTAGTGTGAACCCAGTTTAGCTAAGCTAACATAATATTGGCCTAGAAATACATTTTTGTGCATCCTTTAACTATATATCATTTATTTACACCATTTAACTTGATATTTTCTAAATAAGTTTGTTTGACACCAGTTTGGGCATCGAGAGACACCCTTTGCTCAGGATCAGAGGCGAGTATATTTCTCTGTTAGTTTTTATTTCATATTAGTGTATATATCGCATGTTCTAGAACTATATACTTGATTTTGACACAGTGGTTACACGGACTGGTACTATATGGATCCTGTCAGGAGATGTTATCCCTTACCGCGTTCAGCGGGTACTCCTTCACATGTATTTCATTGTGTGTATCGGGTATTTATTATCGTGTACTTCATGTTCACACACTGTTCGTGTTCAGTGTGCCCATATTCGTGTTTGTAACGTGTCGTGATTGGATCTATTGGCATTAGTTGGGGATGGGGGAGTAAGAGTTGGTTATGTGATCAAGCCCAAGTGTATTCGTGTACATGTCGATTACATATCACACGTGTAATCGAGTTACCATATTGTATTCGTATTCAACCCAAACCGATCACATAATGAACTTGTACTCTATGGCACATTAGTTAGTTTTATCTTTTTTATCTAATTGCAGTTATTCTATTGCATGTTCTTCATTCTAGTACATTACATGTTCACTCTAGTTCACTCTATTTCTGATGGTTAGTTATCTTATATTATTTTCTATTATCTGTTATATATGCTCGATTATATATTTGAAACTTCTTTCAGAGGTATATACTTCACTCCAATCCTGACTGAATATATTTTTTAGATGATTGGCTTATGAACCAGTGTCCCACCTACCGCGGGATAGCGTACCATTAGAGGATAGTCCTTTAGAGCAGGAGAACCTAGTACCAGAGGCTGAGAAGGCTTAGACTTATTGTTTAGACTTGTTTTAGACTTTATTGAGGTTATAGGCAATTATATATATTATTTCAGACTTGTGGATGTATTGTGACTCTTTCCTTCGTTATTCCATCTCGTGCTTTATCTTTCTTAGTTTGCATTATGATTGAGTATATTTACCATTATCAGATACCATATTGTTCCTCCGTTTGGAGTTGGAATAATATTGATAGGTACCATGTATATATTGTATGAGATGCTTAGATAGTATAGTTGACCCAAATAATGTTCTACCATCGATGCTGCAGAGTAGGCTGGGCGTTGTTCACTACTCGTGCCCTTACTCTGGGTGCGGGTCATGACAACTCAAATTTTTCTCACATATTATTTTCAAACTTCTAATTTTATAGTCATACTCTAATTATACCAACATACCATTCTTGAATTCACGTGCATCTGATTTATCTATGGGACAAGGCAACTAATCCAGAACTCAATTTCAGATCGATCAGCTTTACTAGCATATTGCTTATGATGCTCTTTATTCTTTTTCCATCCATATTACGTATCCGTATGTTTAATTTTACTAGAATATTTATAGCAGACAATATTACCCAACCAATATATTGAAGACATCTTTCTTCCTATTCATTCCATTAATCCTACTTTTTATTAAATTTATCCCGATAAGGGTCAACTTTTATTCGTATTAACCATCACTTAATTGCATCACCTCATCATTGTCTAATAAAATTTTATCTCGCTAGGCTACATTCGATAATCATTCACATATTCAATATATCGGTCATACCTCAATCTAGAGATCACCCATAATATTTATAGTTTGATAAGATATATATGTCATCCACTATCATCAAAACGACTAAGCTTTCTGTGCCGACCAACTGTTATCGACGTGACCAAACTTTCTGTCAATAATATTTATCCCAACTTGCTAGACCTCAAGCTTTATTTGTATTCCCTCCATCGAAGTCTCTTGAAGAACTTCCATATATTTCCAAACAATAAGGGTCATCGATTAACTCCTTGAAATCCCACAAGTTCATATGCGGACTAAGTATTATCCATCAACCGATAAGTTCCTGTATTTCCACTTCACGGTTGCTACTATTTTAAGTTAGGCATATAGTAAATCTCACATACCTAAGGTCAAAGGACACAATTTTCCCCATAGTCGGTCTAACTGTAGGTAATTTTTGAGAACTTCCAACTCATGCAACCAAACATAAAATATGTCTGTGACTCCCAATCAATTCCAACCATTATCATTAGATACATGATCCAACTTACTTATCGATTGTAACATCCAATCATTAATGCAAAATTTGAAACTTTTATTCAGCTGATTCAAGTTACCATCTAAATATATAATCCATCAAGTTATTCCCAGCTAAGGCATCCATCTTATACTTCTTATTTTCTTGCTACCAAATATAATATTAAGCTATCAATGGCCTAATATTGATACACAATATGAAATACCCAAGGGACACTCGCACTATATCACAATAAGGCATCGATTATGACTAAGTCTCAGCACTACCCCATTTTTACTGGTAGGATCAATATTATCACTTATGGAAGGGTTACTATACAAGCATCACTAAGAGGGTAGAGGCATACACTACTCAGAGACTAAACATTCCTGATAATCATATTGTCCTTATGCTGATCCAACATCCATCCTGCACTACCTTCACATGGTATCATTGCCAGCCCCAAACATGATTCTCATACCCAGGTATAAAATACAATCCCGCCATCACACATGAATCAACTCAATATTTTTGTTGATTTTCTCTATTAAAATTACTCATGCACAATTCTCATTGGTTACAACACACAACTTGATTCTCTTTATTCCCACATGCAAATTATTACTCACAAGTTATTCTTCTATGGCATCGAATCATTGTTGGGTTATTGGTATCTTTTACAAATCAAGAATCATAACTAGGGCATAACAATATTTAGGCTTATTGTATGGAACATCCAGTGAGTGTAGCCAAGAGGTCAAATACTATTGATCCAGAAAACACTTTCAAATAATAGCAGAAGAAACACAGAACAATCACAAATACAATTTGTATAATCGCAGAAGCAACTTTGAATACTCACAGAATGTAACTTTGGATACGCACTGAGACGACTGTGACTATTTGCAGAAAAGACTTTGAATGGTTACTGAAGCAACTTTGAGTATCTGCGGAGGCATCTTTGAGTAATCGCTGAAGCAACTTTGATTTAGAATTTGCCGAGTCTAATGACGCATAACTGTGCTCTAATACCAATTTGACATGCCATTTTTTGAAGAATCGAAAGTAGCAATGGGCGTGATGTCGTACAAGCCTAGATTTTACTTGTACAAGATAAGAAGATAGACAAGTCATGGTATTTCTCATAAATATCGATAAAGCAGCGGAAATAAGCAGTCAAATTGAAGTCACAATAGAAAAGATTGAATTGCATCTCTTTATTGATAATAATATTTGAATACATTGCTTACAACAGATTATAAAGCTTCTCAATTATAACTAATACTTGGCCACTTGGCTTACACTGATACTTGTCGTCTTGGCTTACAATCTCACTGATACAACAGAATTATAATATTTCATACATTATGCCCTTTACAACAGAAGATGCCTCCAGTGGAATAAGAGCTTATGTGTGCCCCAACAATGCTTCGATGCCTCAGGATAGTTCCAGTCACTCCCCATAGCTGAGTATCTAGGGATTCCCACAAACATGGGTCAGTACACATCGTATACTGGTGAGCAAAAACTAGTCCACTCACCCACACCAACACTAAGTAATCATGTAAGTAGCATGCACATTATTTAGCGATATTTCTATTAGGGACTAGAGTCATTTCAGTGTTTCAGTATATCCAACAGCATAATGGAAGCATGTTATGTGAGCAGCAGTATACATTGAATATGAGAAAAATATTACATATCTCTTATTAGCAATTCTTACCAACAGACCACTTGTTATATCCCTACAAAACAAGGATTAATTATACAATAAGCATTATGAATCATTTCTACTTTGATATGTTAAGCCTACACAATGTTCTCGTCAACATGCAGCCTAACTATATGAGGGTCATTGGTATTATTTTACCATATAGGACTTTTACCATGGTATGCAGTGCACCTCCTTAGGGAGGTAGCTAGCTTCTACTGATAATCCCACAATACCTCGTGCCTGTAAGCACGTCCAAATGTTTCCCCTAGGTTGAAGCAGTACCCGGTACCCCGGGTACAGATCGAGAAAACTTACTACCTTGTACACAAGTTGTCCGTGACCATTCAACGTCTATGCAAATAAAATCTTAAGCATAAATTGCACGATAAAGATATGTACGTAAAGCCTCGCATTATCGATCTTTCCTATTTTACTCATTCTCATATTGATTGGTGATCTGTAGATCCTAACTTACAGGCCTTCTCGTGGTCCAGTAGTACCAAACCATAATTTATACTCGCATATGAAGTGTTTCCTTCATAGTTACTGTGCACTAATGCACTTACTGCTGTATAGATGTTCAATTTTATATTCACAGTTTATATGCATGTAAAGTAGATTGCACAGTATTACTTCTTTACTCATGTCAGACTTACTTTATAGCCTTTTTGTATCGATAGTACTAGCTGTAAGCCCCCTTATTTTGGAATAGGTGTAATTTAGTAATTTATAATTATTTTTATTATTTTATTTAATTAAATATATTTAAAGAATTAATTTGCCATGGCTTGGATATTTTGAGCAATGCACAATATTTTTTCTTCTAACAAAATTCATATTAATGACAATGACTGTACTTAGTATACTTGAGATATTGGTGTTGCATTTATTTGATCTCTTCCATGCTCCAAAAATATTAACAAACAACTCGAACCATCGTTACCGTAAAACTACCTTCATTAGACTATGACCCAAATCAAACCCAAATCCATGTAAGCATGTAGTGCACCCAAATACCCCCATTTAAATTAATATATTTCCATTTATAGAAATTTCTACTTATAGAAAGTATCCATTGGTGGCATCCTAGTTGGAAAATATCTAACTACCCAAAACCCTAAACAACCAACATCCTGACCTACCCAAACCCGACCCATGAAGTCAACCCCTCATGGCTGAACACCCCATGAATAGCCCCTATATGGCCGAACCCTTTACATACAAAGAAACCCACTCATATATATGTAAACCCTTCCACAAAGCCTATATATATATATATATATATACCCTTTCATCAAAACCCTATCCATAACAAAACCCATCCTCCCTCTCTTGGTCGATCCCCCTCCCATCTACCTCACGAAAAATAGCATACCTCGTTGCCATTGAACCCATACAACACCATCTCCATCATCAAAACCCATCTCATTTCATCCAAAGTTCAACTTTTCATCATCCTTTCATCAAATCTCCACCAAACAACCATAAGAGACTCCACCCTTGTCATCAAACCCATCAAAACTCTATTTCCATCATCTTCAATCCATCAAGCAAGGACTAGTTTGAGACTTTATGATACGATTATTTGAGGGTTTGATTTTAATTTTTAAAACTGAATTTATATATATTTTATTACTGTAAATAAATTATTTTAAAGTTATTTTTATGGTATTTTTATGTCAGAACTGAATCCTAAAATATGGACCATTAGACTAGGTTCTTGGGAAAATTTATGGCATAGTTTGGCTCATAAATAGAGGCTAATTTTGGTTATTAAAAAGAATATTATTTTCTGAGTTTTAATCAGATTTTAATATGATTTTATATGGGAATTCATCGATATAGGTCATAACTATGGATTGGTAATATTTCGGACAAGTATCGGATAACACTTGTAGGCCTAATATAGCCATAACCATGAAATGTGTTTAAAATGCCAAATCTGGGATTCAGAGGTTAAAATTAGTATAAATCACTTTTAAATTATGATTCTATGATATTTTTTTGATTTATATCCATGTCCTTCAATTGAGACTTAACCTTGAATTTTAGAAGTCGAAAACCATAAAACTAGGTCCCGATATCTCGTAAAAATATGTGAATTATTGTGTCAAGAATTCACATGTTATGAGTAATATTGTATTTGGTTATATATGGTTAATAATAATCTAGACATTTAATTTATGTCTAAAATATGCTTGATCAAACACTTAAAGTAGTTAATTGACTGTTTAGGTTAATTGGAGTTTGGAGGAGTGGACGCGGGATCATATTTACAACTACATATTGCAGACCCAGGCAAGTGTACATTGCCTTTGTTCTAGTATTCTGTGCTTATTTCTTTTATTAGTTTTGATTATATTCTAGATTTTGCATATACTTCATTTTGACCCTAAGACCATTATGATACTTATTGTCTGAATTATATTCGGATGTCGATTTCTGTGCGGACTCAGGTATCGTTAGATTGCATTGTCATCATATTCCCTTGTTCATGCTGACTCTTGCACGATAGACCTTAGGACACTAGACACACATTGCATGTACATGAGCCATACTTGAGACATTCAGGGATTCTGGCTTTTATGTCAGGATAGGACCCGAGACATGTGATAGTTGACATGATTATATTTACATCGTTGACTCGATCCTAGTTAGTGATTGATCTTGCATGTTTTAGGCATGAGACGTCATGGACATTAGACGCGAGGTTGCATTGGAAGGGAAAAGCGTACTTGAGACATTGGGCTTCTACTATTCACCATGTTACCGTGAGCTCTTACAAGAGTTTCGAAGATTGCCACGCTATAGCAGGTTCCCTGACGGAGCTTGGAGATTTACATTGATTTACACATCGGTGATCTAGTGTACGAGTACTATTCTCATGTACATTCACATAGTTGGTTTTGATAGTTTCCTTTGAGCATACTGATTATTATTTATTGTTACCTTAGTTTATTTTATTTGTACCTTGATATGTCCCCTGAGGACCTGGATCCGGATTATGTCCCCAGGTATAGACGAGGAGAGTTACCCCGAGGTTTACGGGTCATGAGTTGATATTGGAGCAGTAGTTGCACCAGAGGATGAGTTTGTGCCGGAGAACTTCTTTTGAGCACGCAGCTATTTTCTTTATTTACTATGCTTAGTGATTCTTATACATTTGTACTTGGTTTAGTGACTATTGGACAGTTCTACTTGATTATTTTTTCTTTCTATTATTTTGATGACGGTTGTTTCCCATAACATTTTTTATTGCACTTGTTGATAGACAATTTTATTTTATTATTATTATTGTGACTAGACTAGACTATACTTTTATGATTTTGATTCTTATTTATGGATGAGATTAGATATATGAACTGTGATAGGTGTTGTAGACCTTTATTTATATATATTATAGCTTAAGTGCACTCTAACGGGTCCATTAAATTGGGTTTGCCCATTGAAGTTGTGCTGCTGACCATTGCCACATGACTAGTCCTTTGCAATTTAGGACTGGGACGTGACAAAAGCAGTTATCATACATGTGTCTCTTTGTTTACAGCAGCCTTGAATATAAGACATCACTATCTTTATGTGGACTAGAGCAGCATATAGTTATAAAATACAGCAAGGTAACACTAGCATTCATTTTATTAGGGCATAAAGGAGTAGAGGAGAATTGACAGATCCCCTTACATCTACAAATATAGCAAACATGCCTCGATCCCAAGTATGCCTATAATCTCTCATGAATGTTCTGACGCGATACACAATCTTCTAACTTGGCATAACCCTACTCTCAAATCACGCTCCATAAAATATTTTATCCGGCCAAGTTAAGCAAGGTTGCACCATCACACCAAGCATCACTATTCTCGCGTTACTTGTATCTTATCTGTCCGATACGTCTAGAATTTTAGCGTAATAACTGTACGTAGAGCGGGGAGTTACATGTTATTCACAGTAAGAGGACATAAGAGAACATAAGAGAGAGAGGGGGTAAAAATTTAATATAGGAAAAAATTATATGTAAACAATAAACCTTCTTCCACAAATGCTACAGTGTTCTTCTTAAAGGAGAAAGAAAAAATAAAAACTCACAAAGATAGAAGTATCATACAGCTCGACTTCGGTGAGGCCGGTCCGTCGGATGCCTCGATCGTGGGAGATGGTCGCGGATCAGATGGAGGCGGGCACCACGTGCTGGGTGGTGGGGAGCATAGAACGATTGTAGACACCGACGGGAAGCGATTATAGATTCACCAAAAAAAGGCAGGATAAGTGCAACTCTAAATATAGAATACGGTGTCATTCAGAGGATGATGGATGCGTCGAGCAGTGGAGCTCGTTCACGGGATGGTCGGCTAAATCTCACGAGAATCTGTCGGGGAGAGCTGATTGTTTTATCGGAACTCTGGTACTGGTGTGACAGGGCTACTCGGTTGCTGGTCCTGCGGGGTTGGGGGAAGCCGCCAAAAATGGCAGAGCTCGACGCCACTCGGGAGAGCTATGTCGGGAGGTGGGCCGAGCAGGCTGATCGGGGAGGGCACGTGTGGTCTGGGTGGTGGAGGTGGTAGCATGGTGATAGTTTGTCGGGTGAGTGACAATGGTGTATTTGTGTGGGTATCTAGCTGAGGACAAAAACTTAGGTGAAGGGAAAGAATAAATATAGAAGTGGAGAGGTTCTCCAGAAAATGAGAGAGAGAGAGAGAGAGAGAGAGAGAGATGTGTGTGTGTGTGTGTGTTGGCTTTTTAGCTTGGGGGAAGATTTAGGCATATTTATAGGCTTAACCAAGGGTTTGAAAGGTAATGAATGGTCTAGATTGATCTTAATCTAATGATTGTTATTATTACTATTACCATATTTTGTTTCTATTACAACATTAATATTAACTAATGATTCACTCAATAATAAAAAATAATTATTTATAATAATAAACTAATAATACTAAATCATTTTTCTAAACACAATTAATTATCATTATTAAGTAATAATGATTACCATAATCATTAACATAAACATTAATATTATAAACCTTTCTTAATCATTTCTCAATAATTATCTAATAATTAACTTATATAATTAAAACATGTTATTATAATTATGATCTCAAAATATTTTCTTACACCAACTTTCGAACTCAAAATATTAAAAAGATATCTTTTACAAAAATTCAAAGAGAATTTATTTTCCAAACACGATATTCGAAGTTAAATTAAAATCTAAAATTTTTAAAAATTTTGAGAAATCAAGGGTTATATTTTGCCTTGCATGAGATGCAAGAAATCTCAAAACTGTCAATAGGTGAAGACCCTTATGGGGTATATACCCTACATTGAGGAGCTAGACCAATGGAAGAATACCAAGTCCGGACTATATGATATATACCGGGAGTTAATATGTAGTTACCACATTTGCAACAAGTCATTTGAAAAGAAGGGCACCACAAACAACGTCAAACTGTGGGCAAAGTATTTGTTCGTATATAGGGAGGAGTCCTACTGTTAAGATGTCAAGGGAGAGGTTGACTCTTCAGAGGTTTTATAATGAGTAAGGAGAAGTCAGGAACATGACTATGTATTGCCTAACTATGATCAAGGTTTAGACAGGGGGACCTTGTATAAGACAGCTAACGAACAGGTCTGTTCCCATTATCAAGGACTGTGACTATTGCAGGATCTCTCTTCATGTGGTTGTGAAGATCATGGTTCATGGGGTCCCAGCTGACAAAATCAATAAGAACAGTATTTCCCTATGGTACGTTTGGCCCTTAGAGGCTCGATAGGCTCCCTTAGAGGCTCAATAGCTCTCTCACCGTCGTTTGCATCATATAACGTGGTCTGCATGCAGTGAGCAATATCTTACACAACATTCCTCATTTGGATGGCTAATCACATATATCCCTTCTTTGATTCACCCAGGGTTAAATAGCACTCCCGACTTGACCATCATATGAAGATACGAAGGGCAATGGTGGCTTTATAAAAGTCTGCCAGGTATTTGTAGTAGTATTTGTAGTGTCTTACATCATCATGATTCATATAACCTTATCGATACATTCCTCAATAATCAGACATCCAACTTGGTCAGGACTTTAGGGATATAGGCGATAGGTATTCTAACTTGCTAATTGGGGCTTTCAACTGGCTACTGAATATTCACCCTTCTTATCAAGTCCTTCACTTTGGTGATGACTGCTACCTGGAGCCATACTTTTTTTGCCACTTTGCCAAGTAATTTGGATACGATCAACTGTGTATAAGGAAATCCTCGTACACCCAAAGCAAGACAGTTAATTTAGTCGACGGTGCATGAACCTGCAGGTACATCAACGTTGGATGCACCCAAACAAGATTTACCTTGCCTTCCAAGAAGTTCTTACTCCTGATGACTAATGTAAACCCCCTGATTTTTCAGAAATTTTAATAATCAATTTTCACAATTTTTCTGGAATTTTCTGTAATTAAATCAAGGTAATTTAGATTTAAAAAAATTTAAAATGATGTTAATCAATATTAAAATATTATAAAAATAATATTTTATGGGTGTAAAATGAAAAATTAGACATAGGTTAATTTTCCTGGAATTTATTGGACCCGAAAACATTTTAAAGACCTAAAAACTAATTAATTATTAAACGAAAATAAACCCTAGAATAAATCCGATTTATTTCCAATTGGACCGACCCGAACCGGACCGGACCCGGTCTAGTTGAACCGGGCCCAAACCTTAGCGGGTCGGATCCGGGCCCGTTAGCCGACCCGACCCGCTTCGACCCGACCCATCAGAAACCCTAACCCGACCCCGACGAATCCCTTCGTCTCCCCGCCGCCGGCCGACCCGCCGGGGCCCTCCGGCTTCCCCGCGACTGCTCCAGCAACCGCCGCCGACCCCGACTCACCACCTCCCGCATCCGATGCCGGCCGCCGCTTCGCCTCTGCAACGCCCAACGCCGCCAGTCTCTCCGACTTACCCAGACCCTTCACCTCCGCCCATTACCGCCGGCCTCCACCTATAAGAACCCCCTCAGCCACCGCACTCCTCCCTCGCATCACCACCGCCTTCAACTCGCCGCTCCGCCGCGATCCCCTGCCTCTGCAGCCCTCGACCTAACCCTGCCACCGCCTCGAGCATCTTCCACCCGAGCCAGAGCCTCCGCCGTGTCTTCCTCTGTCGTCTCCCCCACTCTCCCTGACGACCTCGGCCTTCCCTCCATCTCCTCCGCCTCCGCCCGAGCAGCCCCTCCTCCGGCGAAGCCCAGCGCCCCCAGCCGCAGCACAGTGCCCTAGCCCCCGCCGTGTCGAGTCGTGTCGCCTCGCGGACACGAGAAATCCTAGTTCTGCGGAGCCCTGTTCAGGTAGCCTTTTCTCTCTCCTCGCTGCCCCGTTTCCTATAACGTCTGTTGTGACGCGAATCCTGCGTGACCCTCTCGATATCCGTATAACCCGCTCGGTGTGTCGCGCCCTGTAGTGATAGCGAACTGCGATCCAAAAATAGTAAAATAATCGCCCTATTTTTCTCCGGAACTGAGTGCGCCCTGCCAAACGGGACGACTTGGTCATGTGCGGACTTCACCGAAATATGTGCGCCGTTAATACGGACGTGTGGGACTTTGCGAAAGTTGATTTGGATGTGCGTGCACACCGGAATCAACGCGTATCCGTCGACAACGCCCCGTATTAGTCCTGTTCCAGAACTCGTTGTAACTTCGTGTACACACGTCGGATCGAGACAAAACTTGCGCCATCGGACTCATAGCAATACGCTGGTCCTGTGACCCATGTTTGGTTTGATTCGAAGAACATTGACAAAATTGCGTATCGTGGGCCCCACGGCTCCACTTGATGGGTGATTTTGTGATCAGCTCATCGGAATCCAATTCTGGAAGTTCCGTTGGGTTCGTACCATCATTCTGGACTTGTTGACACTAAGTTTGACAAATTTGGAGAACATTATCTCTGACACATTTTTCGGTGCAAAGCGGCCCACATGTGGACCCCGCTTTGACCAAGAACTGTCATTTTTGCCCTGTGTCTAAATTGGACTCAAGGACAGGCATTTCTAGCTATTTGATATTTTCTGAACCTGATGGTGATGTTTATTACAGCTTTTGGAGGAGTACCTGCAGAATTCATTGATATAGGAACAGTTGTTGGTATTCAAACCCCAGGTAAGTGTACCTTGCCAACCTTGCAGTTCTTATTACATATTATTTCCTTAACTTATTTATATGTTGTACATGCTTAACCTAGGACCGTGTGACTTTACTTAGCGTCCGATTAATATTCGGATGCCAACACCGTACGCGAAGTTGTGTAACGTCACCTAGAGATGGATATCGAGACCCTTTACATTCTCGTACTTGCATTATCAAGTACGTCATACCCAGGACTGTCACGCCCCAGTCCCAAAATATATAGGACTAGGACACGTAAGCATGCCAGTTGCATGGATATGGCAACTTCAATATATGGAAACCAAAACCCATACGTACGCTGTAATATGAATATCAAATCCACAAGTGGTATAAATATATGTCACAAGTCACAGGGTACAATCTCAATCTCATCCACAGAAAATCAAATATAAATAAATAACCAGTATCTATGAAACTAGATCTCAATATAAGTATCTAAGGATGATAGTTGGATGGAAACAAATCCACTACCAACTCGAATGGGAAAGTACAACACAATAAACACAATATAAGAATACCAGCTAACGACCACGGGGCTCGAAGAGAAGACATCCTTGAAACATATGTAACCATCCGAATATGCGCTCCTGCGAATACTCAACAACAGATACACCTGGAAGGGCCAGGTCCTCAGAGGGACGTAACAAGATACATAAAAGTATGCCAATAAAGTACTGAAATAAATATCCAATGGTCGCCTAACCGTCTAAGTGAATGCAGTTTAAGAACAACTTTCTAACAAGTGGGCTATCTGGCCATAAATGGGATTGACATGACTCTCTCAAAGAATCAAGGGCCTCAAAGCATACCGTCTTTTGAATAACAGAGGTCGCCAAGTAGTATAGGGGTCATCACCGCCCGTATCTCCAGCGGAGCTTCCGGGTTACAATAAGGAAAGTGCGAAGGAGCCCAAATACGGTACTTGTTGTTCTCCCCACCCCATGCTCTAAGCATGTCACATCCATGACACAATTTGGTTCATAGCCTATCTTTAGTACCCTAACCCAATCCTGCAACCAAACAAGGACATGGATTGGACCACCGTACTACAATAGGCTATGTCCATGGACCTCTAATAACTGTTAAGTTTCCTAGTAAACAAAGTTTCTATCAGTAGTTATCCCTAACGCACGGCCCACACGTACCAATGATCAGTCAATACGTACGTCCATGATCTATATGAGACTCACAACTCGTGTAAAAATGTGTCACAGTCAAATGAACCTAATAATGCTACATGATAATGGGGTAGTCTCATAAACAAGGTCAATGCAAATACATAAATAAAAACATATCGCGACGACACTGTCGCGCGCAATTTTTTTATAACAGTTAAAATATATGAACTAAAGACATAAAATAAAGATGCATACAACATATGGAATATAAATAACAGTACAATGGCAAGGTATACTTGCCTGGCAAGAAAGCTGCAAGATGTAACGTCCAGATGTCCAACACACAGGACCAAAAGCTATGGTCTCAGAACAAATGTCTCCGGATGCTAAAATAGATATCACCAACGTTCCCAAAATAAGCAAAATAGCTAGAAAGCACTTCTCTTTCGTCCAATTTGGACACAGGGGCAAAACGGTAATTTTGGGTAAAAGTGGGGTCCACGTGTGGCCCACTTTACACCGAAAAGCGTGCCAAGGGTAACAGTCTCTAAATGGAACAAATTATAGGTCAAATAAACTCTAAATGTCAATACAAACCCAACGGTATGTCCAAATGTGGATTCCGATGGGCCGAACACAATTTTGCCCAAAAAGTCAACCGTGGGGCCCGCCAATTGGCGACTTGGTCAACTGTCTCAGAATTGGGTGAAAATTGGGTCACAGGACCAGCGCGATACCACGAGTCCAGTGGCATAAGTTTCGTCACAATCTGATGAGCGTGCATAAAATGCGCGCGGCTTTCGTAAAAGCTGCGACACGGGGATTGTTCGCGGATACGGGCTGATTTCGACGCGCATACGTATCCAAATCAGTTTCTGCGAACTCTCACATGTCCGGGTATACTTCACGCACCGATTGGTACACTTGGTACACGGCGGGGCGATCTCGTTTGGCGGGGCGTGCTCCATTTCACAACTTTTGGAAATTTAAAAAAATATATTTTTGGGATTTTCTAACGAATTTAATTCTACATACAGCAGTTAATAATTTAATATTATTTAACAAAAATTAAACTAGGTCAAGTGGTCTCTGCATACCAAAAAAAAATTGGATTCGGATCTCTGTGGTGGGAGATACGAATCCGGGAACATGGGTCATCGCAACGAAATTTCTGGGATTTAAAAGTGGTCATCTTTTCTTCAACTTGGCATCAATTTTTACCTAGGTTTGCGCATGGTTCGAGATGAACTAACATACGATTATGGAAGGGTGATAGGTAAGGATCATACCGGAGAAGACGGGGTCGAGTTTGGTCGAGCGGTGGTACGAAAAACGGAGCATGAACACAGGTACCCTGCTGTAACTTTCTGCAGTGCGCGGGGTGGTGTGCGGGGTCGCGGTCGCCGTGCGGCGGTTTCGGGCGGCTGGACTAGGCGGCACGGTCGAGCTCGAGGCAGTACGGCACTCTGGTTGAGGGTGGATGGGATAAGTTAGGGTTAGGGTTTGGGATGAAGATGAAATATATATAAGAAGAGAGAAGCCGAATCGCGGGGGGGGGGTTGATTGCTCGCGCGGGGGGGTATGGTTGTTGCTGCGGTTTTTCCTTTTTAACTCTTAGCGGGTCTTAGGAGAAAATGGGTTGTGGGTTAGAGTCCGTTAGGGGGGTTTGGGTTGTCACTACCACATTTTAGGAAAAAGGGTATTTTAGTAATTTCCTATTTAAATAAATATTGTGCATGGTAAATAATTTTTGTTGTATTATTTAATTATTGTTGGATGTTATTTAATTATTTTAGACTTATTTTAGTGGACCCAACTAGTGTAGTTTGGACCCATGGACCAACATGAATTAAATAGTTAGATTTGGCCCATTTAGAAAGCCCATAGTTAAGGAGATGGATTAAATTAATTAAGTGATTAGACTAGAAGCTTCCTTCCTTAATTATTTCTTCATGAGAGGCCCCAAGGGGTACATTGGACATTTTATAATTGCTTGGGAGAGGGGCAAGGCCGGCCTATTAAAAGAGGAGGAAAATTTCTCTCTCCTCTCATTCTCATTCCAAATCTAGATCTAGAATTTCTCACTCCCAAATTCCCTCCATTCCCATTCCAATTCCCTACCAAATTCATTCCAAATTCTTCCCAATTCACCATTAGAGAAGTAGGAAGCAAGGATCTAGAAGAAGGAAGTAAGGATCTACAAAGAGGAGCAAGGATCTACAATTTAGAAGCAAGTTCTTCTCAATTGGAGGTTTCATTGGAAATCCATCTCCCAATAGGTATAATTCAGATTTTTCCATTTAAATAGCTTCTAAATCTGAGATTTAATCATGTAAAATCAACCTATATGTATGTACTACCCATAGGACTTTATTTTGTGTTCATAGGAGACTCATGGAGAAAGTTATGGTACTTTTTGTGTTAATTTTGTTGGAATTCCGAATTTAAATTTTGTTATGTGTATCAATTGATCCTATAGATCAATTGGACATGAGCTTATGTGTTTGGGGCTAGTGTCGTGTCCATAATTTGGTACATGTGGTTCGTATCCCAACTATTTGGTGATACGTGTCATTTTGGGGGTTTTTCCTCCGACACGGGGCTTTGAACATGTCGTATTTTGACACGGACACATAGATCTACTTTTGACACTTTGATTTATTCATAAATATTATTTCTGATTTGTTTGTATCCTTCGGGGTGCAATTGGTTGTGTGTTGGACTCGTGTCACATGCGTATCCTAGATCTAGTGGGATACGGTGTGATACTCTCCAATTGTGTGGATTTTTGAATAGATATAATTATGTATGGTTTAAATTCTTCAATTATAATTAGTAAATATATATAGATATTTATTTTGTGTATTTATTATAGTAATTATTGTAGCATAGATCTATATATTTTTGTGTGTGCTAATATAATGTACAAATATAATATGTAGCTTTCTTGCATGTAATTATATATGTACTTATGTTAATAGTATAAATTATACATAAATATTTTATAAAATATATTTATATGTTTAATTGTGTAATTATATTATTTATAATTATTATGTAATTATTTGTATATTAATGTATATATTTTAGGTGTGCTTCTAGCCATGTAAAATATGAACATTAATATGTGCATGTGTTGTAACTATTAGTATTTAATTATAAGTTTATATGTGCATATATATATAAGTATATAATTATTTATTTATATATATGTATTGTGAGTATTATTGCATATATATATATATATATATATATATATATATATATATATATATATATATATATATATATATATATATATATATTTATATTTTTATTTGTTTTGGTGACAGTGGTTTCTATGACAGTGAAACTGTCATTATTTGGTCTGAACAGCAGCCGCTGTACAGTGGTCAGCATTAATGACAGATCTGTCATTAATGCTGCGGCAGTTTTGAGCAGCAACCTTTCAGCGACGTTTTTTTTTGTGACAGTTTGAAACTGTCAGCAAACTGTGACAGCAGCGGTTTTGTATATGGAGTTTCTGCGACAAATTTTCAGTGACAGTCAAGACTGTCACTATTAAACCTATTTTTATTTTATCTTGTTTTGTTCACTGTTTTCAGTGACGCTTTGACAGTTTTAAATTATATTTTATATATTATTATTGTATATATATATATATATATATATATGTGTTTTGTATAATATTTGTAATAATATATTATGTTATTTGTATACATATTGGTTTGTATATATATTATTTTAGGGTATATATTATTTGTATTAGTAGTATACTTTGTGTGAGTATGATTTGGGATCTAATTTTTATTCCTAAATTGTTGTATTTTATTTCTATATTATTTATATAGATTTCTTGTGAGGTTGACCTTGGTTTGACTTTAGTTGACTTTAGAGTTGACCATAGTTGACTTTTGACTTAGAATTTATTTATTGACCTAGGAGTTGACTAGTTTGACTTGTTCTCTTTCCGGGACCTTGTTTTAATGTGGTATTCCATATCTAGGTCTTCGAGGCACCGAGTCAGACATCTGTGAGACTGTTCTTTGGATTTCAGGCGAGTACATTCTCTGATAGTTTCTCATTTATGATATCCTCTATGTTCGTTGTATCTAGTGTAGATTTACATATTTCTCTCGACACTATGGTTACACGGATTGGTATATCCGGATCTCGTCATGAGATGTTATTCCTTGGTAAATGGTGTATATGGTGCAAGTATTGTTTCATTTGTTATCTTGTACATGTACAGACACCGATTCTCGGGGAGACTAGCTATCTTCTTGGGGAATCTAGTGCCATAGCATACCGTGGTTGGATCTATTATACCAGTTGGGGGTGGGGAGTATTAGTATAGATATGTGATCAAATCCCTATTGAATAAAGTATTGGTAAGCGAATAGTGTTGATCATGCACCGCACGTATGATTAGCCAGGCCGCATTGTATCTTGCCCAAGCTGATCACATGTTAAGCTAGTACTCACACACTTAGTCATTAGTATTATTGTTTCATTGGCATATTGTTCATTATTGTATTTCTTTCCAGTATTTCCTTATTGTCTATATATCTCTTGTATCTATTTTGTGCATCTTGTTTATCCACAGCTATTTACTGTTACATAGTTTTTATCATGGATTAGAACTGCTGTTAGAGATGTACTCTGCTCCTTTCCTGACTGGATATATTTTTCCAGATGACACTGAGGAGTACCCTACCTATTATGGACCCCAGGATGTTGTGGGTTTAGATTCGGAGACCCTGCCTCAAGAGGGACTTATCCCAACTGAGACAGTTGACCCTGGAGTGTAGCTTGTAGTATGATAGTATTCTTTTGTATTGGATTTGTCTCCAGCTTATTTTTGTTACTCTTCAGACTCATTGATGTATTATTTTAAACTCATGAGTTGATGACTATTCTATTCTTATCTGATCCGTGTTCATTCTATCTTAGTTCTGTGATTGAGTACACTATCTTTTGGTGGTTCATTATATTAGATAGACTTTCTAGACAGCGTTCTACCGCCGATTCTGCGGCGTAGGCTGGGCGTTGTTTCCGACTAGTACCCTTACCCCGGGTGCAGGTCGTGACACGTTTTTGGTGGTGGCCCATGCAGGTCTGGCTTCACAAGTATGTGATGTCGTGGTAGTGCGACAACTTAGTTGTACTACTGCGAGCCTGCAATAGGATATAGGATATAGGCTGAGATACTTAATCACATCTAGGAAAATTCTTTTGATTCAACTATTCTCCTTTGATATTGATACTTGATCTCTTAAACTGTCCTTTCCTTGATGTCTTACATCTTGTGCCATATTGATTCTTTCTTTCGCTTTGTCTCAGGATGCCGCCTAAGACTAGATCACAGCAGGGGAGAGCAGCTTCTGAGAGGTCTGCGACATCCCGAGGGCCTGCACCAGTCACTTCTCTGGTGATTGGAGTGTCAGCTGCTTTCGGAGGTCCACCACCTACTCAGAGGACTGTGCCAGCTGTATCTAAGGGGCTTCCACCTCCACCTCATGTGCCAGCAGAGGCGTCACAGATGTTTACACAGTTTCGTGAGATGCTCGAGGCACAGAGGGCTCAGTCAGAGGCACATCAGAGGCAGACCGACGTTCTACGGCAGGGCATCGAGAGTGCTCATCAGCTTGCTCGTGCTGTAGTTGAGAGAGGAGTTCCGATCCAGCAGCAGGTTGTTCCTCAAGTTGCTCAGCTTCGGCCAGGTAACATTCAGGACTTCAAGAAACTGGAGCCTAGGGTTTTCAAAGGGACGGAGGGCATCGTCTATGCTGATGATTGGCTCGAGGACATTGAGCGTCTTATGAGGGTGTCCCGTCTTTCTGAAGATCTGAAGGTTGAGGCGGTAGGACTTCAACTGTTCGACGTCGCTCGCACTTGGTTCAGGAATGAGCCGGTTCTAGTTGACGCAGGACAATCTTGGGAGGTATTCAAGGACTTTTTCAAGAAGAAGTTTTTCGCTCGGATAGACAGGCTTGACTTGGGGAGACAATTTGAGAGTCTCATTCAGGGAAGCATGTCTGTGGAGGAATACGCTGCAGAGTTCGGTAGGTTGAGCCGATTTGCAGAGTACTTGGTGAGGGAGCCGGAGGTTCGAGCTATTCGTTTCCGAGAGGGTCTAAACTGGGAGGTAAAGATTCTCATTCCGTCTTTTTATGAGACATACTCGGAGATACTTGCGGAGGCACGCAAGGTTGAGCAGGATCTGGGTTTGAAGACCAAGAGAGACCGTGATTCTTTTCTGGGGGCCAACGGCAGTGCAGTATCTGCCAAACGTCCTCATTTTCAGTCCAGACCTTTCCAGCAGCCACAGCAAAACCAGACTCCAGCTAGAGCGCCTTTTCACCAGGCACCTCAACAGCAGAGGCAGTTACAGCAGGCCCCATGCAACTTTTGCAAGAAGCCCGGCCATATCTGGGAAGTTTGCAGGAGGAGGCTAGGAGTTTGTTTGTATTGTGGTACTGAAGGGCATCAATCGAGGGAGTGTCCTCGTCGTGCAGTTCAAGGAGCAGCTCCAGCTCCGAGGACACAGACGAGACCACCTGCAGCACAGCCGAGGGGACCGTTTCCGACACAGCAGCAGCATTTTGTCCAGCATCAACAGCAGGGAGGTGCTCGACAGGGACAAGCGTTTTCTATGACCGTCGAAGAGGAGGAACCCACCGGAGATGTTATCACAGGTTCTATTCTTCTTGATTTCATTCCAGCTTTAGCTTTGTTTGATAGTGGTGCTTCTCATAGTTTTGTATCTGTTTCTTTTGCTCTGAAGCATGGTTTGGTAGCTGAGTCTTTGCTTAGGACTTGCAAGATCATGACCGGGGGAGGCATTATCCTGGTTAATGATATTTGCAAGGATCGAAGAGTTACTCTGGGAGGTCAGGAGTTGAGTGCGTGTCTACTTGTAATGCCACTTCCAAGCTATGATATTGTACTTGGGATGGATTGGTTGAGTAGGCACCATGCTAGCATAGACTGTAGAGGAGGTAGAGTTTTGTTTGGTCCGCCAGGAGAGCCAGAGTTCGAGTTTACTAGAGGAGCTGCGGAGCAGGGAGAAGGCATTATTTGTGGAGCTATGGTAGAAGACAAGGAGTTGCCGCATCCGTTGATAGCAGAATTTTTGGATGTGTTTCCTGAGGAATTGCCAGGATTGCCGCCAGATCGAGATGTTGAATTTTCTATAGACTTGGTGCCAGGAGCAGAACCAATTTTGCAGCATGTCTATAGAGTAAACAACAACGAGCTAGTCGAGTTGAAGAAGCAGGTGGACAAATTGCAGGATAAGGGGTTTATCAGATCGAGTTCTTCACCATGGGGAGCCCCAGTATTGTTTGTACCGAAGAAGGATGGATCGGTGCGTATGTGCATTGATTACAGGGCTTTGAATAATCTCACTATCAAGAATAAGTATCCTTTGCCACGGATTGATGATCTGTTTGATCAGTTGAGTGGTGCGAAGGTATTTTCTAAGATAGATTTGAGATCAGGCTACCATCAGGTGAAGGTGAAGCCGGAGGACATGCCGAAGACTGCTTTTAGAACTCGGTATGGTCAGTACGAGTTTATGGTGATGCCGTTTGGTTTGACTAATGCACCGGCGGTATTTATGAACTTGATGAACAAGGTGTTCCACCAGTACCTTGACAAGTTCGTGGTGGTGTTCATCGACGACATACGCATATACTCGAGGACACCGGAGGAGCATGAGGATTGTGTTGGATGTGCTGAGGAAGGAGAAGCTGTATGGAAAGTTGTCCAAATATGAGTTTTTTTTGGACAAAGTAGAATTCTTGGGGCATGTTGTGAATGGTGATGGTATTTCAGTGGATCCGAAGAAGATTTCAGCAGTGGAATCTTGGAAGACTCCGAGTTCAGTAGCAGAGATCAGGAGTTTCTTGGGATTGGCAGGCTATTACAGGAAGTTTGTGCAAGATTTTTCGAGGATTGCCGAGCCGATGACCAGACTCACAAGGAAGGATGTGGAGTTTGTTTGGACGGAGGATTGTCAGGTTGCTTTTAAGGAGTTGAAGAAGAGGTTTACGTCTGCTCCTATTTTGACGTTGCCATCAGGGTCCGGAGGTTTCACTATTTATAGTGATGCATCGGGGAAGGGTTTAGGTTGTGTTCTTCAGCAGCATAGAAAAGTGATTGCCTATGCATCCAGGCAATTGCGTCCTCATGAAAAGAACTATCCTACCCATAATTTGGAGTTGGCAGCTGTCATATTCGCTCTGAAGTTGTGAAAACATTATTTGTATGGAGAGCGTGTGGGGATCTTCACAGACCACAAAAGCTTGAAGTACGTTTTCACGCAGAAGGAGTTGAACATGAGGCAGCATCGGTGGTTGGAATTGATGAAGAATTTTGATATCTCTTTGCAATATCATCCTGGGAAAGCCAATGTAGTTGCCGATGCTTTGAGCAGGTATCCGGTAGCTATGTTCTTGACGCAGGATCGATATCTGTTGGAGGACTTGGAGAGCTTGGGCATTGAGGTGATTGTTCCTGGGTGTGCTATACAGATGTGGGGATTGCAGATACACTCAGATTTGATGGACAGAATCAAGGCAGCACAGTATGATGATGTATCTTTGAGGAGTATCAGAGCTCAGGTGAGAGCAGGATTGGAGGATGATTTCACTATTGCAGAGGATGGATCTTTGAGGCATGGAGTTAGATTGTGTGTGCCTAGTGGAGAGTTGCACGAGAAGGTATTGCAGGAAGCGCATCGCTCTCAGTATTCCATGCATCCAGGTGCTAACAAGATGTATCGGGATATGCGAGAGAGTGTGTGGTGGTATGGCATGAAGAGGGAAGTGGCACAGTTTGTATCCAGATGCTTAGTGTGCCAGCAGGTGAAAGCCGAGAGGCAGAGGCCAGGAGGGTTACTTCAGCCATTACCCATTCCAGAGTGGAAGTGGGAACACATTACTATGGATTTTGTGTCCGGACTTCCACGATCTCCAGGAGGGAAAGACGCGATTTGGGTCATTGTTGATAGATTGACCAAGTCGGCCCACTTTTTGCCTTTTAAGGTGGGTTTGTCTACGGAGAAGCTGGCAGAGATGTATGTGAGGCAGATCGTTAGGATACACGGAGTTCCCGTCAGCATAGTCTCAGATCGAGATAGTCGTTTCACTTCTCATTTCTGGAGGAGTTTGCAGGAGAGTTTGGGCACTCAGCTCAAGTTCAGTACTGCATATCATCCCCAGACAGATGGGCAGTCAGAGAGGACTATCCAGACTCTCGAGGATATGTTGCGCACTTGTGTACTAGATTTCGGGGGTTCTTGGGAGGACCATCTCCATTTGGTAGAGTTTGCTTACAACAACAGTTACCAGACCAGTATAGAGATGTCACCTTTTGAAGCTCTATATGGTCGGAGGTGTCATACTCCTTTGTCTTGGGACGATGTTGGAGAGAGAATTTTGCTTGGGCCAGAGATGGTTGTGGATGCAGCGGAGAAGGTTCATTTGATCAGAGACAGACTTCGAGTGGCGCAGGACAGACAGCGGCATTGGGCCGATAGCCATCGGAGACCTTTGGAGTTTGAGGTGGGTGGTTTGGTGTTTCTGAGGATTTCTCTGACACGAGGCACGATTCGCTTCGGTGGAGGCGGAAAGCTTAGTCCGCGATTCATCGGACCTTTCACTATTCTAGAGAGGGTCAGTGCAGTTGCTTATAGACTAGACTTGCCACCTGCATTGGAGGGAGTACACAACGTGTTTCATGTGTCGCAGTTGAGACGATACGTGGCAGATCCTAGTCATGTATTGGATCACTCAGAGATAGAGGTAGGCCCTACTCTTAGCTATCCAGAGCAGCCAGTTGAGATTCTGGATCGGAGAGAGAAGGTGCTGAGGAACCAGACTATTCCTTTGGTGCGCATCGCATGGAGGCATCACTGTCCGGGGGAGTCTACCTGGGAGAGAGAGGATGACATGCGAGAGCGTTATCCATATTTGTTTGTACCTTGAGGTATGTTATTTCTAGTTATGTTCTGTTCATTGTTATGTTCTGTTCATTAGTTAGTTGTGATTCTTTAGTTCTGTTCTGTGTTTTTCTGGGGGTAGTTTTCGTCTTTGAATTTCGAGGACGAAATTATTTTAAGGAGGGTAGACTTGTCACTACCACATTTTAGGAAAAATGATATTTTAGTAATTTCCTATTTAAATAAATATTGTGCATGGTAAATAATTTTTGTTGTATTATTTAATTATTGTTGGATGTTATTTAATCATTTTGGACTTATTTTAGTGGACCCAACTAGTGTAGTTTGGACCCATGGACCAACATGAATTAAATAGTTAGATTTGGCCCATTTAGAAAGCCCATAGTTAAGGAGATGGATTAAATTAATTAAGTGATTAGACTAGAAGCTTCCTTCCTTAATTATTTCTTCATGAGAGGCCCCAAGGGGTACATTGGACATTTTACAATTGCTTGGGAGAGGGGCAAGGCCGACCTATTAAAAGAGGGGGGAAATTTCTCTCTCCTCTCATTCTCATTCCAAATCTAGATCTAGAATTTCCCACTCCCAAATTCCCTCCATTCCCATTCCAATTCCCTACCAAATTCATTCCAAATTCTTCCCAATTCACCATTAGAGAAGGAGGAAGCAAGGATCTAGAAGAAGGAAGCAATGATCTATAATTTGGAAGCAAGTTCTTCTCAATTGGAGGTTTCATTGGGAATCCATCTCCCAATAGGTATAATTCAGATTTTTCTATTTAAATAGCTTCTAAATCTGAGATTTAATCATGTAAAATCAACCTATATGTATGTACTACCCATAGGACTTTGTTTTGTGTTCATAGGAGACCCATGGAGAAAGTTATGGTGCTTTTTGTGTTAATTTTGTTGGAATTCCGAATTTATATTTTGTTGTGTGTATCAATTGATCCTATAGATCAATTGGACATGAGCTTATATGTTTGGGGCTAGTTTCGTGTCCATAATTTGGTACATGTGGTTCGTATCCCAACTATTTGGTGATACGTGTCATTTTGAGGGTTTTCCCTCCGACACGGGACTTTGAACATGTCGTATTTTGACACGGACACATAGATCTACTTTTGACACTTTGATTTATTCATAAATATTATTTGTGATTTGTTTGTATCCTTCGAGGTACAATTGGTTGTGTGTTGGACTCGTGTCACATGCGTATCCTAGATCTAGTGGGATACGGTGTGATACTCTCCAATTGTGTGGATTTTTGAATAGATCTAATTATGTATGGTTTAAATTCTTTAATTATAATTAGTAAATATATATAGATATTTATTTTGTGTATTTATTATAATAATTATTGTAGCATAGATCTATATATTTTTGTGTGTGCTAATATGATGTACAAATATAATATGTAGCTTTCTTGCATGTAATTATATATGTACTTATGTTAATAGTATAAATTATACATAAATGTTTTATAAAATATATTTATATGTTTAATTGTGTAATTATATTATTTATAATTATTATGTAATTATTTGTATATTAATGTATATATTTTAGGTGTGCTTCTAGCCATGTAAAATATGAACATTAATATGTGCATGTGTTGTAACTATTAGTATTTAATTATAAGTTTATATGTGCATATATATATAAGTATATAATTATTTATTTATATATATGTATTGTGAGTATTATTGCATATATATATTTATATATATATATATATTTATATTTATATTTGTTTTGGTGACAGTGGTTTCTATGACAGTGAAACTGTCATTATTTAGTCTGAACAGCAGCTGCTGTACAGTGGTCAGCATTAATGACAGATCTGTCATTAATGCTGCGGCAGTTTTGAGCGGCAACCTTTCAGCGACGTTTTTTTTTGTGACAGTTTGAAACTGTCAGCAAACTGTGACAGCAGCGGTTTTGTATATGGAGTTTCTGCGACGAATTTTCAGTGACAGTCAAGACTGTCACTATTAAACCTGTTTTTATTTTATCTTGTTTTGTTCACTGTTTTCAATGACGCTTTGACAGTTTTAAATTATATTTTATATATTATTATTGTATATATATATATGTGTTTTGTATAATATTTGTAATAATATATTATGTTATTTGTATACATATTGGTTTGTATATATATTATTTTAGGGTATATATTATTTGTATTAGTAATATACTTTGTGTGAGTATGATTTGGGATCTAATTTTTATTCCTAAATTGTTGTATTTTATTTCTATATTATTTATATAGATTTCTTGTGAGGTTGACCTTGGTTTGACTTTAGTTGACTTTAGAGTTGACCATAGTTGACTTTTGACTTAGAATTTATTTATTGACCTAGGAGTTGACTAGTTTGACTTGTTCTCTTTCCGGGACCTTGTTTTAATGTGGTATTCCATATCTAGGTCTTCGAGGCACCGAGTCAGACATCTGTGAGACTGTTCTTTGGATTTCAGGCGAGTACATTCTCTGATAGTTTCTCATTTATGATATCCTCTATGTTCATTGTATCTAGTGTAGATTTACATGTTTCTCTTGACACTATGGTTACACGGATTGGTATATCCGGATCTCGTCATGAGATGTTATTCCTTGGTATATGGTGTATATGGTGCAAGTATTGTTTCATTGGTTATCTTGTACATGTACAGACACCGATTCTCGGGGAGACTAGCTATCTTCTTGGGGAATCTAGTGCCATAGCATACCGTGGTTGGATCTATTATACCAGTTGGGGGTGGGGAGTATTAGTATAGATATGTGATCAAATCCCTATTGAATAAAGTATTGGTAAGCGAATAGTGTTGATCATGCACCGCACGTATGATTAGCCAGGCCGCATTGTATCTTGCCCAAGCCGATCACATGTTAAGCTAGTACTCACACACTTAGTCATTAGTATTATTGTTTCATTGGCATATTGTTCATTATTGTATTTCTTTCCAGTATTTTCTTATTGTCTATATGTCTCTTGTATCTATTTTGTGCATCTTGTTTATCCACAGCTATTTACTGTTACATAGTTTTTATCATGGATTAGAACTGCTGATAGAGATGTACTCTGCTCCTTTCCTGACTGGATATATTTTTCCAGATGACACTGAGGAGTACCCTACCTATTATGGACCCCAGGATGTTGTGGGTTTAGATTCGGAGACCCTGGCTCAAGAGGGACTTATCCCAACTGAGACAGTTGACCCTGGAGTGTAGCTTGTAGTATGATAGTATTCTTTTGTATTGGATTTATCTCCAGCTTATTTTTGTTACTCTTCAGACTCATTGATGTATTATTTTAAACTCATGAGTTTATGACTATTCTATTCTTATCTGATCCGTGTTCATTCTATCTTAGTTCTGTGATTGAGTACACTATCTTTTGGTGGTTCATTATATTAGATAGACTTTCTAGACAGCGTTCTACCGTCGATTCTGCGGCGTAGGCTGGGCGTTGTTTCCGACTAGTACCCTTACCCCGGGTGCGGGTCGTGACAGGGTAGTGGGTTTAATACCCATTAGGACTATTCTTTTCTTTTTCTTTTTCTTTTCTAATCTTTTTCCATTTCTTTTTCTTTCTTTTTCTTTTATATATATATATATATATATATATATATATATATATATATATATATATATATATATATATATATATGTACCCATAGAAAAAATCTAGAATTATATTAATGCATACCATTAAGCTAGCAACTGCTTAAAGGATTTCTACATGAAATAAATTCGAAAAAATTCCTAATGGCTCCATAAAACTCCTAAATTCACAAACACCTAAAATAAAAATTAAATAAAATCTATTTCTCCTAATTAGCACATAATTACTACAATTAAATTAATAATTAATAATTAAAAAAAGGGTAAATACGGTTTCTAGGAATAGGGATTTTATTTTCTACCCAATTTATAAAAAATTTGTCCTCGAAATTAAAATTAAGCTGCGGTAGAAAGTCAAGGATTGTATAAGATTTGTATTGTTCAAAATGCAAGACTAGATTTAAATGAGGGGCGATGTTGCGCGTTGCACATTCTGAAAATTCATAGAGAAGATTCATATGGAGAAGAATTAGGTTTCTTCAAGTGTCATGTCCAATGGTGTGGACACCTTAATGCACCTTTGCATAGAAGTGCCTAACAATCGGAAAATTGCACAAGATGGAAATTAGATTAAATTAATAAAAATTAATGCGCATGGCGTTCGAAAATTAATTACAAGCACATGGGATAACATTAGGTGGGGCACAAGGGTTATGGACATAGAGGGCTCAGAGTAAAATATTATCAAAATTGGGTTGTACGAAACCGGTAAAGATTATGTCTCCAAATTTTAATTGGAACGCACAAGGATACAAAGTTAGAATTATCTTAGAATTAAGAAATAACGTTCGCGACGAATGTTGCGCGACTAAAATGTAGCACAAGAGAGCTTAATTATAAGTCACGTCAAAGGTCAAAATAGATGGCGGACATGTCTAGGACAAGGATATGAAGTTTGTAGGAAGACAGTGGCTAGTGAAGTGCCTAATTACCGAAGCAATGGTAAGGTGCTCTAAGTGATACAATATTGTAAAATTAAATAAAATATACCGTGTTCTATATGAGACTCACAACTCGTGTAAAAATGTGTCACAGTCAAATGAACCTAATGATGCTACATGATAATGGGGTAGTCTCATAAACAAGGTCAATGCAAATACATAAATAAAAACATATCGCGACGACACTGTTGCGCGCAATTTTTTTATAACAGTTAAAATATATGAACTAAAGACAGAAAATAAAGATGCATGCAACATATGGAATATAAATAATAGTACAATGTCAAGGTATACTTGCTGTCACGACCCGATTCTGTAGAATCGTTTGAGGCGTCCCCCGAATCGTGACCGCCGTGCGGGCCTGGGGTTGCGCCCGCACAAGGCTTTAATAATTTGCATAACAAGCACATATTCAGAGTACGCAGATAAATTGAAACACAGATTTGAAACATGGAAAAGTTCTCTTTATTGATAATGAACATCTATTACAAACTTCTGAACGAGTCAGCTAATATGCCGCACGGACTTACAAAAGTGTTGACTCAAAATGAGATAGCAGTCCTGTACATTATATCCCTTTACTAAACTTCAAAATATATAGACCTCCATGTTGGAGGATAGCTTTGCCACGGAGCTACATTTGTGTATGAAGAGTTGCTAGCTCCTGTCTTCAAAATGCTTCAAAAGGGCGCGGTGAAGATGCGCCAACAGCTAGACTGGATCGGGAAGACGACTTTGGCTCCTCGCTCGGTTCGCCTTGGTACGGAGAACCTGTTTCAACGAGGGTCAGCATGTCGAAATATACTGGTGAAGGCGATCTAGCCGAACTATACCAATCAACACGTTGTTTTAATGAAGCATGCATATTTGTGGGTTTCTATCTTGCTTAGTTCATTTACAAGTAAGCAGCATATAGAATTTACTGAAATGAACGTGCCACCGTTCGGTGGATTTTACCTGACCGTCTGAATTACCTGCACAATACTTACCATGCCTTCCCTGCCACGAAGATATAAGTTAGTTGCAACAGGTTTAAATATACACGATGATCACTGGCGTGGTGCCAAAACGGACATAGTCAAGGACAGGGATAGCATGCAACGAGAATACGACAAGCACACGATGCGTTGCAAGCCATCCCCTCCAGCACACGATGACTACACACGAGTTCCGCCCAGACCGGAACGGTGCCAGTGCCCCAGCGACCGTCCGCAGAACTTACCCTTGTGCACAAGTTGTCTATGATCGAACAATACGTTATTTTAAACAATCAGTTTACGCCTTCGAGGCAACACGAGCATAAGACATATCCGTAATTGTTAAGCATTCATGCACTTCAGGCAACACGAGTATGAAACATGTATTTGCACAAGACAAGCAACAGTTTATGATTATTTCCAAGCGAACAAGCATGCAATTAAGTATCCGTTCATTAAGTTTATTGACAAGCATAATATACCAAGTCTATTCTCTTTTATCTTGGTTTCTTTTATTATTACTTGGTATCGTTGATCGGGGCAAAGAAGAATACAGATTTTAGGGCGTGAAGCTTGGAAGCAGGGCTAGCTAATCGGGTTGGTAGCCACTCACTTAGATTGTTGGAAGGGAGAAGGAAAGAGACGCTTCACGACTCCGCTCGTAAGCTGCCTACTTCTCGTTCACCTGCACACGAACAGCTCGATTAATACTTCTTCCTCTCTTTCCAATCTCGGAATTGAAGTGCAGTTCAATGAACAAAAACAATAAAAACCATCGAAACCGTTCAAGGAAAACAAGCAAATCCCAAAATCAACTCAAAGCATGAAAGCAACAAGCGACATCGAAAACCGAGACAATAAAAGATAGCAGCGAAGAGGTCCCTCCTGACTTTGCCGCTAAGTCGATCCTTGGGGCACGGTCCACTGAATATGGGAATCGATTCCGAAGAAACAAATCCATAACGAGGACGATTTCTTAATTCAATCTATCTCGATCGAACGATACCGTCTTGTGTTTGTTAGCCGCGCTCTCCACACCGGGAGAACGGGGCGCTACACTTGCCTGGCAAGAAAGCTGCAAGATGTAACGTCCAGATGTCCAACACACAGGACCAGAAGCTATGGCCTCAGAACAAATGTCTCCGGATATTGAAATAGATATCACCAACGTTCCCAGAATAAGCAAAATAGCTAGAAAGCACTTCCCTTTCGTCCAATTTGGACACAGGGGCAAAACGGTAATTTCGGGTAAAAATGGGATCCACGTGTGGCCCACTTTGTACCGAAAAGCGTGCCGAGGTTAACAGTCTCTATATGGAACAAATTATAGGTCAAACAAACTATAAATGTCAATACGAACCCAACGGTATATCCAAATGTGGATTCCGATGGCCGAACACAATTTTGCCCAAAAAGTCAACCGTAGGGCCCGTCAATTGGTGACTTGGTCAACTGTCTCAGAATTGCGTGAAAATTGGGTCATAGGACCAGCGTCATACCACGAGTCCAGTGGCGTAAGTTTCGTCGTAATCTGACGAGTGTGCACAAAATGTCTGTGGCTTTCGCAAAAGTTGCGACACGGGAATTGTCCGCGGATACGGGCTGATTTCGATGTGCACACGCGTCCGAATCAGTTTTTGCGAACAATCACATGTCCGGGTACACTGCGCGCACCGATTGGTATACTTGGTACACGGCGGGGCGGTCCCGTTTGGCGGGGCGCGCTCCGTTTCATAACTTTTAGAAATTTAGAAAAATGTGTTTTCAGGATTTTTCAACGAATTTAATTCTACATACAGCAATTAATAATCTAATGTTATTTGACAGAAATTAAACTAGGTCAAGTGGTCTCCGCATACCAAAAAGAAAAATTGGATTCGGATCTCTGTGGTGGAAGATACGAATCCGGGAATATGGGTCATTGCAACGGAATTTCTGGGATTTAAAAGTGGTCGTCTTCTCTTCGACTTGGCGTCAATTTTTACCTAGGTTTGTGCATGGTTCGAGATGAACTAACATAGGATTATGGAAGGGGGATAGGTGAGGATCATACCGGAGAAAACGGGGTCGAGTTTGGTCGAGCGGTGGCACGGGAAACGGAGCATGAACACAGGTACCCTGCTGTAACTTTCTGCAGCGCGCGGGGTGGTGTGCGGGGTCGCGGTCGCCGTGCGGCGGTTCCGGGCGGCTGGACTAGGCTGCGCGGTCGATTTTGAGGCGGCGCGGCACTCTGGTTGAGGGTGGATGGGATAAGTTAGGGTTAGGGTTTGGGATGAAGATGAAATATATATAAGAAGAGAGAAGCCGAATCGCGGGGGGGGGGGGGGTTTGATTGCTCGCGCGGGTGGGGGGGGGGGGGCAGGTATGGTTGCTGCTGCAGTTTTTCCTTTTTAACTTTTAGCAGGTCTTAGGAGAAAATGGGTTGTGGGTTAGAGTCCGTTAGGGGGGTTTGGGTAGTGGGTTTAATACCCATTAGGAATTAATTCTTTTCTTTTTCTTTTCTAATCTTTTTCCATTTTTTTTCTTTCTTATATATATATATATATATATATATATATATATATATATATATACCCATAGAAAAAATCTAGAATTATATTAATGCATACCATTAAGCTAGCAACTACTCAAAGGGTTCCTACATGAAATAAATTCGGAAAAATTTCTAATGGCTCCATAAATTTCCTAAATTCACAAACACCTAAAATAAAAATAAAATAAAATCTATTTCTCCTAATTAAAATATAATTATTACAATTAAATTAATAATTAATGTCACGACCCGTACCCGGTATAGGGGCACGAGTGCGCGGGTACGTTCGGCCTACACCGCAGCATCGGCGGTAGAACGTTGTCTAGGTCATGATACTAACTAAGTAATCTTACACGAGCATCCAATCTCCATAAGGAGGCACGGATGACAAAAATAAATGAATAACATACTCAATCACATAACTACAGCACGATAAAAAATCGAAGAAATAAATAAAAATACAACACAAGTCTAAACTGTAAATAATCTAACTCAACATAATCCAAGTCTCAAATAAGATTGCCGGAGACAAATCCGGTACCAAAATAGACAACTGAGAAACTAACTAGATAACTAGTGATTCCGGCTAGACCTCCCGGAATCACGACTGAACTACTAAGTCCAAGACTGCAGCTACTCACCCTGTGGTCCACAAGTGTCGGATACCAGTCCCCTAGGCATAGTTTGGAAAATGTTTTTCAGTCAGGAAGGAGCAAAGTACATTTCTAATAGTAGTTCTATATCAATGATATAAACTATGTAGCAGTATATAGGTGGAAATATACAAGATGCATGTATATGTACGAGAAATACACAATAAAGGATATACTGAAAATACTGTAAGTAAATGCAGGAAAGGAAATAATATGTCAATGAACAAGAATACTATGACTAAGTGTGTGAATACTAGCTTTAACATGTGATCGGCTTGGGAACTTGATCAAGCTGGTTACATATGATTAGCTATAATTCATGTAAGGTCAGGCTAACCATTTGGTTAGCTATGAGGCATGTAGAGGTCAAGCTAATCATATATAACAGCTATGAAGCATGTAATGGTCAGGCCACACCCAACGTGAGATGTGGGGTGAGCTATGATGCATGTAGAGTTGGGTATGATCACATATCTACACTAAAATACTTCCCACCCCCGACTGGTATAGTAGATCCAACCATGGTACGCTATGGCACGGAATTTCCTAGGAAGGTAGCAAGTCTTCCCGAAAATCAGTGTATGTACATGTACAAGATAACAATGAAACAAGACTTATACAAGCTACACCATGAACAAGGAATAATATCTCATGACGAGATCCGTATACACCAATCCGTGTAACCAGCGTGTCGAGAATATGGATATTTATACTAGATACAATGAACATAGGGGATATCATAAACGAGAAGCTAATCAGAGAATATACTCGTCTTGGGTCCTTAGCTGGTAATATCAATGTCCTGTTCCAGAGTATCGCCTGGAGGATCCAACAGTCCTATAGATATATAATAAATAATACAATATTTGCATCAGATGCTACACTAACACAACACAAATACATAACTCAGGGGCTATGCTAGGTATGGCACTGGTCAATCTAGGGTCAGTGTGCGTCAAATTGCACGGGCGTCGTGTCTGCGATTGCTGGGCAAGACAGACGATCAAAATGGTACGGGGCTTGCCAGTACGTCAGCGTACGCATGGCAGTCAACTAACAGTTCACAGGGTCATAGGTCCATGTAAATACGGGGTATCTGTATTTACTCTCGAGTCATCTAGTAGAGACATATATAGAAATGTACATATTAAATATACATTAATGTTTATTTGGTACGAAAATAGATATGTGTATTTATATATACTTTAAGTAAAATTAATACTGTATGTTTAATTATAAATATCTACTAGGAAATACTTTATACAAGATATATTCATAAGAATATAAGCCAAATTAGAATTTTATTATATATACTAAATTCCAAAGTACAATTGACATATGCTAATATATGTACCATATATACTAACATATAATATGTATATATACATATATACTGATTTGAGGATGTACTATATATATATATATAGTATATACTAAGTGAAAATACACATATACCATATACGTATATATGTACATATTTATACCAAAATAAATATGTATATTATGCTACACATACATATATACTAAAATATGTATTTATTAAACATATACTATATATATATATATATATATATATATATATATATATATATATATATATATATATATATATATATATATATATATATACACCAAAAATATGTATTAATATACGTACTAAAAATATATCAATACATGTACTAACATACACTATGTATGTACATATACATATTTGAGAATATACTATATATATATGTATATATACATGTATATATATATATACTAATTGAAATACATATATACATATATATTTACACATACACATATACATTTAAATACGTATATATTTACATACGTATATATACAATGCAAGAGGGAAGAGGGGTGCTCACCGGGGTTGGCTGGTGGCCACTGGCCGGAGTCGGACTGCGGAGGAGCAGCAGGGAGTCGGGGACAGCAGCTGACCGGAGCGATGCAGCGGGAGTTGATGGGGTGGAGAGTGGTGGTGCTCGTGGTGGAAGTATATATGGCGAGGCCGGAGTGCCGAGGGTGGTGGAGTGAGGAGTAGGCAGGGGTGGAGAATGGTGGAGCTTCGGTCAGGCTGGAGTTGCAGGGAGGAGCCGGAGAAGAAGAGATGGGGTGGTGTCGGCTGGTGTTCGACCGGAGCGCCGAGGTCGTCATCTCCGTTGCTGTGGTGTTCGTCGACCGCTGTGGAACTCACGGTGGGATCTCGGGACTCAGGAAGGAATAGGGAGGTCGGTTCGAGGCATTCTGGTGGTGGAGTCTCGGGGCTCAGGGAGGAATAGGGAGGTCAGCTCGAGGTCGGAGGAGGAGATGAAGTCGCTGCTCGGAGGATGACACTGGTGGTGATGATGATAGACCGTGGTGGTGGTGGCTCTAATGGTGGTTGACGGGGAAGAGGGAGCTCGGGAGGAGTCGAGGGAATGGGAGTGGTTACTGCCCCGGCGGCGGCAGGCTACTCCGACTGTGAAGTCGGGGAAGGAGGGGTGATGCTGGGTCGGCCGGGCTGGAGTTGCAGCGGTGTGAGGCATCGTGCAGGCGGCGGTTGGTAGCTGTTCAGCGTGTCGAGGAGGACGGGGTTCCGGCTTGAACGGAGGTGCGGGTGGAGGGTGAGCTACGGTGGGTGCTCGTGGCCGGAGCTGGCCGGAGGAAGGGGCCGGGCTGCGGGCTAAGTAATGATGGTGGTTCCCCCCTTTAAAAGATTTAAAAATACAAAGGAGAAGGGGAAGAAGGAAGAAGAAGAAGAAGAAGAAAAGAGAAGAAGAAAGGAAAGTGAAGAAATGGGGGCCTACGGTTGGGTGTGGGGGCTTGCCTAGGTTTGGGGATTAGGGTTTTTCCTTGGGAAGAGGGGATGATAGGACATTAAATAGGGAGAGGGTGTGTGGGAATGATTGGTGTAGATGCATCCCTCCTAATGGATGGTCAAGATTTGACATGGAGAGATTTTATTCATGTGAGGATGAGGGTGTTGACTAGTCAATATTTGGGGCTCTCCATTGGTTTGAGCCAATGGGGTGTTGACACCTAATGCAAATTTGTAAATTAGCCCCCTTAAATTTGGGTATTTGCACAGACACATAAAATAATTAAAATTTGTTGGGTGATTCGGTGTTTTGTGTTTTGTAGGGTGAGGGGGCGATGTGTGTGTTGTATGGTCTTAATTAATGGGGCATGGAATTAAATCGGGATTAACAAAATTAGTCAAAATAGTATCCTCAATTTAATTAAAAATAAATACAAGTTGTGTTCTAAAATTAATTAGGAGTACATGGGGCCAAAATCAGGTCGGGTCACCAATATCATTAGTGTAGACAACTCAGAACAGAATATTACCCTAATTTGGGTTGCACAAAAAATGGGTCAAGATTGCCTCCAATTTCAATTGGAACGCACATCGAAGCAAAGCTGGAATTTATTCAGAAATTAAATAAATGTCCGCGACGAATATTGTGCGGCTAAAATGAAGTACAAGAGAGCATAATTATGAATTACAAAAATGGCAGAATGGAAGGCGGGCATGTCTAGGGCAAGGTTGTGAAATTTGTTGGAAGGCAAAAGCTAGGGTAGCGCTTAAAATATCGAAGCAACGGCAAGGTGCAACAATTAAATAAATTACGGTAATTAATTACGGCCTCCAATAATTAAATTCTAAATAAAACGATTAAATACACAATCCCCATAATTCTGTCAAGTGTTCGTCTAGTGGGCTTCTAGGTCAAGTCTACCAGTTCAAACATTAATGAACACTGTAAATATCTAAATACTCATCTCATACAATTATTTAAATTAAATACACATATCGAGAAATCATTTAATATAAATACCATAATATTAATAATTTATAAAAAGTCAAAAATACCCCTATTTTTGGAATGTGGTAGTGACAAGTCTACCCTCCTTAAAAGAATTTTGTCCTCGAAATTTAAAATCCTCATAGTAGTGTTTATTCATTATATTATTTTCCATCAATGGTTAAATTCATCAACCCACATAATCCAGAAATAATCCACCTTGTCATTTCACGATTTTAAAAAATTCTGAAATTTATCGTATTCCTGAAAAATCCTCGAATTAAAATCAAAATTTATTTTTTACCACAATTTCCTCCGAAATTTTAAGTTATTAATTTAGTACTCGGAATTTAATATCCACTCCTCTAATTTAATCCAAATAATGCATATCTTATAAATTAAGAATTTCCATCTAAAAATACTAATCCATGAATCCAATAAAATTTTAAAAAATCTCGTCCAAAAAGTTTGTGTTTAAACACTAACCCATTTATCATCTTACTCCTTAATTTTGAGCAAGTCACTAGATACAAATTTTTTTTACTATCCAATCCTTTGATCGAAAATCCAGTCCTTGCACGTTTATAAAAATTAAAATCTTATCCCAAAATTCGGATTCAACACTAATCCATTAGTGATCTAAATCCTCGATTCCTTTTTCCTCACAATACTCAAATAATATAATACTCACAAAATCCTTAATTAAAATCTTTAATTAAATCTATATCTTGCAGTCAAATGAATACAATAATAATCTTCTTAATTTCCTCAAAATTTTAATGATAAATATATCATAATCCTACCATATTAAATTCTTTACCTCTCATTTAAATTAATGTTTATTCTCAAATTTTAATGATAATTTAATCATATCTCAATCTTGATAAAATCAATGATTCATCAACTCTACCATATTAAATTCTTAACTCTTTATGCTTATCTTCCAAAATTTTAGCATCTCGTTTCTCTTGTCAAGTCATAACCTCTTCATAAATCTACTATGGTCAAACCCCAATAATCATGGTCTAAGAAAATTCTACCTACAGCCATACAATCTAAGAAAGTATGTACGGTCATGTGTCTTTTGTCATGGTATTGCAGTCTCTATCAGGGTGTACTACTAACTACATTCTAACAAGAAAATTATGCATACGAACTACGGTACTAGGGAAATCAGTCAACCAATAAAATAGAAAGGAACAGAAGGAAGGACATAACATAGTCTTCTAACCCATTACTTGGATATCTTCATCCTCTAATATACACTTAACTCTGGCACATTCACTAACTAATTCTTATCCTTGTACACTGGTACCCATATCAACTAATCATTAGTCCACAAGACATTCATGAATACATCCTCATTGTATACACCTGTCTATTGATACCCAAATCTGATACCAAGAATCTCTAATATAACCATGGTTCAATAATGCATCCAAGTTTGATACCTCTATCTCTTTAGTACCATACTCACTGCCAGTTCCCGTTCCTACTACAATTATTCATACTAGTTGTTCTTATCACTCAAGTGCACGTCAAGTGCAACACCATACTAAGTACTGTTCTTCCTAATACAACCCTAGATGGACACCCAAGTCTGTTTGCAGTGCCATCTCAATCATGTCCAAGTCAACAGATCTTTACGCATGTATATCATCTACTCATACACTAATATATATATTACCCACCATAAAATTTTATCCTCATAATAAAATCATCAAAATTTAACTTTTTGAACAATTTAAAACAAAAGTGTATACTTTCCTCAAGGGTCAAATATTCAATATTAAAATCAAACTTTAATCACTTCTAAAATCTTTATAGCCTTGACCATGTTTATTGAATCAAATTTTGGAATCCTCAAAATTTTATAACATAGAATCTCAACTCCTCAAAATTCTTAAAAATTAAAATTCATTTCCACTCTTCAATTTTTTTTAAATCCACAAATATACATATAAAATGCTCACGGTCTCTAATACTCGAGGTGCACTCAAATACACCCATTGTCTACAACTGTGTACTAAAATTATACTGCCCGAATTACTTGCACTATTACTCCTAATGATTTAAGTTATCATCACACGTATTTTCTTCCATGATTTTCAATCTATATCAACTGGTATATCGTCTAATCATCATCACGCAAAGTGCTTACTGTTATTAGCATCATTCTTGACTAATCCTCGATATAGAATCATTAGTACTCTTGGTAAGATAACACTAGCTTCATTATTGGATCATCTCATCAAACTTATTAAAACTCATAATTACTTGCACCTTCTATAACACCCATGTTTCACTTTACTCTCATGGGCATGTATATGGTTCTTCATCTCGATTGATGTATAGGTATTTCCCTTTAATCCTTTACCGCCTGTTAAACTAATTTGTGATATGCTTCACCATTTTTATTACTAATTTTGATATTTCTCTACTCATGACACCTCATTATAACTCTTTATGCGTATACATTCTTTATTTTTAACACACCCGATATCAATTATCAAATTGAACATCATGCTCCATTAATCCTTAACACAATTCCTGGATACTTAATTGTTTACATAGATCATCCAATTACATAATCATGATTATCCAGGACGGGTATGTTGGCTCTGATACTGACTCTTGGAACTATCACTGATACTCTATACTCTCCTTTACTCAAGTACTATAATGACACCTATCCTAGAACTATTGCTACAAGGTACTATGCTATGGGCTAACTCTAGATTAAGGCCTACTGCTCACATGTCCAACTAGGAAACACTTACAACTCGCAAGCAACACTCAGTCAATACTAATATTCAAGATACAGACATAATTACAAGTCACTAATTATCATACTTAACAAGGAATCCTTAAAGAATGGAAGTTCAAAAGGAACTGGGTTAAAGATATTTCTACTCCTAACAACCAAAAGAAACGATGGAATAAAGTCCTGTAATAACAGAAATAGATAAGTGTTGAGATGATACTTTAAGAACCAATTTAAGATACAACCTGATAATCATACACGTCTGTATGACGCTTAGAATCCTCGTCACGCCAGTAAGCATAGGTGCGATAAACGACAGGTTCTGTAACTAAAGTACGCAACCCCATAATCATGTCGTCTAGAATCTTCGCCACGCCAACCGGTATGGCTGTGATAAACTCTAGGTTCCATAACCAAAGTAGACGTTTTACCTTTCTTACTGTTCTCATCAATATATGTCATCAGATGATATCGTAAAGTTTAGTCCGTAAAATTCATCTTGATAAGAAATCAACTCAACAACGATACCAAGGATTAAATTCAACAAGAATCAAACTCAATATCAACGAGTGAGGATGGACGAAAACAAGGGCAAAGGATTTAAATTGGAAATTGTAATAAGATTCTCAAGGGGTCGTCCCAGGAATCTCTCAAGAATTTTGTGATTGAGTATCCTCTCTCATCCTAGTATCCTATGTCCTATACTCTGTAACAGGCATGCAGTAGTACAACTAATACGTCGCACTACCACGATATCGCACAACTAACAAAATCTGACCTGTATGGGCCACCACTAAAAATGTGCCATGACCCGCACCGGGCATAGGGGTACGAGTGCGCGGGTACGTCCAGCCTACGCTGCAGCATCGGCGGTAGAACGATGTCTAGGTCATGATACTAACTAAGCAATCTCACACGAGCATCCAATCTCCATAAGGAGGCACGGATGACACAAAATAAATGAATAACATACTCAATCACATAACTACAGCACGATAAGAAATCGAAGAAATAAATAAAAATACAACACAAGTCTAAACTGTAAATAATCTAACTCAACATAACCAAGTCTTAAATAAGATTACCGGAGACAAATCCGGTACCAAAATAGACAACTGAGAAACTAACTAGATAACTAGTGATTCCGGCTAGACCTTCCAGAATCACGACTGAACTACTAAGTCCAAGACTGTAGCTACTCACCCTGTGGTCCACAAGTGTCGGATACCAGTCCCCTAGGCATAGTCTGAAAATATTTTCCAGTCAGAAAGGAGCAAAGTATATTTCTAATAGCAGTTCTATATCAATGATATAAACTATGTAGCAGTATATAGGTGGAAATATACAAGATGCATGTATATGTACGAGAAATACACAATAAAGGATATACTGAAAATACTGTAAGTAAATGCAGGAAAGGAAACAATATGTCAATGAACAAGAATACTATGACTAAGTGTGTGAATACTAGCTTTAACATGTGATCGGCTTGGGAACTTGATTAGGCTGGTTACATATGATTAGCTATAATTCATGTAAGGTCAGGCTAACCATTTGGTTAGCTATGAGGCATGTAGAGGTCAAGCTAATCATATATAACAGCTATGAAGCATGTAATGGTCAGGCCACACCCAACGTGAGATGTGGGGTGAGCTATGATGCATGTAGAGTTGGGTATGATCACATATCTACACTAAAATACTCCCCACCCCCGACTGGTATAGTAGATCCAACCATGTTACGCTATGGCACGGGATTTCCTAGGAAGGTAGCAAGTCTTCCCGGAAATCAGTGTATGTACATGTACAAGATAATAATGAAACAAGACTTGTACAAGCTACACCATGAACAAGGAATAACATCTCATGACGAGATCCATATACACCAATCCTTGTAACCAGCGTGTCGAGAATATGGATATTTATACTAGATACAATAAACATAGGGGATATCATAAACGAGAAGCTAATCAGAGAATGTACTCGCCTTGGGTCCTTAGCTGGTAATATCAATGTCCTGTTCCAGAGTATCGCCTGGAGGATCCAACAGTCCTATAGACATATAATAAATAATACAATATTTGCATCAGATGCTACACTAACACAACACAAATACATAACTCAGGGGCTATGCCAGGTATGGCACTGGTCAATCTAGGGTCAGTGTGCGTCAAATTGCACGGGCATCGTGTCTGCGATTGCTGGGCAAGACAGACGATCAAAATGGTACGGGGCTTGCTAGTACGTCAGCGTACGCATGGCAGTCAACTAACAGTTCACAGGGTCATAGGTCCATGTAAATACGGGGTATCTGTATTTACTCTCGAGTCATCTAGTAGAGACATATATAGAAATGTACATATTAAATATACATTAATGTTCATTTGGTACGAAAATAGATATGTGTATTTATATAAACTTTAAGTAAAATTAATACGGTATGTTTAATTATAAATATCTACTAGGAAATACTTTATACAAGATATATTCATAAGAATATAAGCCAAATTATAATTTTACTATATATACTAAATTCCAAAGTACAATTGACATATGCTAATACATGTACCATATATACTAACATATAATATGTATATATACATAAATACTGATTTGAGGATGTACTATATATATATATATATATATATATATATATATATATATATATATATATATATATATATATATATATATAGTATATACTAAGTGAAAATACACATATACCATATACGTATATATGTACATATTTATACCAAAATAAATATGTATATTATGCTACACATACATATATACTAAAATGAGTATTTATTAAATATATATATATATATATATATATATATATATATATATATATATATATATATATATATATATATATATATATTTATACATATACATATACATATATACATTTATATACCAAACAATATATATTTTTATACCAAAATATTATATACCAAACAATATATATTTTTATACCAAAATACATACATACATATATATATATATATATATATATATATATATATATATATATATATATATATATATATATATATATTTGTGTGTGTATATATACATGTATATATATATACTAATTGAAATACACATATACATATACATTTACACATACACATATACATTTAAATACGTATATATTTACATACGTATATATACAATGCAAGAGGGAAGAGGGGTGCTCACCGGGGTCGGCTGGTGGCCACTGGCCGGAGTCGGACTGCGGAGGAGCAACAGGGAGTCGGGAACAGCAGCTGACCGGAGCGATGCAGCGGGAGTTGATGGGGTAAAGAGTGTTGGTGCTCGTGGTGGAAGTATCCGTGGCGAGGCCGGAGTGCCGAGGGTGGTGGAGTGAGGAGTAGGCAGGGGTGGAGAATGGTGGAGCTTCGGTCGGGCTGGAGTTACAGGGAGGAGCCGGAGAAGAAGAGATGGGGTGGTGTCGGCTGGTGTTCGACCGGAGCGTCGTGGTCGTCGTCTCCATTGCTGTGGTGTTTGTCGACCGCTGTGGAACTCACGGTGGGATCTCGGGGCTCAGGGAGGAATAGGGAGGTCGGTTCGAGGCGTTCCGGTGGTGGAGTCTCGGGGCTCAGGGAGGAATGGAGAGGTCGGCTCGAGGTCGGAGGAGGAGATGAAGTCGCTGCTCGGAGGATGACACTGGTGGTGATGATAATAGACCGTGGTGGTGGTGGTGGCCCTAATGGTGGTTAACAGGGAAGAGGGAGCTCGGGAGGAGTCGAGGGAATGGGAGTGGTTACTACCCCGGCGGTGGCAGGCTACTCCGACTGTGAAGTCGGGGACGGAGGGGTGATGCTGGGTCGGCCGGGCTGGAGTTGCAGCGGTGTGAGGCGTCGTGCAGGCGGCGGTTGGCAGCTGTTCAGGGTGTCGAAGAGGACGAGGTTCCAGCTTGAACGGAGGTGCGGGTGGAGGGTGAGCTACGGTGGGTGCTCGTAGCCGAAGCTGGCCGGAGGAAGGGGCCGGGCTGCGGGCTCAGTAATGATGGTGGTTCCCCCCCCCCCTTTGAAAGATTTAAAAATACAAAGGAGAAGGGGAAGAAGAAGAAGAAAAGAGAAGAAGAAAGGAAAGTAAAGAAATGGGGGCCTACGGTTGGGTGTGGGGGCTTGCCTAGGTTTGGGGATTAGGGTTTTTCCTTGGGAAGAGGGGATGATGGGACATTAAATAGGGAGAGGGTGTGTGGGAATGAATGGTGTAGATGCACCCCTCCTAATGGATGGTTAAGATTTGACATAGAGGGATTTTATTCATGTGAGGATGAGGGTGTTGACTAGTCAATATTTGGGGCTCTCCATTGGTTTGAGCCAATGGCGTGTTGACACCTAATACAAATTTGCAAATTAGCCCCCTTAAATTTGGGTATTTGCACAGACACATAAAATGATAAAAAATTGGTGGGCGATTCGGTGTTTGGTGTTTTGTAGGGTGAGGGGGGTGATGTGTGTGTTGTATGGTCTTAATTAATAGGGCATGAAATTAAATCGGGATTAACGAAATTAGTCAAAATAGTATCCTCAATTTAATTAGAAATAAATGCAAGTTGTGTTCTAAAATTAATTAGGAGTACATGGGGCCAAAATCAGGTCGGATCACCAATATCATTAGTGAAGACAACTCAGAACAGAATATTATCCTAATTTCGGTTGCACGAAAAATAGGTCAAGATTGCCCCCAATTTCGATTGGAACGCACATCGAAGCAAAGCTAAAATTTATTCAGAAATTAAATAAACGTCCGCGACGAATATTGTGCGGCTAAAATGAAGTACAAGAGAGCATAATTATGAATTACAAAAATGGCAGAATGGAAGGCGGGCATGTCTAGGGCAAGGTTGTGAAATTTGTTGGAAGGCAAAAGCTAGGGTAGCGCTCCAAATATCGAAGCAACGGCAAGGTGCAATAATTAAATAAATTACGGTAATTAATTACGGCCTCCAATAATTAAATTCTAAATAAAATAATTAAATACACAATCCCCATAATTTTGTCAGGTGTATTTCTAGTGGGCTTCTAGGTCAAGTCTACCAGCTCAAACATTAATGAACATTGTAAATATCTAAATACACATCTCATACAATTATTTAAATTAAATACACATATCGAGAAATCATTTAATATAAATATCGTAATATTAATAATTTATAAAAAATCGAAAATACTCCTATTTTTGGAATGTAGTAGTGACAATTAATAATTAAAAAAAAGGGTAAATACAATTTCTAGGAATAGGGGTTTTACAAGAACACCTGATACTATTCATGAGACAGAATCTTCCTCAAATATTCAAGGTAATTCTGTGTAGATTGCAGAATTTGTGACTGTTTAGGATAATAAACGAGAAAAGATTTGATGAACGCGAAAAACGAGATCTTTGTAGAAGCATGAAAAATACGCTGGAAGCTCTACGCAGCGTATTGATGCAAAGCAGCGTAAAGAAAGGACTTCAGATCCTTCAAACGTGCAAACAGAGCTTCTCCGCCAAAGCACAGTGAGAAATACAGGCTCAAGGACCATCTGCGTAGGGCAGTACGTCCAGGCTGCTTCAGCGTAAACAAGGTGCTTCATCGCCTTTATGGCGTAAAACTCATCCTCTTTTCAATACAGCATTGAAGTGTACGAGGGACGCTTCGTATTCTCTGAAGTGAACCTGTCAGAGCCTACAATGAACCTGTCAGAGCCTGTAATGAACCTGACATCTCGACTTCTGACAAAGGGATAGTGCTCGACTACCCAGGCGACGACTATAATGATGGCGCGGTACTACAACCCAGGCTATCGTTTATTGCCATTTCCTTTGCTTAAACCGCTTTTACGTACACAGAGGAATACACTGCCTAGTTTACAGAGGCAGATGAGAGCTCCTTACGCTCCGCAGAAGACAAACCGCCTACCACATCAAAAGCTGCACCTCGTACGAGATTCGAGGCACGTCTCTGCATTTTTTATGCACAGAGCAGTGACAGGTTCTCGAGGCATGTCTCTGCATTTGAAGCGCCAAAAACTGACAGATGCCTGAGACACATCTCTGCACCATGCGCAGGCCAAGTGACAGACCTTCAAAATACGCCTCTGCGTTTAGTGCACCGGATGATGGCGAATCTCCACAATTAATGCTGGAGATTTGATAATATCTCCAAAAGCCATAATTCCGGCTAAAATGTCCACATCCACTCGGCCTCTGTGCCCATTCAGCTTTGGTGCCTGCTCGACTTCTACGCCTATTCAGCTTCGGTGCCTGCTCGGCTTCTACGCCTACTCGGCCTCTATGACCACTCGGCTTCTACGCCTACTCGACCTCTATGACTACTCGACCTCTATGACCACTCGGCTTCTACGCCTATTCGGCTTCTATGCCGGTTTGATAACTATTCGGCTTCTATGCCATGGTGACAGACATTGGCTTCTACGCCAACCTATTTCTATACAAGGGATACCTACCTTCTACGCCGTGATCTTTGTAGCGATTATATGCATTTTATCCCTTAGTCGGACCCGCGTTACATGCTCATTCAAAGGATCATCTATACGCAGGCATTGGTTATTTAACCATTGTGTAAAAGGGTGTTTTACTTTCCACTACTCAGTTTTTACATCGATTGAGTGGTCATTGTCACTAAAACTCTATAAATAGAGACCTCTATCAACGAGGAACAAGGTCGAAGGATTGAAGGTCGAAGGATTAAAAGGTCGAAGGATTGATCGAACGATCAGATATAGGTCGACAAATTGGAGAGAGAGAGAGAGAGAGAGAAGAGTCCAGAGCTCAGGCAAAGAGAAGGGATCAACGACTTTGGCATCGGATATCCACCCTCTTCAGCAACCTTCGAAGCTGCTACCTGTCTTTCACGGCACTTCTTCAACATCGTGTGGTCCAAGGGCTAAAGTGATCGACTGCAGATCAGACACCTATAGCAATATTCACCCAGATTAAATAAATTGTACTTAAACATCCTCGTGTAGGATCAAATTTGTACAATCTTATTTGTAAACATAAAAGAAGGGAGGGTCTTCGTACAAGACCTCGTTTTCCGCATTCATCAAATCTTTTCTCGTTTATATTATCCAAAATAAGATGGCGACTCTGCTGGAGACATCTTTCTCTTCTGATGAGGAAGCTATTGCTCGACACGATGCGGTATCCGTGGGATACGTGAAGAAGATACTGGTCGTCCAGTTCGACCGGTCTGCCTATGAAGATATGCTCCGAACAAGGGGCATCTCTCACTCTCTCTCTGTCCGAAACAACAGGAAGCTGCATAAGGTCTGGATGCCCAAGACATCCTCTACCATTCCTATGGACTCTCCGATCTCTCCGACCAATGAGGTTGTAGCGTTGCTCCCTCCGTGCCCTGCGTGTAAAATTCAGTCGCCTGTCTCTGACAGAACCGACAAAACTTCTGGCAATGCCTCAGTGCTAACCCAGAAGTATACTCCGCGCTCTGTGCGTAAAATTCAGTCTCCCGTCCCTGGCGGAATAGACAAAACTTCTGGCAATGTCTCAGCGCTAACCCAGAAGTATACTCCGCGCTCTGCACGTGAAATTCAGTCTTTCGTCCCTGCGGAATAGACAAAACTTCTGATAAAGCCTCAGTGCCAAATCAGAAGTACAAGACACGCTCCGCTCGTAAAACAACATCTGACCTCTACGGAGAACCAGATGATCCCTGTGATCTCCGCAAGGGAAAACGAGCGGCGGCCTACTCAACTTCTCGGCCTTTACGCCAGCAAGGGAACAATCTGCACGCCCTCCGAATTACGCGAGACACTGATGGCCGCCTGAGGACATCCTCAGCTTTACGCCAACCAGAGCGAAGCTCCAAATTACGCCAGGCGAAGTCCCTAGGCGTAAAGAAGGCTCCAGTCGCGGAAAGACACCCTCCCCGGGGATTATCCGCCACACAGATGGCCAACATGTTGTATACGGGTGGCACAGGAAAGACTACGGTTCCCATCATCCGCATGCCCACCAATGGGAATATAAGGAACAAGCCAACATCTTCTTCTTCTGCAACTCCTCCTGACCTGCGCAAATATCTAATCCGGAAGTGCAAGGAGAGGGGATCTTCCAGCGTGGCTATTACGCCTCCTAGCGAGCACTGCTGTAATAGTCACAGGATTGTTATTAATTATTGTTGTTCTAAAGCAAAATGGCCGATTTTCGACCGACTGGGCTACTCTCCATCTTTTCTAGAAGAAGAGCCCGCGCATGCATCTATGAACATGGCTTCACATATACCTGGAGGAAGCTCAGACTTAAGATGTCCGTCCTCTAGAACTCCGAGTCGAAGAAAATTCAACATGCTCCTTAGGGACACCGAAGCTAGGGTGTTCCAGAACACTCGTTCAAGATCATGACAACTGACTTTGTGCTCTTCTAATTCCGATGCTGGGGGTCGACAGTCTCCCAAATCAGATACTGAGAGTATAGAGTCAACTTCTGCAGCGACCTATACTCATCCTTCAACGACGCCAAGGGAGATAGGAGTTTACGCCATCGGAGATGAACACGAGGAAGCCTCGCCATCAGGGAACACTGAGCAACGCATTACTATACTAAAGACATCTCTGAAGCAAATGCAATCCATGATGGAGGACATGCACCAAATGATGCTAACTCAACAGGCGGCTGCTATGGCTCGAACATCGGTCCCGCCTACTCAGATACATGTGGGGGTGGATCTACCACCGTCCAACATGATCCAAGAGCCTGCTCTAGATCAAGAATCAGCTGGTCCTTCACTTCCTCACTCGGAGAATATACTACCTCCTGCGGGAGTCATGATACAACCAACTCTGCACCATTCCGTGGTCTCGCTACCAACTGAAAACCCGATGCAAGCAGTACGGGAGTTGAAAGCCCAATTTGATGCCTTGAAGCACAAAGATCAGCTCAAGAAATTAGGAATCAACCAGCCATACCCAGCTATCTGGGAAGAGATCCCTTTTCCTTCGAGGTACAAACCTCAGACCATGGCCCTGTTTGAGGGAAAAACATCACCAAGTCAGTACATGAACTATTTCAGTATGATGACGGTGTTGCTACAAGGGAATGACACCCTCCTCACCCGGGTGTTCAAGGGCTGTCTCTCGGGAGTAGCTTACCAGTGGTACCGCAGACTGGCGGATAACTGCATTACTTCCTTTGAAGACTTTAAGGCTTTATTCTTTACACGATTCTATGAGGGAGGAATGGACATATCTATGTCCTCTCTCATCGAAGTCAAGCAGAGGGAAAAGGAGGACGTTCGCACCTTCGTCGAACGTTTTTGCCAAGCCACTTTACAGATGCCTCCAGGAGTTCCAGACTCAGCGTTGGTGGACATTTGCAGGAAGAACCTTCTTCCCGTGATCTCGGTGTTCATAGGACCATTTCAGTTCCATGATTGGCCCTCGTTCATCATCTCAGCGGCAGCCGCCGAGGACAACAGTCGCAACGCGCGTGACAATGGCATCATGATCTCTACCTCTGACAGAGGCAAGAGGTCATCCTCCAACGGTGACCATCCTCGCAGTTCTAAAAGAAAAGAAGCTCTGGCGATCAATACGTCCAGACAGAAGACTGCGGCAACCACGCAGACAAAACCTGGGACTTCCAGGCCCGTCAAGGTATACTCTTTCGAGGACGACGATATTTCGAGTATATTCGAGTGTTGTCACTACCACATTCTGAAAACAGGAGAATTTTCGAATTTTTACAGTATTTAATATTATGTTATTTTAATTAATTAATTGCATAATAGTATATTGATTTAAATAATTATTTGTACGATGTGTGATTAAATATATAATTAAATACAGTGTTAAATTATTTTATTTTAGCTAGCAGACTAGACCTAGAAGCCCAGTAGACGAACCCTTGTCCGAATTATAGAATTCTGGATTTTATTATTTTATTTAGAATTTAATTCTTGGTGTTTATAATTAATTACTGTATTTTTATTTAATATTTTGCGTATTGCCTTTGCTTCGATATTTGGAGCACTATCCAGACTTTTGTCTTCCAACAAATTTCACAATCTTGCCCTAGACATGTCCGCCTTCAATTCTGCTATTTTTGCAACTCATAATTTTGCCCCTTGTGCATTGTTTCTGGCCGCACAAAAATCGTCGCGGACGTTATTTTTAAATTCCTATTTTTGTATCGTTGTGCGTTCCAATCGAAAATTGGAGGCCATCTTGACCTATTTTTCGTGCGACCCAAATTAGGGAAATATTCTGTTCTGAGTCTTCTTCAATATTGGTATTGATGACCTGACCTGATTTTGGCTCCATGTACTCCTAATTAATTGTTGAACACAACTTGCATTTATTTCTATTTAATTTGAGGATACCATTTTATCTGATTTTAAATCCCAAATTAATTCCAGTGCCCTACAAATTCAGCCCATACCCATCTTACAGTGCCCCCTGACTCTACAAAACATCGGACCCCAAATCGCCCGCCCAATTTTCGTCATTTCATGTGTTTGTGCAATTTCCCAAATTTAAGGGGGCCAAATTGCAAGTTGGCATTTGTGTCAACACCCAATTATTTTAGCCAATGAGGAATCCTTAATTATTTTGTTTAAACCCTCACCCTTATTTCCCACATGAGTTAATTTCCCTCATGTTCAATCCTAGCCATCCATTTACTTGGATGCATCACAACCCTTCATTCAACAACCCTCATCCCTATATAATATCACATCAACCCATGTCCCATCAAACCCTAATCCCCAAGCAAGCCTCCACCTCCCCTCTCTCCAACGTAGGAGAACTCTTTCCTTCTTCCTTTCTTCTCTTTTTCTTCTTCTTCTTCCTTCTCTTCTTCTTTTCTCCTTCTTCTTTGATTCTTATTTATTTTGAAATTTCAAATAGTTAAAGGGGGGGGGGAAACCTTACTGTGCACCCGGCGGTCCCCTTGATCCCTACTCCGGTCGGCAGTTCTCCGGCGGCCTGGATCTCCGGCCGACGACGAAGCCCGTGCGTCCGGTGGCTGCTCCCCTCCCATCTCCTCCGCACGGTCCCATCCGGCAACCCCGGCGGCCCTGTGCTCCGGCGCTCCACGACAGCGCCCCTGATCCCCGCTGTACTCCGGCTCCGCTGACCCTCCAGCCCGGCGAGCGGCTGCTCCTCCCTCTGCTTCTCCCAGGCGGCGGCTCCCTGCCGGTCACTGCTTCCACCGGCGGCCAACTCCGGCAGCAACAGCCGGTCGAGCACCCGCTGTTTCCCCTCTGATTCCCGGCGGCCATCCGGCGGCTTCACGGGCCGAGCCCGACCCTCCGGCCTAGCCGATTCCCGGCGGATGCTGCCGCTGTCCACTCCATCTTCTCCTCCATCTCGCCATTCCTCCCTCTTCCCAACCATCCTCCGGCGGTCACTCCAGCAAGCTCCGGCAAGCCTCCTCTGTAGGTCCCCTTCTTCCTCTCCCCTTCTCTCTTTTATATATATATATATATATATATATATATATATATATATATATAAATATATATATGTATATATACATATGTATATACATGTTTACATATATATATTTAATACGTATAAATATACATGTATGTATATATCAAATAGATATGTATATTAATGTGCATATAGTATTATTTTATTAATTGTTTAATTAGTATAAATATATATATTTTGTATATGCTATATATATATTTTAAATAGAAATGGGAATGCATGTATCCTATGTTAATGTATAGATAACTAAAATAAATGTAATTGTATATATATAATTAATAAATGTGTATGTTAATCTGTACATATATTTAATTAATGTATATAATGTATAGTATTTAATTAATGTGGTTAAATTAATTTGTATATATATAATGTAAGTATTAATGTATTTCATTTATCTACTTAGCATATTACAATATATAAATAGGTATAGTAATTATTTTTATTTAATTGTATAAATGATTAGTATGTGTATTTCATTCAATTGGTATATAAAATGTAAAGTGTTAGCATTTAATTAATGTGAAATTGGCATATGTATATTATTATTTTGTTAATATCTAATTATATGAGTATAGTAGGTAATTAAATAAATTATATAATTAAGTATGTATATAATTAAGGCATATGTATACATGTATATTGGTATGTATTTTGTGTATGTGTATATTATGATACATGTATATAGTATAATAATTATTTTGGTATAAATATATATGTATATATATATATTTTCGTATTGGTATATGTTTAACAAAAACATTTTGGCATATAAATAAATGTGGCATAACGTATATTTTGGTATAAATGAACAAATATGTAAATGACCGTATTTTGGTAATTGGTATATATATATGTGTACATATATGTATCTATAAATATAGTGTATTTTTATGTTGTATATAGTATACATGTTTGGTTTATGAACAAACATATATATGTATATATATTTAAATCAATTTATATATTTTGGTATATACTTAGTATATATTTGTTATATATATATATTGGAATATATGTATACAACATTTTTAGTATAAATATTTCTTAGTATATATATGTTAATATATATATAATTTAATATATGTATATGTGTATATTTATGTAAGTGTATGTATTAAATTTGACTAGTATAAATGCACACATTTTTAGGTGCATAATTATTTTGATATATACATGTATGTATATTTGTATAAAACCTTAGCATATTTTTAAATATATATGTATACCTATATTTTGTATAAGTATTTAATTTGATATGTATATTGTGATTACATATGTTAATTTGGATAAGTATATTTATGTATCTAGCTACTAGGTGACCAGTAGCATACCTAGAGAAGGCCCTGAATTCAGTGTTTTAGACTGTGTTAGTGTAGCATCTGATGCAAATATGGTGTTGCTTGTGATGTGTTTATAGGATTGTTGGTTTACCCAGGGGATACTCTGGAACAGGACACCATAAATACCAGCTAAGGACCGAGGCAAGTACATTCTCTGATAATTTCCAATTCTTGATAAATTCTATAAGTTCAAAAATCATGAAATGTTACATCTGAATCTTTGTCACTGTGCTACACGGACTAGTATAGCTTGGATTTACAGTCATGAGATGTTACCATTATTATCGTATTGACATTGTACACGACATGTATATTTAGAAACCGTACATGATAGACTTTACTTGCTCGTGTATCGTGACGTGTCATGATTGGATCCACAGTACTAGTTGGGGCGGGGAAGTAGTTAGTAAGAAATGTGATCATAACCTCTTATTTGTAGTATAAAAACTGTAAGTGTTAATCATGCTCTTCACCCATGATTAGCCAGGCCTTATAGCAACCGTACATGTTCCCAAGCCGATCACATTTCGAAACTACTATTTCAAACACTTAGAATAGTTACAGTTCTCTATATTTTCATATATTACATCACCCGTATATGATACTGTTCCTTATTCTTTCATTTTTATACATGCACTGACTGTGTTTCATTGCCTATTGCCTGTCTCTCTTAAACTGTCATTACATTATTCCACTGTCTTCTCAGTAGCTAGCATGACATGTTTTATTGTATTATAGACATTATCAATTAATGGAACTGTTATTTGAGTTTGTGCTTTGCTCCTTCCTGACTGGAAACATTTTTCCAGACTATGCCTTAGATGACCGCTGTCCGACACTTATGGTGAGTAGCTGCAGACTTGGTAGTAGTTGATTCAGGAGGTCTAGCTGGAAGTTATTAATCATAGTTAGTTCTTTTAACAGTCTATTTGGTACCGGATTTGTCTCCGGCATTTTGATGATTCTTGGATATTGTTAAGTTAAGTTTTCTTGTGGACTTGTGTTGTGTTTAATTTAAGTTTTATTATTCGAAATCTTATCGTGCTGCAATTCTGTGGTTGAGTATATGTTCATCTATTTGTGTCATCCGTGCCTCCTAATGGAGATTTGATATTTGCGTGACATTAGTTAGATAGTATCAATACCTAGACAGCGTTCTACCGCCGATGCTGCGGCGTAGGCTGGACGTACCCACGCACTCGTGCCCCTAAACCGGGTGCGGGTCGTGACAAGTGTCTCGTCAAAAGTGGCAAGATCACCCTTCCGGAGGAGAGGCGGCCCAGTGAAGTCAGTAGTGCCAACAACCCCAAGTACTACATCTTCCACAGATATGTACACCACCCAACAAAGGCCTGTTACATACTAAAAAGGAAGATCCAAGAGCTGATCGATGCTAAAGTCATCACCCTGCGCAATAGCGAGAAAACGGTCACGGCCAACATGATCTCTCTACAATTTGGCAATCTGCCTCCCCAAGAAGTACCGGGTGGTGTTACACCTATTTCCCGGACAACGATGAACATCATTAATCTCCCTCCGGCTAGGGGTCAAAATCACGACCTGTTACCCCTAACTACCCGGAGAGGCGAGATTATGTGGGTACACCCAGACTTGTTATCGGAGCTCGAAAAATAGACTAATGCTACTAAAGCTAAGTCCAGGAAGAACTCCAAATGCAAGCCATGCCATATGGTTGCGACTTCTTCGACATCAGACGAAGACGAGGTTTTTGCCACAGCAACCCGTTCAGGGAAGGCTTATCTCAAGGACTACGGAGCGAGTCAGGAAGAAGCACCTGCAGAAGCTTCAGCTGCCAAGCCTTCAGAACCAGAGCCCGCCATACTAGAGGCCAGTCCTTCGAGACCAACTTCGGCGGACAAGGGGAAGTAAGAAGAAGTACGCTTCGATAAACCTGTGAAAAACATTCAAAACAAAGGTTTAGAGAAGCCGTACAACTTCGATATCTTAGCCCAACTGGCTAATACACCGGCCAGGTTGTCCATCTTCGAGCTACTCAGGCTCTCCCAAGACACTCGTCTAACCCTGAGTGAGGAATTAATGCAGGCGGATACATACTTGACCCAACTCAAGTCTCCCGACGAAGAACCTGCAGCATGTCCCCGATGCCACAATGTGATAGAGGTGGTCCCAAACATCACTTTCACTCAAAACGATATGCTGTTAAAACATAACAGGCATGACAGACCCATCTACCACATCGGATACGTCGGTTCCATGAAGGTCGACCGGATTCACATAGATCCAGGATCCTCAATCAGCATCATTCCTCATAGTCTGCTTAGACCGCTGAGGATTCCTACCAGCGAACTGGCTTACACCACCACTACTATTGTGGGTTTCAACGCCGGAAGAAGTAAGCCATTAGGAAATATTCGCCTGAGGATCCAGATTGGCAACCTCAGATCGGTGGCTACATGCTACGTCATCGATTCAGAGGTGTCCTACAACATCCTGCTGGGAAGACCATGGATCCATGACCACAACATCGTTCCTTTGACTCTACATCAATGCTTCAAATATGTAAACGCCCAAGGGACAGTACAAACGGAGGTTGCTGACCTAAACCCGTTTAAAGGAGTAGAATCCTACTACTCCGACGCCGTGTTATACTCTCAAGACTACACGAAAGAGGTGTCAGCCCAAGCAGAGAAGGAATCCCACCGGGAGCCTGAAGAACCTTCTGCCAAGCAACCTCTGTCAATCAAGGTGAAAGGACGAACTAGCCGTCCAAAAGCCACAGAGCCTATGGCGATCCACCTGAACAAGACCAGGTCAGGGAAAGGGGGTGATCCTCTAGTGGTCACTCTAAACCAGAAGCCTCCGCCCTTAATCATCAACCTTCGGCACAACAAGCAGCCGAGTGATATAAATGCAACCAGGAGTGCAATTTCTGATAATAATAAAGGACCTCTTTTCCAGTATATCGACGTTCAGATTCCAAATCAGGAACCCTCTCCCCATGACGATATAGAGCCTATAGCACGAAAATTCTTGGCAGCTATAGATTCCTATCATCCGTACATATTGGAAGTGACGTCATCATCTAATATCATCACGACGTATGGACCACATGAGGATTCTATTTTCATTGTTCCACCTGCCCGCAACGGTCAGTCTTCAATAGTCTTCGGCCGCATGCGCAACGAACAGACTATACAAGAGGATTCCTTCGATGACGATTCTGGTAAAATGCAAGTCCACAGGTACAGCCCGCAAGCCTTGAAGATCATGCAAAATATGGGTTACAACTTGAGGATGGAACCAGGTCTCAACTACGGGAAAGGCAGACGAACACCGTTGCTCGGCCATCCCCACTATCAACAAACCCGTTTTGGGTTAGGGTATGCCACCTCCCTTACGACTTCCACGTCAGATAAGGATATCTTTTTTCAAGATGGCTCATCGCTCTCCGAATCATCTCACGCTCTCGAGCAAACATTATCAGCAAATATGGTAATGACAGATTCCTTCGAATCAGACGAACAAGAATCTGAGCTTTTTGAGAATGATGCTTGGGCCCAGCAGATGGATACACAATGGGAGTTCCGCTTCGAACAAAGAGAACCTCCCACTAAAGATGAAGTTATCCAGATTGACGTAGGGGATGAACTTTTACCAAAGCCGATATTTATTAGCAACAACCTTTCCGGAAAAGAAAGGAAAGAAATTACCCAGCTGATAAAAGAGTATATCGATGTCTTTGCGTGGAATTATGAGGATATGCCAGGTCTTGATCCAAAGGTGGCTACTCATAAACTCAACATACTGCCCGATTCAAAGCCTGTGAAGCAGCACCAACGCCGGTTCTGCCCGGACATGATGGACGCCATTGAAGCTGAAGTCAAGAAGTTGATAGCCTGCGGCTTCATCCGTGAGGAACAACATCCCGACTGGGTCTCCAATGTTGTCCCGGTCATGAAAAAGAATGGGAAAGTACGGATCTGCATCGATTACCGAGATCTGAACGCAGCCTTCCCCAAGGATGAATTCTCTCTTCCTATCACAGACGTCATGATCGACAATACATGCAGTTTTGAACGTATGTCTTTCATGGACGGATTCTCAGGATACAATCAGATCAAGATGCATCCTGAAGACGAGAAGCATACTGCCTTCCGGTCACCACTGGGGGTATACTGCTATACGGTCATGCCCTTCGGATTAAAGAACGCCGGGGCTACGTACCAACGAGCTATGAGTGACATATTCCACAAGCATTTACGCAAGACAGTGGAGTGTTACGTGGACGATGTAGCTGTCAAAAGCCGCCTCAGGGATAATCACATCCAAGACTTGAAGACAGTATTTGAATTGATGCGCCAACATCAACTCAAAATGAACCCTACAAAGTCCTTTCTAGGGATATCTAGCGGCAAATTTTTGGGATTTGTCATCACCGCCAAAGGCATTCAAGTGGACCCTGATAAAGTCAAGGCCATCTTAGAAATGTGATCGCCCCACAATCTGAGGAAACTCAGGGGATTTCAAGGTCGTCTGGCTTATATCCGAAGATTCATATCCAACCTCTCCGGGAGATGCCAGCCTTTTTCTCGTCTCATGAAGAAAGGTGTATCCTTCGTATGGGACGAAGCCTGTCAGCAAGCGTTCGGGGATATCAAACGCTACCTCACTAGTCCGTCGGTTCTGGTACCTCCCGTCATAGGAAAACCGTTCGTGCTATACGTTCGAGCAATGGATCATTCTCTGGGAGCTCTTCTCGCACAAAAGAACGATATGGGCCACGAGCAGGCTATCTACTACCTCAGCAGGATGATGGTCGGAGCCGAACACCGGTATAACCCTATGGAGAAAGAATGCCTGGCTCTGATGTTCGCTATTCAGAAAATGCGACAGTATGTCACGGGCCAAACCATTCATATCATCTCCAGGATCAATCCTCTTCGGGTACTGATGAGCAAGCCAAGTGTCCTTAATTCCCGACTCGCGACTTGGGCGATGTTATTAACGCCATATGACATGGTGTACGTCCCTCAGAAGTCCGTTAAAGGCCAAGCATTGGCCGACTTTCTAGCTGCTCATCCCATCCCGGAGACCTCCAAACTATACGAGGACATTCCCGACGAAGTTGCAGAGTGTAATTCCGCAACAGAAGGTGATGCATGGCAACTGTTCTTCGATGGCACCTCCAGGACTGGGCCAAGGGGAAATATGGTTTCAGGAGTAGGGATCGTCCTAGTCACTCCCGATAAACTCGTTATCTACCGAGCATATTCTCTTAACGAGCCATGTTCTAACAATGTGGCGGAATACAACGCTCTACTAATCGGGCTCCAAGTCGCTAAAGAGCTGGGGGTCGAATCTCTGGAAGCCTTCGGTGATTCTCTGCTGATCGTCAACCAAGTCAGAGGAATATATGAAGTCCGGAATCCCGACCTCATCCCCTATCACCGAGCAACGGTCGAGATAGCCATAACGTTCAAAGGTTTCTTCCTTGAGCATGTACCTCGATCTCAGAATCTGGAAGCTGATGCCCTAGCCAGTCTAGCCGCAGATTTAGCCACCCCTGTAAGAAGGCAGAATTCGATAATCCTTCTTAACAGAGACTTATTCTGTGTGAAAAACAACTTTCACATAGAACATAGCTACACGGTGAACGCAGATCCGCCCAGGAAAGACTGGAAAAGTCCCTTTATAGATTTCGTAGCATACGAAATCTTGCCAGAAGATCCTAAAGAAGCAATATCTGTCAAAAGACGATCATTACGCTTCTATTTCGATGCATCGTCACAATGCCTATATCGCCAGTCTTATGACGGGCTATTATTATGATGTCTCTCTGATGATGAAGCACAGCGGATTATCCGTGAAGCTCACGACGACGTGTGCGGGGCGCATCAACCCGGTCCTAAGCTACAGGATTGTATCAGAAGAATGGGCTATTACTGGCCCACTATGATCGCAGACGCAATCCAGTATGCCAGACGATGCAGGGCCTGTCAGGTTCATGCAGACTTCATACATCAACCGTCCGAACATCTACACACTACGGTTGCATCCTGGCCTTTCGAAGCATGGGGTATGGATATCATTGGCCCTATTCACCGTCTTCTTCCAGAGGTCACCGGTTCATACTGGCCATCACGGATTACTTTTCCAAATGGGCAGAGGCGATCCCTCTTGCTGAGGTAAAGATATCTAATGTGACCAGCTTCATCAAGCATCACGTCATTTCCCGCTTCGGGGTTCCCCGAAGGATAATCCATGACAATGGGCCTCAGTTCATCAGCCATGCGTATCACCGATTCTGCGATAAAAATCGGATACAAAATGTGGCCTCCACGGCATATTATCCAGCTGCTAATGGGTTGGCGGAAGCCTTCAACAAAACCATTCTCAAACTCTTGAAGAAGTTCGTCTCTTCGAACAAAAGAGATTGGAATGAGAAGCTGGGAGAATGTCTCTGGGCATACCGCACTACCGTACGAGCACCGACAGGTTGCACGCCATTCTCATTGGTTTACGGGAGTGAAGCAGTCCTTCCTATCAAAATTCAAATTCCGTCATTCAGGATAGCCGTGGCTAACGAGTTAACTCGAGAAAAGAATAACCTGTTAAGGCTTCAAGAGCTAGAAGGATTAGACGAGAAATGCCTCCAAGCTCAGCAGCGCATCGTGCTCTACCAAGCACGCATTTCCAGAACTTTTAAATCAAAAAGTAAAGGAAAGAGTGTTCAAAGTCGACGAGCTGGTTTTAGCTGTAAGAAGGCCAATGATTCTTACTCACAGGAGTAAAGGCAAATTCTAACCCAAATGGGAAGGCCCTTACGTGATCGAGACAACGTTCTCAAACGGCGCTTACAGGTTAGCCCAGCCTAATGGAGACCTGCTAATGGCTTCTATCAATGGCAAATTCCTGAAGATGTACTATGCTTAAACCTCCTCTGCTCAAATGGAATAAGGTGGTCTCATTCTGACAAAACTACTTCCAAAATGAAACTAGTTGGATCATATTCTGTCATGTCCATATGACCTCTGAATAGATATGCTCTGCTAAAAACTTATCAAAAGTATATCATGTCCATACCACCTCTGATATCACTTTCACCCAAACCTGTCATTTACGTTCCGAAATGATGGGTCCACAAAGTCAGATAAAGAGCCTCTTTATTATTCCCAGAAAAGAGCAAGAGTACATCGAAAAGCGAAAGCAAAAGTATATCATGAAGGGGGAGCGGTCAGGTCGCGAAGGTGCTGCGCCAGTACGGCCATCATCTCAGCCCCGGAATCCAAGACATCAGCGCGAACCTGCTCCAACCGTGCCTCATCATCTATTAGGAGGGACAACTCGGCTCTAGCCCAAAGGAGACCGGCACGGGCGACTCCTGCACTCGCCAAGTTCTGTTGTGCTGCGACCAGTCGGCCATTCACCACATCTAGACCTTCCGACGATTGAGAAGCCCACTCCTTAGCCTGAGCAAGCTTCATCTCCAGTTTACGGACCCTCGCTACATTGCCGTCATGCTCGGCCTGACACTTCGTTTGAAGGGCGAGAGTCTCCTCCAAGACGACTTTCCCTTTATCCATCTCCTGCTGATTGGTCTCGATGAATTTATTCAGACCTTCCTTCTTTTTAACAAGATGCGCAGTCAAGGAGTCATATCTGGCCTGGACCAGAGCTTCAATATTGCCTCAAACTAGCTGCAGGTATTCGTTAATGGGTTGCTCCAAGCCATTAACCATCGCCTCCAGCGCGTCGGCTACCCCGGTATCACCGAATTCCCTGACCGCCTCTATCGAGAACCGAGAGGACCTCTTCAGCGACGCAAAGTCCAGCTTCTTTGCCAACACCATTGACATTAGCGTTCTCAAAGTGGTATAGAAGATACCGGTGTACTACTCGATCAGCACAACTAGGTCCGCATGAACGCGGGGAGTATCCGCGATCGTGGCGACTTCTCCTCCAGGAATAACCACAGACGATGTCGCCACGGCCGTCGCCTCAACAGGTGGTGCAACGAAAGAAGAATCGCCAACACCGGACGAAGATACCAGCATACTCAAAGGAGGCATTGTCGCAATGACAGGCTCGTCCTCCTATTGAGATATCGGAACCTCATCGACAGGCGAGCCGGCACCCGAAGATGCTTCCTCTTCAGAATCGGCCACATCCGTGTCGCCGCTAGAGCTGAAGGGCGCATCTACATCACCCTCTCCGAAGAGGTCTTCCCCTGAAAAGAAGACAAAAGGAAGTTAATATCAACGCAATATTAATTTTTCCAAAGAAGAGGCATAAAAGACGACATTTACCCCTGGCCGACGGCATATATGTCGCATCCGCAGCCTGTATAGCTAAATCATTTCTTAATGATGCTAGGCGAGCTATCATACCTAGGGAAGGGGGTCTGCTAACAGAAGCTGACAGATAGTCTTCCAAGTCCTCCCCAAAATCCAACCGAGGCTCGTCGGCTGGAATCACGCTAGGTGTGCTCACAGGCGCGGCGGAAGTCCCTCCCAACGCCGATCCGGCTAGAGGTATACGGAACTTTATTATACTCAGCCCCGAAGGAGACCTCGTTCCACTACCTGAAGCAGTAGCAGCGACGGCGGCATCCAGCTGAGATTCTCCGGCTCCACCAGCCGGAACTGTAGAAGGTCCCTCTCTAAAAGGCGAGGAACCTCCAATCAAAGAATCGTCCCCAACACGGGGAGATGCAAGCTCACCTCCAGGAGCATCAATGCCAGGAATCCGGAGAGAACGATTTACCGTCTTCTTCTTCCTCTTGCGAGGGGAAGCTTCCTTGGGAGCAAGAGCCCTTCACTTCCCAGAAACTACCAAAGCCCCTGCAGGCGGAGGTACTTCACCCCTAGGGACCGACACCATAGGCTCATCCAGAGTAACGGACTCCTCACCCTCGTCGGAAGAAACCAAGGGGACTTCAACTCTTCTCCCAGGCTTGGAAGAGGGCACCCTAAAGCTTCCATGCATATCAAAATCACGATGGAAGGTGTTCGTTGCCACATAGAACTGGGCATACAAATACAGGATGCGCAGCTCCATGGAGAGTGTAATGACGGGCACAATAAAAATTGTCCCAGTACAGTCTATGATAAAATATTGCCATCCCCGTGCCCCATCAATGAGTCCACCTCTGGACCTGAAGCTGGTGACGGCGTTGCCCACATGCAACTGATCATATCCAAACTGCCGGACAAACCGACTGGGCAAGTAGGGCTCCAAGAAGCAATGATCTTCGCTTCTGTACAGCAGATGGGATGGTCTAATACAGACCAACCAATTAAAAGCTTCAGAAAAAAGAATGGTCTTCTCTCTACTCGAATCCTCGAGCCTAATCCCCGACTGATTACGATGTACAAGAGGGACGGTGCAGAAAAGCTTCCAACTATGACTGAAGCCTAGCGCCCGTCGACAGTCTATAACTGTGTTCACGTTCCAGGAAGACTTTCGGTAGTTCAACAAGAAACTATCCCCCGAACTACTGTCGGAACCGGGAGACATCACCCGGGGGTTATGGAGAATTAACCACCCCATCAAATACAGGTATGGTAATTCTATCCTGGGAAAGCTATCCCGCCGAATTTCATCGACGAGCAGCCCATCAGTCATGGCCCTCAGGCCAGCTTGTATACGGTACACCATGGCAGGGAGCAAGCCCAGTCTCGCCCCGAACACCAGACGTACTGCAGGCCAGAGCGTGTTGCGGTGAATGACGTCCACAGATGCGACGCCAGGCACTACTACTCGGCGCAGCCATATGGAGAGGAAGCCAGCCAGTTGAGTCTCCCTGGACAGAGGCCTACAACAGCGCCTCAAATAGCTATAGGCCTTGGTGCCTTCAGGATACTTTCCCGTCCCTTCGTCGAGGAACCGGTCCGGAGCACCAGCATCCACTATAAGATCGTCAACTACCTGAGCATTAAGCGCACTCAGGGGATTCACAGGAAGATCCTTGCCCTCCAATACCTTCTCCGGCTTGGCAGTCCTGGACCGGTGAAAGAAGAGGTAGGACGTCCATTTGCTGATATGAGCCAAATCTGAGGGCTCGTCATAAAAAGCAGTGCAAGCAAGGTAGTGGCACATCAGCTCCTGATAGACCTCTACTACTCGAGGGTCTGAACCCCCCAGCTCCCGGTTCGTGGGAACATACTCTTCGTATGGAGTATCCCCCATCGGCAGTCTTGAGACCTCTGCCATCTCATGCAGGGCCAATCCCAACTCCCCCAATGGAGTGGGGAACGTCCCGGTAAGCAAAATATATCGCTCCATCAGTGCTAGAAACAGGTTAGGGTTAGGAGGTAACCCAACACTGGTAGCACTCACAGCTGCAAACAGACCAATGTTCTCCAACTCGGTCTGGAAATGCTTCAAGGCCCAATCAACTAAGCGAGCCCATCGAAGATTTGAAGGGGTGATCCACCCGCCACACCGAGGGTTCACCTTAGGGTATACTCCCACACGACCCATAAATCATTACAGAAAGTCGGTAACTGGACCGGCTGGATCACCAAACTGTCTTCACTCGGGATACTGCCTGGGTACAGCCCCCTGAACAGCGTCACAGAGCCAGAAGGGCGGCTGACAAACGACCCCTGGCCAGCTCCTCTCAGATGAAAGATCGTCCCTGGCTTGCCGTGAAGATCGGGGGTCAGCGTCCACAACATCTTCCTGGGATGCGTAGCATGAAAGAAGGCCGAGATGGGGTAGTCTCTCGGCATATTGGGCAGATACAAGACCAAATCCACGGCAGGGAAAACCCAGAGTTCTCTCTTAGGCTTTGTCTGGGACTGCTTATCAATCATGTCCCCGAAGAGGAAAGCCGGCTTCAGGTATTGCTCCCCGTCTACGTACGTTAGGGGCTCCCCGTTGATCATGCTCAGCCGCATTCGCTCGCCCTGAGCCAATATCAGAATTGCCCTTCCTTCGGGATATTGGGGCCCGGAGATAGGAAATGTCACGTGCGACAGATCCTCCAGATAGTTGGAGTGCAGCATCCCGGCGGCAGAGCCCATCACTTCAGCTAGCGGAGACTCATGCAAGTTAACTGTCAAAGTACAAAAGAAACACGTCAGACGTTTCGGGACTTGCAGCATCCAATCAACAGTCCGTGCTCTACGCCGAGACTGTGAAACTTGAACCTTTACGCTGGAATCCATTTCCTTAAACGTAAAATTCAAGATTGGCAGTATACGGTCTGTGCTTTACGCCAGATTGATTAAATTGAGCTTTACGCCAGGATTTCCATCTACAAGCATAAAACTTAAATTTTAATGGTGTACACCAAGTTTTTCGGCGGTCAAAGCTTTTACGCTCGACTGCAAAAAAATAGAGTTTTTACGCTGACACATTAGGAATGTGGGCGTAAAAAGATGAAACGTCTCCGTGCATCATCTTCCTCAAAGAGGCTATCAGCACAGAAGACGACCTAGTGCGGTCACGTTCAACGTGTGTGAAGGATTTTCAGTCATTCTCTTTTTCCCAAGGGCTCTACCTTCCAGGCCGGGTGCACTACTCGTCGGCGGGATGCTCCACTCGGAATAAAGTTCGCCTTGTCCAACCAGAGACGCTCTCGCTTGGGCCGAGGAACGAGAAGAAGAATCAATCTTCTTTTCCTTAGCAGAGGAGGTTTGTTTCGAAGCAATTGCTGGAAACTTTGAAGACTCGAAGAAGAAACGAAGAAGAACTCGAACAGTCGAAAGCTTTCTCTCACAGAAGACGGATGGAAAGTTCTTCCCCTCAGAAACTTAGGATATATATAGAGTTCAGATGGACTCCTCGGACCCCGAACCAAATCTCCTAATTAATATTTGGTTATGATTGGGTCCCATGTCAGCCTATTTTTTCAGAGAAGGCGGACCGTCGGCGAATTTGAAAAGTTTTTCGCGCAAAGCAGGTTCGTGGTTTCTACGCTAAGGAGCTTCCTACCCTCGACAGCTACAGATCTACGGTTTTTTACGCTCGCAAGCTATAAGTCTATGGTTTTTACGCCCGGATGCCTTTGTGCTCGGTAGCTTTTATGCTCGAGAGGCTACAAACCTACGACTTCATGCTCAGCAGATACCAAATCGATGATCTCACGCTCGGTGGTGCATAGTTTACGCTCGAAGGAGACGGATCCACGACTTCACGCTCGGAAAAATTTTCTTTTCAGAAGCAACAAATCCACAGTTCTACGCTAAAGAGCTTTCTACGCTCGACGGCTACGAATCTACGACTTTTCGTTCGACAGCTACAAGTCGGGTTTTATGCCCGGATGCCTTTGTGCTCGGTAGCTTTTATGCTCGAGAGGCTACAAACCTACGACTTCACGCTCAGGAACTACAAGTCTATGATTTCACGCTCGATGGTGTTTAGTTTACGCTCAGAGGCTGCCAACTTATGATTTTGTGCTCCATGACTTCTCGCACATCTGAAAGATATGCAGGCCAGAGTACGCGTACATCTGAACGATCCTGAAGGCGGTCAATTACAGGAGTTCACACAGAAGATACTCCTTCTTGACCTCAAGATATCCCAAGTACCCGAAGCATACAGAGTTCAAATATTGAAAAATTACTCTTCTTCATGGGTCGATTCGAAGTTCATCCAGACTCCAGTCTGAATATTTCATCTACCAAGATGGCAAATCAGCTTGACAGCCATTTCTCGCCCTGCCCCAAAGAGATTTTTCGAGAAATTATTCTTGAAGATGATGTCTGAACAAAGAAATTCTGTTTATCAGAAGTAACAGTTCAGGATTATACGCGGTTCCTCACTCTTAAACAGCAGGACAGTTCGAACACTCGAATGCTAAAGCGGCTTTCTACGCATCCCTAGTTATGCGTAAAAGACAGGACAGGACCCAGCACTCTTTCTAAAACAGAGTCAGCGTAAAGAATCATACATATCGAAGCTACACACATTCAGACTTCACAGCAAAGTATGGCAATATGATCATATGAAGAAGAAAGACGATTTTTATTAAAAAATTAAAGTCATGATTACATATGAGGGAAATCCAATCTACAAGGGTTTTTCTTCATTTTCTCATGATTATATATGAGGGAAATCCCGTCTACAAAAGGATTTTTCTCGTCGTCGTCGGAAGGCCACCCCCCCCCCCAGAATCTGCTCTACCAGGTTCTTGCATAGGCGCCAATTCTTCATCTCTCCTCCAGCAGTTGGTCGGTTTTCGCAACCAACTAAAAGGGTAAATATAGGAAGAATACAGAACTGGGCCTGCCTAAATTATGCAGATCCCATGCTCCGTGCACCATGGCAGATTGAGTTAAGGTATTTCACCCAACTCAATACCCGAGGTCAGAGCTAGTTGCTGCTCTCGTCCCTGGAGGTAACGGGAGAATGTGCCACTTGCAAGCAGCGTGGTGAAATACGATTCTTCATCTCTCCCAAAGAACCACCATATAAAGTTGTTGATTATCCCGAGCAAAGGAGGCTATGATATCCTTCCATGATCCATCGTTGCAGAGGACATTCTCTCGAAGACGCCGTCTTTTTCGGCTCCTTACATGCTGGAAGAGCATGATCTCCTTCTTCCTCAAGTCGACCCGACGAACTACGGCCATCATCTCTGTATGATGAAGGAAGTATGGGAAGAACAGGAGAACTCCTCAGCCTTTTTATAGGCGAGAGAGAGCACCGATCCCTAATGAATCCGCCATAAAGTCAGCCTCGATCATTTTAAAACTCCATTCAAAAATGTTTCGAGTTACGAGGAGCGGTTCATGCTTCATTCAAAGCGTTTCAAATTACGAGGAATTTAAAATCTTTGAAGGGGGTCTTGTAGAAACATAAAAAATATGCTGGAAGCTCTACGCAGCGTATTGATACAAAGCAGCATAAACAGAGGACTTCAGAGCCTTCAAACGTGCAAACAGAGCTTCTCCGCCAAAGCACAGTGAGAAATACAGGCTCAAGGACCATCCGCGTAGGGCAGTACGTCCAGGCTGCTTCAGCGTAAACAAGGTGCTTTATCGCCTTTATGGCGTAAAACTCATCCTCTTTTCAATACAACATTGAAGTGTACGAGGGATGCTTCGTATTCTCCGAAGTAAACCTATCAGAGCCTGCAATGAACCTGTCAGAGCCTGCAATGAACCTGACGTCTCGACTTCTGACAAAGGGATACTGCTCGACTACCCAGGCGACGGCTATAATGATGGCGCGACACTGCAACCCAGGCTATCGTTTACTGCCATTTCCCTTGCGTAAACCGCTTTTACGTACACAGAGGAATACGCTGCCTAGTTTACAGAGGCAGATGAGAGCTCCTTACGCTCCGCAGAAGACAAATTGCCTGCCACGTCAAAAGCTGCACCTCGTACGAGATTCGAGGCACGTCTCTGCATTTTTTATGCACAGAGCAGTGACAGGTTCTCGAGGTACGTCTCTGCATTTGAAGTGCCGAAAACTGACAGATGCCTGAGACACGTCTCTACACCATACGCAGGCCAAGTGACAGACCTTCAAAACACGCCTCTGTGTTTAGTGCACCGGATGATGGCGAATCTCCATAATTAATGCTGGGGATTTGATTATATCTCCAAAAGCCGTAATTCTAGCTAAAACGTCCACATCCACTCGGCCTCTGTGCCCATTCAGCTTCGGTGCCTGCTCGGCTTCTACGCCTATTCAGCTTCGGTGCCTGCTCGGCTTCTACGCCCATTCAGCTTCGGTGCCTGCTCGGCTTCTATGCCTACTCGGCCTCTATGACCACTCGGCTTCTATGCCTACTCGGCCTCTATGACTACTCGGCCTCTATGACCACTCGGCTTCTACGTCTATTCGGCTTCTATGCCAGTTTGATAACTATTCGGCTTCTATGCCATGGTGACAGACATTGGCTTCTACGTCAACCTATTTCAACACAAGGGATACCTATCTACGTGGCTTCTATGCCGTGATCTTTGTAACAATTATACGCATTTTGTCCCTTAGTCGGACCCGCGTCACACGCTCATTCAAAGGATCATCTATACGCAGGCATTGGTTATTTTAACCGTTGTGTAAAAGGGTGTTGTACTTTCCACTACTCGGTTTTTACACCGATTGAGTGGTCACTGTCACTAAAACTCTATAAATAGATATCTCTATCAACGAAGAACAAGGTCGAAGGATTGAAGGTCGAAGGATTGAAAGGTCGAAGGATTGATCGAACGATCAGATATAGGTCGACAAATTGGAGAGAGAGAGAGAGAGAGAGAAGAGTCCAGAGCTCAGGCAAAGAGAAGGGATCAACGACTTTGGCATCGAATATCCACCCTCTTCAGCAACCTTCGAAGCTGCTACCTATCTTCCATGGCACTTCTTCAACATCGTGTGGTCCAAGGGCTAAAGTGATCGACTGCAGATCAGACACCTATAGCAATATTCACCCAGATTAAATAAATTGTACTTAGACATTCTCGTGTAGGATCAAATTTATACAATCTTGTTTTTAAACATAAAAGGAGGGCGGGTCTTAGCCCATTTTCTGCATTCATTAAATCTTTTCTCGTTTATATTATCCAAAACAGTCTTGTGCGAAGACCCGCCCTTCTTTTATGTTTACAACAAGATTGTACAAATTTGATCCTACACGAGGATGACTAAGTACAATTTATTTAATCTGGGTGAATATTGCTATAGGTGTCTAATACACAGTCGATCACTTTAGCCCTTGGACCACAAAACTTTGAAGAAGTGTCGTGGAAGACAGGTAGCAGCTTCGAGGGTTGCTAAAGAGGGTGGATGTCCGATGCCAAAGTCGTCGATCCCTTCTCTTTGCCTGAGCTCTGGATTCTCCTCTCTCTCCTCTTTTTCTCCAATTTGTCGACCTTGTTCCTCATTGATAGAGGTCTCTATTTATAGAGTTTTAGTGATAGTGACCACACAGTCGGCGTAGAAACCGAGTAGTGGAAAGTACAGCACCCTTTTATACGACGGTTTAAAATAACCAATGCCTGCGTATAAATGACCTTTTGAGTGAGCATGTGACGCGCGTCCAACTAAGGGACAGAACGCGTATATCTGCTATGAAGATCACGGCATAGAAGCCACGTAGGTAGTTATCCCTTGTGTAGAAGAGGTTGGCGTAGAAGCCAAATAACTGTCACCATGGCATAGAAGCCAAGTAGGCATAGAAGCCGAGTATGCATAGAAGCCAAGTAGGCATAGAAGCCGAGCAGGCGTAGAAGCCGAGTGGTCATAGAGGCCGAGGAGGCGTAGAGGCCGAGTGGGCATAGAAGCCGAGCAGGCGTAGAAGCCGAGTGGGCATGGAAGCCGAGCAGGCGTAGAAGCCGAGTGGGCATGGAAGCCGAGCAGGCGTAGAAGCCGAGACGATGTAGACGTTTTAGCCAGAATTACGGCTCTTGGAGATATAATCAAATCTCTTGCATTAAATACAGAGATCTGCCCCCATCCTGTGCATTAAATGCAGAGGCCTGCCTTTAAGATTTACCATCATTCTGCTCATTAAATGCAGATACGCGCCTCGAATCTTGTACGAAGAGTGACTGCTGATGTGGCGGGTTGTTTGCCTTCTGTGGAGCGTAAGAAGCTCACGTCTGCCTGTGTAAAGCTGGACAGCGTATTCCCTTATATGCGTAAGAGTAGTTTACGCAAAGGGGATGCCACTAAACGATGGTTCGGTGACATTTAATCAAATCTCCTGCATTAAATACAGAGATCCGCCATTATCCTGCTCATTAAATGAGGAGGTATGGTTTGAAGGTCTGCCACCCTTCTGTGCCTCAAGTGCAGAGACGTGCCTCAGGCATCTGTCAGTATTTGCCGCTTCAAATGCAGAGACGTGCCTCGAGAAACTGTCACCGCTCTGCATATTAAATGCAGAGACGTGCCTCGAGCCCTGTACGAAGTGCAGCTTTTGACGTGGCAGGCTGTTTGTCTTTCGCGGAGCATAAACAGCTCACATCTGCCTGTGTAAAACAAGGCAGCGTATTCCTTCGTATGTGAAAAAGTGGTTTACGCAAAGAAAATGGCAGTAAATGACAGCCTGGGTTGCAGTATCGCGCCATCATGATACCCGTCGCTTGGGTTATCGTGTAGTACTCTTTGTCAGGAGTCCAGATGTCAGGTTCATTGCATGATCTGACAGGTTCATTTCGAAGAATACGAAGCATTCCTCGTACACTTCAATGTTGTATTGAAAGCGGATGAGTTTTATGCCATATAGGCGATGAAGCACCCTGTTTACGCTGAAGCAGCCTGGACATATTACACTATGCGGATGGTCCTTGAGCTTATATTTTACGCTGTGCTCAGCGGAGAAGCTCTGTTGCAAGTTGATGGCTCTGAGGTCATCTTTTTACGCTGCCCTACACGAACGTGTTGCGTATAGCTATCCGCGTATTTTTCATGCTTCTACAAGACCCCCTTCAAAGATTTTAAATTTCTCGTAATTTGAAACGCTTTGAATGAAGCATGAACCGTTCCTCGTAACTCGAAACGCTCTGAGTGGAGCCCGAAATGGTCAAGCCTGACACGTTCTTTCATGGCTGACTTTATGGCAGAGTTATTGGGGATCGGTGCTCTTTTTTGCCTATAAAAAGGCTGAGGAGTTCTCCTGTTCTTCCCACACTTCCCTCGTCATACAGAGATGATGGCCGGAGTTCGTCGGGTCGACTTGAGGAAGAAGGAGATCATGCTCTTCCAGCATGTAAGGAGCCAAAAAAGATGGCGTCTTCGAGCAAATGTCCTCTGCGACGATAGATCATGGAAGGATATTATAGCCTCCTTTGCTCGGGATAATCAGCAACTTTGTATGGTGGTTCTTCGGGAGAGAAGAATGGTCGCATTTCGCCATGCCGCTTGCAAGCGGTACCTTCTCTCGTTACCTCCGTGGCGCGGGATGTAGGCAAGCAGATTTACTCTGCTTTCCTTCTGTTAGAGGATGGGTCTATGCCCAGTTTTGTATCCTCCCACCACTGATCATCTTCTTGTTCATCGACTGTGGATGTTGATGAACTGCCATGGAAGAAGAGGAAGATCTTCACCAATGCGAGAACCTGGCAGAACAGATTATGTGTGCGATCTTCAGACGACGATGAGGAAGCCCTTTGTAGATGGGATTTCCCTCATATGTAGTCATAAAAAACGAAGAAAAACCCTTGTAGACTGGATTTCCCTCATGTAATCATGCTTTTAATTTTAATAAGATTGTCTTTCTTCTTTGCATATGACCATGTTGCCATACTTTGCTGTGAAGTCTGAATATGTGTAGCTTCGATACGTCTGATTCTTTATGCTGACTCTGTGTAGAAAGAGCGCTAGGTCCTGTCCTGTCTTTTACGCATAACTAAGGATGCGCAGAAAGCCGCTTAGCAGTCGAGTGTTCGAACTGTCCTGCTGTTAGGAACCGCATAGAATTTCTGAACTGTTCTTTACTTCTGATAAGCAGAATTTTTGTTCAGACCGTCGTCTTCAAGAATGATTTCTCAAAAGATCCCTTAGAACAGGGCGAGAACTGGCTGTCAAACTGAGTCGCCATCTTGATTTTGTAGACGAAATATTCAGACATGATTCTGGATGAACTTCGAATCGACCCATGAAGAAGAGTAATTTTCAATGTTGAACTCTGTATGCTTCGGGTACTTGGGGTATCTTGAGGTCAAGAAGGAGTATCTTCTGTGTGAACTCCTGTAATTGACCGCCTTGAGAATCGTTCAGATGTACTGTACTAGCCTGCGCATCTTTCAGATGTGCGGAAAGTCGTAGAGCATGGAATCATAAGTTCGTTGCCGCTGAGCGTAAAAAGCCACCGAGCGTAAAATCATAGACTTGTAGTTTCTGAGCGTGAAGTCGTAGGTTTGTAGCCTCTCGAGCATAAAAGCTACCGAGCACAAAGGCATCCGGGCGTAAAACCATAGACTTATAGCCATTGGAACGTAAAACCGTAGATTTGTAGCTGTCGAGCGTAGAAAACTCCTTGGTGCAGAATTGTAGATTTGTAGCTTCTGAAAAGAAAATCTTCCGAGCGTGAAGTCATGGATCTGTTGCCTCTGAGCGTAAAAAGCCACCGAGCGTGAGATCATAGATTTATAGCTGCTTGTCACGCCCCAGTCCCAAAATACCGTGGGACCAGATTCGTGGCAACGGCCAGCAGTACGCACCGATGGACAAACCCAATTTAATGGATCCATCAGGGCATACTTAAGCTGTAAAATCAAGTCTACGACAATCATGGCACAACTAATCCCATCCACACAAGATATAAAATATGATCCACAGAATAAATAAGGAATGTAAATCATCAGCTAGTCTCATAAAGTGCTTCGGGAAACAACCCGATAAATATCTGATACAATGGTTCAACAGACCAGAATATAAATGACTGAAATGAATAATAAATACTGAGCATGAAACATGGATGCTCAGGAGAAGTCTTCAGCTAACACCTCGTCCTCGGATGGCGGTACAGCTCCTGGATCAGCTCCTGCAGCGGTCCCGTATACCTCGGGATAGATCTCGTCCTCAAATCCTGGGGACATAATCCGAATCCAGGTCCTCAGGGGACATAACAAGGTACAAGAAAGCTCAAGCCAAAATAAATGCAGTGCAGAAAATAAATAGAATAAATAGGGCAAGTAAGTAAACATCTGTGTGAAATGCAAGAGAGAATATCAATAGTACTCAGGTTGAAACAACTACAAGCTCTGTGTAGGGGAGCCGGTAGCAGTGGTATCAGGAGGTGGTCTAGCTTAGCGGGAGACTGAGTAGCCGGCATAACATAATCAACCTGTAGCCTGTGGGTCTCTCCAGCAATAGATGGAACAATGGGGAGTACTAAATAACCAGCTAAGTGATATGCAAAATGAGAGCAGCACTAGAACTCAGGCTGAAGCCACTACAAGCTCTGTGTCGGGGAGCCGGTAGCAGCAGTAATAATGAGTAATGGGCCAAGCTCGGGCTTCAGAGTCTTGTGCCTCACAATAGTAGGGGTATATATATATGATCAGCCTGTAGTCTGTATATCTCTCCCCACCCAATGTAACCACGTATATCATGACCATAATGTCTCATGTCCATGGCAAGCGGGATCATAACTAATGCACAAGTCATAATGTATCTAAAAGTAGAGTATCTCTGTCAAGTCTTGTATCATATACCGAATCACCACGAATATCTCGGGAAGATCCTGTCTCATGAACAGTGTCAAGTATCCTGGGTCATAGTGTACTTGGTAAGACAAGTACGAGAAGATAAAGTGTCACGAATATCCATCTCTAGATGACAGTACACAACACCGCGTACGGTGTCGGCACCCGACTGATAATCAGACGCTAAGTACGTCATACGGTCCTAGGTTAAGCATGCACAGCAATATAATGAAGCAAGGAAAATATATAACAATACTGCAGAGTTTGGCAAGGTACACTTGCCAGATGTCCGAATACCAATAACTGTCCCTGTATCAGTGGATCCGGTAGGTACTACTCCAAAAGCTGTAATAAACATCACCAATAGTCTCAGAAGATGTCAAATAGCTAGAAACGCCTGTTCTTACGTCCAATTTGGACACAGGGGCAAAAAGGTCATTTTCGGCCAAAGCGGGGTCCACATGTAGGCCACTTTGCACCAAAAAGTGTGCTAGGGTCAAAGGTCTCCAAATTCCTCAAGCTCAGTGTTTACAAGTCAGGAACGATGATACGAACCCAACGGAACTTCTAGAATTAGATTCCGATGAGCAGATCACAAAATCGTCCGTCAAGTGGAACCTGTGGGGCCCACGATACGAGATTTTGTCAACATTCTCAGAATAGGACCAAACTTGAGTCACAGAACCAGCGTATTGCTACGAGTCCGATGACGCAAGTTTTGTCTCGATCTGACGTGTGTACACAAAGTTACAGCATATTCCAGAAGAGTCGGATACGGGGTGTTGTTCGCGGATACGCGTTGATTCCGGGGTGCATGTACCTCCGAATCGACTTCTGCGAAATCCCACATGACCGTATCAATGTCGAGCACGGTTCGGTAAAGACCGCGTGCGACCAAGTCGTCCCGTTTGGCGGGGCACACTCAGTTCCGGGGTAAACCAGGGCGTGGTTTTTCCTATTTTTGGATCGCAGTGTGCGATCACCATAGGACGCGATGCACCGAGCAGGTTGCACGGGCACCGAGAGGGTCATATAGCCTACGCGTAGTAACTGATGGAAACTAAAATGGAGTTACGATGAGGGAGAAAACGGTACCTGAACCGAGCTCCGAGAATCTGAGTTTTCACGTGTCCGAGAGTCACTTTGTGTCCTGGTCGTGTCCTCGCGTGTCGGGTTGCTGTGTCCAGACCTAGGGTCTGACTCGGGACAGCGGGGTTTCGTCGGAGGGTGTCAGCTTTGGGAAGGCAGCGGAGCGGTGAGTTCGACGGCGTTCGGGGACGGCCGCGGGTACCGTGGTCGACCGGTCGGGCACCGCGAGGGATGGCTGCTGTGGAGTCGGCCGATGAGGGAAGTCAGAAGACCGCGGGGTCGACTCCGGTCCTCAGCGGCTTGGCGGCACTCGGGGACGGCTGCGGGTTGGTCGTCGAGGCATCTAGGGTCTGCTCGGTGCTACGCCGACGGGGTCGGGGCTGACTCCAGGCGGGTCGAGTCCGAAGAGGGATGGCCGGCGAGATGGGCAGCGGCCAGCGGACTCCGGCGAGGTCGAGTCTTCGAAGAGGGATGGCCGGCGAGATGGGCAGCGGCCAGCGGACTCCGGCGAGGTCGGATTGGGGAGGATGAGGGTGAACAGGAGGAAAAGGTAGGGGTCGGCTGAAATAATCTTAGGTTTTGTTTGGGATTAATCTTTAGTGCTTGCTTTCTCCTTTACTAATTATGAAAAGTTGTATTTATAACCATGTGAACTAGGGTTTTGTTGACCTAGGGGTGGGCCTAGGACTTGGGCTTGGGTTGACGCTCCTTGGGCTTGGCCTCGGCTATCATGGGGATGTTGGGCATTTGGCACGAGTTTAATTCGGTTTAATGAGCCAAAAGTTTTTAAGGCTCAAAATACGTTTCCGGAGTCCAATAAATTCACCGAAAAATACCCTATGCCCGGTTTTCTATTTTACACCATAAAATCTTATTTCCATCATATTTTAATTCCAATAACCGCATTTAAAAATCTTTAATTACCTTGGTTCTATTTCTAAACTACCAAAGTTCGGGAATATTATTTCAAAATTTTATTCTGAAAAATCAGGGTGTTTACAATCTTCCCTTCTTAAGAGGATTGCGTCCTCGCAATCAAAGAATAAGCTATAAAGAAAGAGATATAGAAATACAAGGTTGCTCATTTTACAACTGTCTTCTCAAACAAGTGGGGGTATCGCTGGCGCATACTATCTTCTCGTTCCCAAGTCGATTCTCCAGGAGAATGATGTTTCCAAGCTACACGAACCAGTCTGATTGTCTGTCCCCGTAATGTCTTCTTACTGACGTCGAGGATGCCAACTGGTTGTTCTTCATATCTCAAGCTTGGGCCTACTGCGATCTCTGAATGATCGACTACGTGACTTGGGTCGGTCACATATCTTCGCAGCTGTGAGACGTGGAATACGTCATGCACTCCCTCTAAGGATGGTGGTAATGCAAGATGATATGCCACCTCACCAACGCGCTCTAGAATGTCAAATAGCCTAATATACCTTGGGCTCAACTTGCCTCTGCTCCCAAATCTGATAGTACCACGAGTGGGCAAAATCCTCAAGAACACGTGCTCTCCTTCTTTAAACTCTAGGGGACGTCTGTGCGTATCTGCCCAATGCTTCTGTCTGTCCTGAGCTGCTCGTAGATGATTTTGAATCTGTTTCACCTTTTCCACTGTCTGTGTTACCAATTCTGGACCCAGTATTTGACGTTCACCAACGTCACTCCAACATATAGGCGATCTGTACTTCCTTCCGTATAAAGCTTCAAATGGTACCATCTGGATGCTGGCCTGATAACTGTTATTGTAGGAGAACTCCACCAAGTGCAAATGATCTTCCCAAGATCCTCCAAAGTCTAGCATACATGATCGTAATATATCCTCCAAGATCTGAATGGTGCGCTCAGATTGGCCATCTGTCTGTGGGTGGTATGCCGTGCTGAATTTGAGTCTGGTGCCCAGGCTCTCTTGCATGCTTCTCCAGAAATGAGAGGTAAATCTCGAATCTCGATCCGATACAATACTAACAGGTACCCCATGTAATTTGACGATTTGTCGCATATACATGTCGGCTAGTACCTCTGTGGACTATCCACTCTAAATGGCAAGAAGTGTGCCAATTTAGTGAGTCGATCCACTATAACCCATACTGCGTCTCTTCCGCTGGGGCTTCTTGGAAATCCAGTGACAAAATCCATCATAATATGCTCCCACTTCCATTCTGGTATAGGAAGCGGCTGTAACATACCTGCAGTCCTCTGATGTTCGGCCTTCACCTGCTGGCAGACTAAGCATTTGGCCACAAATCTCGCAATCTCCCTTTTTATTCCATGCCACCAGTAATACTGTCTCAAGTCTCGGTACATCTTTGTTCCTCATGGATGAACAGAGTACATAGAGCTATGTGCTTCCGTCATTAACTCCTGTCTCAATTCTCCATTTGGAACATACAGGCGATTTCCAAACCTCAATGTCCCATCTTCGTGTATGCGAAGTCCTGTCTGCATGCCTACTTCTGTCCTCTCCTTTAGTCTTCGAAATCTAGCATCGGTGGGCAATGCCTCCTTAATCTTCTCCACGAGTGATGACTTGATTTCAAGATTAGCCATCAAGCCATTCAGTCCTGGTAAGACAACCTCTATCTGAAGCTCCTGTAGATCCCTCAATAACTCGGGCTGCATCGTCAAGAAATAGGCCGCGGGCTTCCTGCTTAGTGCATCTGCTACAACATTCGCCTTTCCCGGATGGTACTGCAGATCTATGTCAAAATCTACCATCAATTCAAGCCAACGCCTCTTCCTCATGTTAAGCTCCTTCTGAGTATATACATACTTCAGACTTTTGTGATCTGTAAAGATGTCTACTTTCTCCCCATAAAGGTAGTGTCTCCAAATCTTCAATGCGAATATAACTGCAGCTAACTCCAGATCGTGTGTTGGGTAGTTCTTCTCGTGTACCTTCAACTGTCTCGATGCATAAGCAATGACTTTGCCATGTTGCATCAAAACACATCCCAATCCGCTACCTGATGCATCGCTGTAAACAACAAAACCTTCTGACCCTGAAGGAAGAGTCAAGACAGGTGCTGTTGTTAATCTTCTCTTCAATTCTTCGAAGACCTTCTGGTAGTCTTCTGTCCATATAAACTCTTGATCTTTACGTGTCAGCTTCGTCATCGGTTCTGTAATCCTCGAGAAATTTTCTACAAACCTTCGGTAATATCCCGCAAGTCCGAGAAAACTTCTCACCTCTGCAACTGATGTGGGTGTAGGCCAAGTCTCTATTGCCGCAACTTTCTCTGGATCCACTAAAAGTCCTTCTCCTGAGATGATATATCCCAAGAAAGGTACTTTGTCCATACAGAACTCACACTTACTGAGTTTGGCATATAACTTTTCCTGTCTCAAGGTCTCTAACACGATTCTGAGATGCTCCTCGTGTTCTTCGTGGTTCTTGGAATATATGAAAATGTCGTCAATGAACACCACCACGAATTTATCCAAGAACTGATGAAAGACTCTATTCATTAAGCTCATAAACACTGCTGGTGCGTTGGTTAAACCAAACGGCATCACCAAGAACTCATAATGTCCATACTTGGTCCTGAAAGCTATCTTCGGGATGTCTTCCTTCCTTACTTTGATCTGATGATAGCCGGATCGAAGGTCAATCTTCGAGAATACCCTTGCACCACTCAATTGATCGAATAGATCATCAATGCGTGGTAAAGGATACCTGTTCTTAATGGTTACAGCATTCAGTGCCCTGTAGTCAATGCATAACCGTACTGTTCCATCCTTCTTCGGCACAAATAATATGGGTGCTCCCCAAGGTGAAATACTGGGTCGAATGAAATCCTTCTCCAGAAGATCATCAACTTGTTCCTTCAACTCCACTAACTCCTTAGGTGCCAGCCGATATACTGAGGAAGTGATAGGCTCTGCTCCTGGAGTTAAGTCTATTGTGAATTCTATTTCCCGATCAGGCGGTAAACCTGGAACCTCATCAAGAAATACATCCACAAATTCTGATATGACTCTTGGGTAACCTGTCTCCTCTTCTACAGATAATACCCTAAGAGTAGGCTGAACTCCTTGCTCTACTGCTCCTCGAAGAAACTCGAATTCTGGATGTCCAGGCGGTCTAAATATAACCCGCCCAAGTCGGCAATCAAGAGTCGCATGGTACTGACTTAACCAGTCCATACCAAGCACAACATCATAGTCCGACATAGAAAAGATCAGAAATTGAGCTCGCATTTCTCTCCCACAGACTACTACAGAACATGATCTACAGACGTCACTAACCGGAATAATTTTACCTTCCGTAAGAATTCTCTTCTTCTTCGGAAGGGGTGCGGTAGCTACTCTATGGGTGGCTACAAAGCTAGCTGCTATAAATAAATGCGATGCTCCAGAATCAAATAATGCTACAGCTGGTAATGAAGCTACTAAAATAGTACCTGCGATGACCTCGCCCGCTGTAGCCTCCTCCTCAACAGCTAATGTGAATGCCTGGCCTCGTCCCTGAGCTTGGCCTCTCTACTGCTGAGCCTGCTGAAATAGAGCTGCCTGTGGTGCCAAGGGTGGTCTCTGCTGATTCCCTCCTGGGGCTGGTGGCCTGACGCCTCCAACTCCTGCCTGCTGTGCTCCTACTGCTGGATAAGCTGGTCGTGGTGCAGGCAAAGCTAATCTCGGTGCTCCCTCTCTGCGCTCGGTGTAGTCTCTGGTCTGATGCTGGTTGGACCCGCAAGCCAGGCATAGTCCTAACTTACGTCTGCATTCTCTCTCATTGTGACCTATCTTGCCGCAGTGGTGACAAGTAGGGAGAGATATGGCCCTGTGTGCTGTCCTCTCTGGCATACTCCTCTGGGTCCGTTTTGCAGAATCTCTATGTGTTGTCCTGGATGGTGCTGAGGTGATAGGCCTCTTCAGGTTCGACTCCCTTCTAGTGACACGCTCCATGCGTCATGCTGCTGCGAGAAAGTCGGTATAAGATGTAGGTGCGACCGATCCAATCAATCTCTGGAGCTCAAACTTCAGCCCGTCAAAGAACTTCTCAGCTTTCTCTTCCTCTGTCGCAATCAAGGTTGGGGCAAAGCGACTGAGGCGAATGAATTCCGCGTTGTATTCTTCCACTGTCAAATTGCCTTGGATAAGGCGGTTAAACTTGTCTCTGAGCTCTGACCGTGCTACTGCGGGAATATACATCTCTTTCAAGAGTCTGGAGAACTCTTCCCAAGTGACTCGGTCCTGCCCGAGCCTTCTCTCCTCTGCTAACCACCAGTGATGTGCATTCTCAGTTAACTGCATTCTGACTGCAGTCATCCACTTTTCTCTCGGAAGTTCAGCGGCTTCCAACTGATGTTGTATGTTTGTGAGCCATTCATGAACTTCTGTTGGCCCCTCTTTACCAGAAAATGTACGAGGCTTGAGCTGACGGAAGTCGGTGATAGATCCCGTCGTCGATCGCCTCACTGGTGGATTTGCCTACTCCAATGCGGATACCAGGCTGGTCCTCAGATACTCGGCCTCCTGGCATGGGCCTCTTGCTAAATCTGCTGCTGGGCTTGCATCATGGCATACATTATCTGGAATATCTGTTGCCCGTCCATGGCTTGTCCGGGCGGAAAAACTGCATCTGGGGAGTGAACTGTGGTGGAGGTGGGATGTCATCTCTCCAGAACCTTGGATAAGGCTGACCGGTTTGATCGCTCTGCGATGCTTGTCCTCCATTCCCTGGAGTCACTCCGTCTGTGTAAGTAACCACAATGTTGTGTGGCGTATCCAAAGGAATCTCGTCTCTGTTCCTGGGATCCATTTCTCTGCAACCAAAAGATAAACTGTAAGAAGGCACCAAGGAATCAACACAGGATGCAGTTCAAGTAACAATTTCGAGTTTCGATATAGAGATCAATAATGGGTTAAATAATGGATGAGATCCTACAATCTATCCTATCCTTAGGGCAGACTGGTTCAGTTCCTAAGTTGAAACCGAATAATTTAGTCGTAGACCTGCATAGGCCACCACAAAAACCATGTCACGCCCCAGTCCCAAAATACCGTAGGACCAGATTCGTGGCAATGGCCAGCAGTACGCACCGATGGACAAACCCAATTTAATGGATCTATCAGGGCATACCTAAGCTGTAAAATCAAGTCTACGACAATTATGGCACAACTAATCCCATCCACACAAGATATAAAATATGATCCACAGAATAAATAAGGAATGTAAATCATCAGCTAGTCTCACAAAGTGCTTCGGGGAACAACCCGATAAATATCTGATACAATGGTTCAACAGACCAGAATATAAATGACTGAAATAAATAATAAATACTGAGCATGAAACATGGATGCTCAGGAGAAGTCTTCAGCTAACACCTCGTCCTCGGATGGCGGTACAGCTTCTGGATCAGCTCCTGGATCAGCTCCTGCAGCGGTCCCGTATACCTCGGGATAGATCTCATCCTCAAATCTTGGGGACATAATCCGGATCCAGGTCCTCAGGGGACATAGTAAGGTACAAGAAAGCTCAAGCCAAAATAAATGCAGTACAGAAAATAAATAGAATAAATAGGGCAAGTAAGTAAACATCTGTGTGAAATGCAAGAGAGAATATCAATAGTACTCAGGTTGAAACAACTACAAGCTCTGTGTAAGGGAGCCGGTAGCAGTGGTATTAGGAGGTGGTCTAGCTCAGCGGGAGACTGAGTAGCCGGCATAACATAATCAACCTGTAGCCTATGGGTCTTTCCAGCAATAGATGGAACAATAGGGAGTACTAAATAACCAGCTAAGTGATATGCAAGATGAGAGCAGTACTAGAACTCAAGCTGAAGCCACTACAAGCTCTGTGTCGGGGAGCCGGTAGCAGCAGTAATAATGAGTAATGGGCCAAGCTCGGGCTTCAGAGTCTTGTGCCTCACAATAGTAGGGGTATATATATATGATCAGCCTGTAGTCTGTGTGTCTCTCCCCACCCAATGTAACCACGCATATCATGACCATAACGTCTCATGTCCATGGCAAGCGGGATCATAACTAAAGCACAAGTCATAATGTATCTAAAAGAGAGTATCTCTGTCAAGTCCTGTATCCTATACCGAATCACCACGAATATCTCGGGAAGATCCTGTCTCATGAACAGTGTCAAGTGTCCTGGGTCATAGTGTACTTGGTAAGACAAGTACGAGAAGATAAAGTGTCACGAATATCCATCTCTAGATGACAGTACACAACACCGCGTACGGTGTCGGCACCCGACTGATAATCGGACGCTAAGTACGTCACACGGTCCTAGGTTAAGCATGCACAGCAATATAATGAAGCAAGTAAAATATATAACAATACTGTAGAGTTTGGCAAGGTACACTTGCCTGATGTTCGAATACCAACAACTGTCCATGTATCAGTGGATCCGGTAGGTACTACTCCAAAAGCTGTAATAAACATCACCAATAGTCTCAGAATATGTCAAATAGCTAGAAATGCCTGTCCTTACGTCCAATTTGGACACAGGGACAAAAAGATCATTTTCGGCCAAAGCGGGGTCCATATGTGGGCCACTTTGCATCGGAAAGCGTGCTAAGGTCAAAGGTCTCCAAATTTCTCAAGCTCAGTGTCTACAAGTCAGGAACAATGATACGAACCCAACGGAACTTCCAGAATTGGATTCCGATGAGCAGATCACAAAATCGCTCGTCAAGTGGAACCTGTGGTGCCTACGATACGCGATTTCGTCAACGTTCTCAGAATCGGACCAAACTTGAGTCACAGGACCAGCGTATTTCTACGAGTCCAATGGCGCAAGTTTCATCTCGATCTGACGTGTGTACACAAAGTTACAGCATATTCCAGAAGAGTCGGATACGGGGTGTTGTTCGCGGATACGCGTTGATTTCGGGGTGCATGTACCTCCGAATCGACTTCTGCGAAATCCCATACGACCGTATCAACGTCGCGCACGGTTCGGTAAAGACCGCGTGTGACCAAGTCGTCCCGTTTGGCGGGGCGCACTCAGTTCCGGGGTGAACCAGGGCATGGTTTTTCCTGTTTTTGGATCGCGGTGTGCGATCACCACAGGACGCGATGCACCGAGCGGGTTGCACGAGCACCGAGAGGGTCATATAGCCTACGCGTAGTAACTGACGAAAACTAAAACGGAGTTACGATAAGGGAGAAAACGGTACCTGAACCGAGCTCCGAGAATCTGAGTTTTCACGTGTCCGAGAGTCACTTTGTGTCCTGGTCGTGTCCTCGCGTGTCGGGTTGCTGTGTCCAGACCTAGGGTCTGACTCGGGACAGCAAGGTTTCGTCGGAGGGTGTCGGCTCGGGGAAGGCAACGGAGCGGTGAGTTCGGCGGCGTTCGGGGACGGCCGCGGGTACCGTGGTCGACCGGTCGGGCACCACGAGGGATGGCTGCTGTGGAGTCAGCCGAGGAGGGAAGTCAGACGACCGCGGGGTCGACTCCGGTCCTCAGCGGCTTGGCGGCGCTCGGGGACGGCCGCGGGTTGGTCGTCGAGGCGTCTAGGGTCTGCTCGGTGCTACGCCAGCGGGGTCGGGGCTGACTCCAGGCGGGTCGAGTCCGAAGAGGGATGGCCGGCGAGATGGGCAGCGGCCAGCGGACTCCGGCGAGGTTAGATTGGGGAGGATGAGGGTGAACAGGAGGAAAAGGTAGGGGTCGGCTGAAATAATCTTAGGTTTTGTTTGGGATTAATCTTTAGGGTTTGCTTTCTCCTTTACTAATTATGAAAAGTTATATTTATAACCATGTGAACTAGGGTTTTGTTGACCTAGGGGTGGGCCTAGGACTTGGGCTTGGGTTAACGCTCCTTGGGCTTGGCCTCGGCTCTCATGGGGATGTTGGGCATTTGGCACGAGTTTAATTCGGTTTAATGAGCAAAAATTTTCAAGGCTCAAAATGCATTTCTGGAGTCCAATAAATTCACCAAAAAATACCCTATGCCCAATTTTCTATTTTATACCATAAAATCTTATTTCCATCATATTTTAATTCCAATAACCGCATTTAAAAATCCTTAATTACCTTGGTTCTATTTCCAAACTACCAAAATTCGGGAATATTATTTCAAAATTTTATTCTGAAAAATCAGGGTGTTTACACTGCTGAGCGTGAAGTCGTAGGTTTGTAGTCTCTCGAGCGTAAAAGCTACCGAGCACAAAGGCATCCGGGCGTAAAATCATAGACTTGTAGCCTGTGAACGTAAAACCGTAGATCTGTAGTTGTCGAGCGTAAAAAGCCCCTTAGCGTAAGAACCGCGAATCTTCCTTGCACGAAAACTTTTCGAATTTGCTAACTATCCGCCTTCTCTGAGTGAATAGGCTGACGTAGTACCCAATCATAACCGAGTATTAATTAGGAGATTTGATTCGGGATTCGAGGAGTCCATCCGAAATCTATATATACCCCAAGTTTCTGAGAAAAAAACTTTTCATCCGTCTTCTGCGAAAGAAAGCCTTCGTCTGTTCGAGTTCTTCTTCATTTCTTCTCCGAGATTTCGAAGTTTCCAGTAATGGCCTCGAAACAATCCTCCTCCACTAAGGGAAAGAAGGTTGATTCTTTTTCTCGTTCTTCTGCTCAAGTGAGAGCGTCTTCGGTCGGGCAAGGCGAACTTTTGTCTGAGCGAAGTATCCCGCGACGAGCAGTGCACCCGGCTTAAAAGGTAGAGCATTTGGGATGAAGAAGAACGACCGAAAATCCTTCGCACATGTTGTACGTGACCGCGCTAGGTCGTCTCCTGTGCTGATAGCCTCTTTGAGGAAGATGATGCACAGAGATGTTTCATATTTTACACCCATATTTCTAATGTGTCAGCGTAAAAACTCCATATTTTCGCAGTCTGGCGTAAAAGCTTTGACTGTCGAAAGTTGGTGTATAACATTTGAGTGTTACGCTTCTGGGTGAAGATTCTGGCGTAATACCTCAATTTTATCAGTCTGGCGTAGAGCACAGATTGTATACTGCCAGCCTTGAACTTTACGTTTTTGGAAATGGATTCCAGCCTAAAACCGTCAAGTTTTTACGGTCTTGGCGTAAAGCATAAACTGTTGATTTTTGTCGTGTGCTGCAAGATCTGTAATGTCTAGTTATAGGAACTGACGTATTTTTCTTGTATTCTTGCAGTTGACTTGCATGTGTCTCCGCTAGCCGATGTGATGGGTTCTGCCGCAGGGATGCTGCACTCCAACTATCTGGAGGATCTGTCACACGTGACATTTTCTATCTCCGGGCCGCAGTATCCTGAAGGAAGGGAGATTCTGATATCTGCTCAGGGCGAGCGAATGCTGCTGAGCATGATCAACGGGGAGCCCCTGACGTATATAGACGGGGACCAATACATAAAGTCGGCCTTCCTCTTCGGGGACATGATTGACAAGCAGTCCCAGACGAAGCCCAAGAGAGAACTCTGGGTTTTTCCTGCCGGGAGCTTGGTTTTGTATCTGCCCAAGATGCCGAGAGACTATCCCATCTCGGCTTTCTTCCATGCCACATATCCCAGGAAGATGTCGTGGACGCTGACTCCCGATCTTCACGGCAGGCCGGGGAAGATCTTTCATTTGAAAGGAGCTGACCAGGGGTCGTTTGTCAGCCGGCCTACCGACAATGTGACGGTGTTCAGGGGACTGTACCCGGGCAGTATCCCGAGTGAAGACAGCTTGGTGATCCAGCCGATCCAATTACCGACTTTCTGCAATAATTTTATGGGGCACGGGGGAGTATACCCTAAGGTGAACCCTCGTTGCGGTGGGTGGATCACCCCTTCAAACCTTCGATGGGCTCGCTTAATTGATTGGGCCTTGAAGCATTTTCAGACCGAGTTGAAGAACATTGGTCTGTTTGCAGCTGTGAGTGCTGCCAGTGTTGGGTTACCACCTAACCCCAACCTGTTCCTGGCACTAATGGAGCGATATATTTCGCTCACCGGGACTTTCGCCACTCCACTAGGGGAGTTGGGATTGGCCCTTCATGAGATGGCAGAGATCTCGAGACTGCCGATAGGGGATACTCCATATGAAGAGTATGTTCCCACGAACAGGGAGCTGGGGGATTCGGACTCTCGGGTAGTGGAGGTCTATCAGGAGATGATGTGCCACTACCTCGCCTGTACCACTTTTTATGATGAGCCCTCAGATTTGGCTCACATCAGCAAATGGACGTCCTACCTCTTCTTTCACCGGTCCAGGACAGCTAAGCCGGAGAAGGTATTGGAGGGCAAGGATCTGCCTATGAATCCTCTGAGCGTGCTTAATTATCAGGTAGTCGACGATCTCATAGTGGATGCTGGGGCTCCGGACTTGATTCTCGACGAAGGGATAGGACAGTATCATGTAGGCACTAAGGCCTATAGTTATTTGAGACGTTGCCGCAGGCCTCTATCTAGGAAAGCTCAACTGGCTGGCTTCCTCTCCATATGGCTGCGCCGAGTGGTGGTACCTGGCGTCGCATCTGCAGACCGCATTCACCGTAACACGCTGTGGCTTGCAGTGCGTCTGGTGTTCGGGGCAAGACTGGGCTTGCTCCCTGCCATGGTGTGTCGCATTCAAGCCGGCCTGATAGCCATGACTGACAGGCTGCTCGCCGATGAGACTCGACGTGATAGCTTTCCCAGGATATAATTACCATACCTGTATCTGATGGGATGGTTAATTCTTCATAACCCCAGGGTTATGTCTCCCGGCTCCGGCAGTAGTTCGGGGACTAGTTTCCTGTCAAACTACCAGAAGTCTTCCTAGAATGTGACCATGGTTCTAGACTGTCGACGGGCTCTGGGCCTCAGTCACAGCTGGAAGCTCTTCTGCACTGTCCCTTCCGTACATCGCAATCAATCGGGGATTAGGCTTGAAGATTCCAGTAGAGAGAAGACCAATCTTTCTCCTGAAGCTTTTAATTGGTTGGTCTGCATTAGACCTTTCCATCTACTTTACATGAGTGAAGACCATTGCTTCTTGGAGCCCTACCTGCCTAGTCGGTTTGCCAGACAGTTTGGGTATGATCAGTTGCACGTGGGCAACGCCGTCACCAGCTTCCGGTCCAGGGGTGGACTCATTGATGGAGCGAGAGGATGGCGATATTTCCTCATGGTTTGCACTGGAGCAATTTTTACCGTGCCGGTTATTACACTCTCCACGGAGCTGTGCATCATGCACTCGTATATCCAGTTCTATGTGGCAACGAACACCTTCCATCACGATTTTGACATGCATGGAAGTTTTAGGGTGCCCTCCTCCAAGTCTGGGAGAAGAGTCGAAGTCCCCTCGGTCTCTTCCGACGAGGGTGAGGAGTTTGTCAATCCAGATGAGCCTCTGGTGGCGGTATCGAGGGGTGACGTTCCTCTGCCTGCAGGCCCTTTGGTGATTTCTTGGAAGCGAAGGGCCCCTACTCCGAAGGAGACTTCCCCTCGTAAGAGGAAGAAGAAGATAGTTAATCGTCCTCTCTGGATCCTTGGTGTTGACGCTCCTGGAAGTGAGCTTGCATCTCCCCATGTTGGGGATGATTCTTTGATTGGGGGTTCCTCGCCTTTTAGAGAGGGACCCTCTAATATTCCGGCTGGTGGTGCCGGAGAATCTCTGCTGGAGGCTGCCGTCGCTGCTACTGCTTCAGGTAGTGGAACGAGGTCGCCTTAGGGGCTGAGAATACCTTTATTTGGCTCAGCATCGGGGGAGACTCCTGCCGTATCTGCTAGTGCATCTGGCGAGATTCCAGCCGATGAGCCTCGGTCAGAATTTGACGAGGACCTGGAAGAGCATTCGCCGGTGCTCCTTAGAGCACCCCCTTCTCCAGGTATAATAGCTTGCCTAGCATCATTAAGGAATGATTTAGCTGTACAGGCTGCAGATGCGACATATATGCCGTCGGCCATGGGTAAATGTCGTCTTCACACCTTTTCTTTTAGGAAAGTTAACATTATGCTGATATTAACTTCCTTTCGTCCTCTTTTCAGGGGAAGACCTCTTCAGGGAGGGCAGTATATATGCGCCCTTAGGCTCTGTGTCAGGTCCTGGCGATGACACGGAGGTGGCTGATTTTGAAGAGGAAGCCTCTTCGGGTGCCGGCTCGCCTGTCGACGAGATTCCGATATCTCAAGAGGAGGACGAGCTTGTCATTGCGACAATGCCTCCTTTGAGTATGCTGGTATCTTCGTCCAGTGTTGGCACTTCTTCTTTTGTCGCACCACCTGTTGAGGCGATGGTCGTGGCAACATCGTCTGCGGTTGTTCTCGGAGGGAGATTCGCCAATGTCGAGGCCACCCCCAGCGTCCGACCAGATCTAGCTGTGCTGATCGGACAGTACACTGATATCTTCTACACCACTTTAAAAATGTTAATATCAAGGGTGTTGGCAAAGAATCTGAGCTTTGCGTCGCTGAAGAGGTCCTCCCAGTCGACGATAATGCCGATCCGAGAATTCGACGACACTGGGCTAGCTGAAACGCTGGAGGAGATAGTTAATGGTTTGGAGCAACCCATTAACGAATATTTGCAGCTAGCTCAAGGCAATATTGAGATCTGGTCCAGGCTCAATACGACTCCATGACTACGCGGCTTACCAAACAGATGGCAGGCATAAATAAATCCATCCAGACACACCAGCAGGAGATGGATGAAGGAAAAGTCGTCCTGGAGGAGACCATTGCTCTTCGAACGAAGTGCCAGGCCGAGCACGAAGGGAATGTAGCGAGGTCCTCAGGCTAGAAACGAAACTCGCTCAGGCAAAAGAGTGGGCTTCCCAGTCGTCGGAAGCTCTAGCTGTGGTGGATAGCCGATTGGGTGTAGCACAACAGAACTTGGCGCGTGCAGATGTCGCTCGTGCTGGTTTTTTTCGGGCTAGAGCCGAGCTGTCCCCTATGAGCAATGACGAGGCACGACTAGAGCGGGCTCGCCATGATGTCTTGGATTCCAGGACTGAGAGGATGGTCGCATTGGCACAGCAGCTTCGCGACCTGACCGCTCCCCCTAAATGATGTACTTTTGCTTTTGCTTTTTAATGTACTTCTGCTCCTTTTTGGGAATAATAAAGAGGCTTTCATCTGACTTTGTGGACCCATCATTTCAGAATATAAATGACAGGTTTGGGGTGAAAGTTATCAGAGGTAATATGGACGTAATATACTCTCGGTAAGTTTTATCAGGATACATCTATTCAGAGGTTATATAGACATGATAGAATATGATCCTACTAGTTTCGCTTTGGAAGTAGTTTTATCAGAATGAGGTTTTTGCCATATTCCACTTAAGTAGAGGATGTTAAGCATAGTACCCTTTCAGGAATTTGCCATTGATAGGAGCCATTAGCAGGTCTCCATTAGGCTGGGCTAACCTGTAAGCGCCGTTTGAGAACATCGTCTTGATCACATATGGGCCTTCCCATTTGGGCTGGAATTTGCCCTTACTTCTGTGAGTGAGAATCATCGGCCTTCTCACAGCTAAGACTAGCTCGCCGACTTTGAACACCCTTTCCTTCACTTTTTGATTAAAAGCCTTGGAAATGCGTGCTTGGTAGAGCGCGATGCGCTGTTGAGCTTGGAGGCGTTTCTCGTCTAATCCTTCTAGCTCTTGAAGCCTTAAAAGGTCATTCTTTTCTTAAGTCAGCTCATTAGCCACGGCTATCCTGAGTGACGGAATTTGGATCTCGATGGGGAGAACTGCTTCGCTCCCGTAGACTAATGAGAATGGGGTGCAACCTGTCGGTGCCCGTACCGTTGTGCGGTATGCCCAGAGACATTCTCCCAGTTTCTTATTCCAATCCCTTTTATTCGAAGAGACGAACTTCTTCAAGAGCTTGATAATGGTTTTGTTGAAAGCTTCCGCCAAACCATTAGCAGCAGAATTATATGCCGTAGAGGCGACATTCTGTATCCGATTTTTATCACAAAATCGATGAAATGCTTGGCTGATGAACTGCGGTCCATTGTAATGGATTATCCTTCGGGGTATCCCAAAGCGATAAATGACATGATGCTTGATGAAGCTGATCACATTAGATGCCTTCACCTCAGCAAGAGGGATTGCTTCCGCCCATTTGGAGAAATAATCCATGATGGCCAGTATGAACTGGTGACCTCTGGAAGAAGATGGGTGAATAGGACTAATGATATCCATACCCCATGCTTCGAAAGGCCAGGACGCAACCGTAGGATGTAGATATTCGGGAGGTTGATGAATAAAGTCTGCATGGACCTGACAGGCTCTGCATTGTCTTGCATACTTTATTGCATATGTGATCATAGTAGGCCAGTAATAGCACATTCTCCTGATGCGATCCTGTAGCTTAGGACCGGGTTGATGCGCTCCGCATACGCCGTCGTGGGCTTCACGGATAATCCACTGTGCTTTATCACCAGAGAGACATCGTAATAATAGTCCGTCATAAGACCGACGATATAGACATTGTGACGATGCGTTGAAATAGAAGCGTAATGATCGTCTTTTGACAGATACCGCTTCTTTAGGATCCTCTGGCAAGATTTCGTATGCTACAAAATCTATGAAGGGACTTCTCCAGTCTCTCCCGGGAGGATCTGTGTTCACAGCGTGGCTGCATTCGACGTGAAAGTTGTTTTTCACACAGAATAAGTCTCTGTGAAGAAGGATTACCGAATTCTGCCTTCTTATAGAGGTAGCTAAATCTGCAGCTAGACTGGCTAGGACATCAGCTTCCAGATTCTGAGATCGAGGTACATGCTCTAGGAAGAAACCTTTGAACGTCATGGCTATCTCGACCTTTGCTCTGTGATAGGGGATGAGGTCTGGATTCCGGACTTCATATATTCCTCTGACTTGATTGACGATCAGCAGAGAATCACCGAAACCTTCCAGAGATTCGACGCCCAATTCTTTAGCGACTTGGAGGCCGATTAGTAGAACGTTGTACTCTACCACATTGTTGGAACAGGGCTCGCTAAGGGAATATGCTCGGTAGATGACGAGCTTATCAGGAGTAACCAGGACAATTCCTACTCCCGAGACCACGTTCCCCCTGGGACCAGTTCTGGATGCGCCATCGAAGAATAGTTGCCATACATCACTCTCCATTGCGGAATTACATTCTGCAACTTCGTCGAGAATGTCCTCGTACAGCTTAGAGGCCTCCGGGATTGGATGAGCAGCTAGGAAGTCAGCCAGTACTTGGCCCTTGATGGATTTCTGGGGGACGTACACCATGTTATACGGTGTTAATAACATCGCCCAAGTCGCGAGTCAGGAATTATGAACACTTGGCTTGTTCATCAGTACCCGAAGAGGATTGATTCTGGAGATGATGTAAATGGTTTGGCCTGTGACATAGTGTCGTGTCTTCTGGATAGCGAATATCAGAGCCAAGCATTCTTTCTCTACTGGATTGTACCGGTGTTCTACTCCGACCATCATCCTGCTGAGGTAGTAGATAGCCTGCTCGTGACCCATCTCGTTCTTTTGTGCGAGAAGATCTCCCAGAGAATGATCCATCGCTCGAACATACAGCACGAATGGTCTTCCCATGACAGGAGGCACCAGAACTGGCGGACTGGTGAGGTAGCGCTTGATATCACTGAACGCTTGCTGACAGGCTTCGTCCCATACGAAGGATACACCTTTCTTCATGAGACAAGAAAATGGCTGACATCTCCCCGAGAGGTTGGATATGAACCTCCGGATATGTCACGATCCGCACCCGGGGTAGGGGTACTAGTCGGAAATAACGCCCAGCCTACGCCGCAGAATTGGCGGTAGAACGCTGTCTAGAAAGTCTATCTAATATAATGAACCACCAAAAGATAGTGTACTCAATCACAGAACTAAGATAGAATGAACACGAATCAGATAAGAATAGAATAGTCATCAACTCATGAGTTTAAAATAATACATCAATGAGTCTGAAGAGTAACAAAAATAAGCTGGAGACAAATCCAGTACAAAAGAATACTATCATACTACAAGCTACACTCCAGGGTCAACTGTCTCAGTTGGGATAAGTCCCTCTTGAGCCAGGGTCTCCGAACCTAAACCCACAATATCCTGGGGTCCATAATAGGTAGGGTACTCCTCAGTGTCATCTAGAAAAATATATCCAGTCAGGAAAGGAGCAGAGTACATCTCTAACAGCAGTTCTAATCCATGATAAAAACTATGTAACAGTAAATAGCTGTGGATAAACAAGATGCATAAAATAGATACAAGAGATATATAGACAATAAGGAAATACTGAAAAGAAATACAATAATGAACAATATGCCAATGAAACAATAATACTAATGACTAAGTGTGTGAGTACTAGCTTAACATGTGATCGGCTTGGGCAAGATACAATGCGGCCTGGCTAATCATACGTGCGGTGCATGATCAACACTATTCGCTTACCAATACTTTATTCAATAGGGATTTGATCACATATCTATACTAATACTCCCCACCCCCAACTGGTATAATAGATCCAACCACGGTATGCTATGGCACTAGATTCCCCAAGAAGATAGCTAGTCTCCTCGAGAATCGGTGTCTGTACATGTACAAGATAACCAATGAAACAATACTTGCACCATATACACCATATACCAAGGAATAACATCTCATGACGAGATCCGGATATACCAATCCGTGTAACCATAGTGTCGAGAGAAACATGTAAATCTACACTAGATACAACGAACATAGAGGATATCATAAATGAGAAACTATCAGAGAATATACTCGCCTGAAATCCAAAGAACAGTCTCATAGATGTCTGATTCGGTGCCTCGAAGACCTAGATATGGAATACCACATTAAAACAAGGTCCCGGAAAGAGAACAAGTCAAACTAGTCAACTCTTAGGTCAATAAATAAATTCTAAGTCAAAAGTCAACTATAGTCAACTCTAAAGTCAACTAAAGTCAAACCAAGGTCAACCTCAAAAGAAATCTATATAAATAATATAGAAATAAAATACAGCAATTTAGGAATAAAAATTAGATCCCAAATCATACTCACACAAAGTATACTACTAATACAAATAATATATACCCTAAAATAATATATATACAAACCAATATGTATACAAATAACATAATATATTATTACAAATATTATACAAAACACATATATATACACATATATATATATACAATAATAATATATAAAATATAATTTAAAACTGTCAAAGCGCCCTGAAAACAGTGAACAAAACAAGATAAAATAAAAACAAGTTTAATAGTGACAGTCTTGACTGTCACTGAAAATTCGTCGCAGAAACTCCATATACAAAACCGCTGCTGTCACAGTTTGCTGACAGTTTCAAACTGTCACAAAAAAACGTCGCTGAAAGGTTGCCGCTCAAAACTGCCGCAGCATTAATGACGGATCTGTCATTAATGCTGACCACTGTACAGCGGCTGCTGTTCAGACCAAATAATGACAGTTTCACTGTCATTGAAACCACTGTCACCAAAACAAATAAAAATATAAAAATATATATATATATATATATAAATAAATATATATATATATGCAATAATAATCACAATACATATATATAAATAAATAATTATATACTTATATATATATGCACATATAAACTTATAATTAAATACTAATAGTTACAACACATGCACATATTAATGTTCATATTTTACATGGCTAGAAGCACACCTAAAATATATACATTAATATATAAATAATTACATAATAATTATAAATAATATAATTACACAATTAAACACATAAATATATTTTATAAAACATTTATGTATAATTTATACTATTAACATAAGTACATATATAATTACATGCAAGAAAGCTACATATTATATTTGTACATCATATTAGCACACACAAAAATATATAGATCTATGCTACAATAATACACAAAATAAATATATAATATCTATATATATTTACTAATTATAATTGAAGAATTTAAACCATACATAATTAGATCTATTCAAAAATCCACACAATTGGAGAGTATCACACCGTATCCCACTAGATCTAGGATACGCATGTGACACGAGTCCAACACACAACCAATTGCACCCCGAAGGATACAAACAAATCACAAATAATATTTATGAATAAATCAAAGTGTCAAAAGTAGGTCTATGTGTCCGTGTCAAAATACGACATGTTCAAAGCCCCGTGTCGGAGGGAAAACCCCCAAAATGACACGTATCACCAAATAGTTGGGATACGAACCACATGTACCAAATTATGGACATGACACTAGCCCCAAACACATAAGCTCATGTCCAATTGATCTATAGGATCAATTGATACACACAACAAAATGTAAATTTGGAATTCCAACAAAATTAACACAAAAAGCACCATAACTTTCTCCATGGGTCTCCTATGAACACAAAATAAAGTCCTATGGGTAGTACATACATATAGATTGATTTTACATGATTAAATCTCAGATTTAGAAGCTATTTTAATGGGAAAAAACTGAATTATACCTATTGGGAGATGGATTCCCAATGAAACCTCCAATTGAGAAGAACTTGCTTCCAAATTGTAGATCCTTGCTCCTCTTTGTAGATCCTTGTTTTCTTCTTCTAGATCCTTGCTTCCTCCTTCTCTAATGGTGAATTGGGAAGAAGTTGGAATGAATTTGGTAGGGAATTGGAATGAGAATGGAGGAAATTTGGGAGTGGGAAATTCTAGATCTAGATTTGGAATGAGAATGAGAGGAGAGAGAAATTTCCCCCCTCTTTTAATAGGCCGGCCTTGCCCCTCTCCCAAGCAATTGTAAAATGTCCAATGTACCCCTTGGGGCCTCTCATGAAGAAATAATTAAGGAAGGAAGCTTCTAGTCTAATCACTTAATTAATTTAATCCATCTCCTTAACTATGGGCTTTCTAAATGGGCCAAATCTAACTATTTAATTCATGTTGGTCCATGGGTCCAAACTATACTAGTTGGGTCCACTAAAATAAGTCCAAAATAATTAAATAACATCCAACAACAATTAAATAATACAACAAAAATTATTTACCATGCACAATATTTATTTAAATAGGAAATTACCAAAATACCATTTTTCCTAAAATGTGGTAGTGACAAGTCTACCCTCCTTAAACTAATTTCGTCCTCAAAATTTAAAGATGAAAACTACCCCCAAAAAATCACAGAACAGAACTAAAGAATCCCAACTAACTAATGAACAAAATATAACAATGAACAGAACATAGCTAGAGAATAACATACCTCAAGGTACAAACAAATATGGATAACGCTCTCGCATGTCATCCTCTCTCTCCCAGGTAGACTCCCCCGGAGAGTGATACCTCCATGCGACGCGTACCAAAGGAATAGTCTGGTTCCTCAGCACCTTCTCTCTCCGATCCAGAATCTCAACTGGCTGCTCTGGATAGCTAAGAGTAGGGCCCACCTCTATCTCTGAGTGATCCAATACATGACTAGGATCTGCCACGTATCGTCTCAACTGCGACATATGAAACACATTGTGCACTCCCTCCAATGCAGGTGGCAAGTCTAGTCTATAAGCAACTGTACCGACCCTCTCTAGAATAGTGAAAGGTCCGATGAATCGCGGACTAAGCTTTCCGCCTCCACCGAAGCGAATCGTGCCTCGTATCGGAGAAATCCTCAGAAACACCAAACCACCCACCCAGAACAAAACACCATCTTAAGAACTTAATCTATAACAAACAAGAACAAGCACAAACAAAATCTAAACTATACCTCAAACTCCAAAGGTCTCCGATGGCTATCGGCCCAATGCCGCTGTCTTTCCTGCGCCACTCAAAGTCTGTCTCTGATCAAATGAACCTTCTCCGCTGCATCCACAACCATCTCTGGCCCAAGCAAAATTCTCTCTCCAACATCGTTCCAAGACAAAGGAGTACGACACCTTCGACCATATAGAGCTTCAAAAGGTGACATCTCTATACTGGCCTGGTAACTGTTATTGTAAGCAAACTCTACCAAATGGAGATGGTCCTCCCAAGAACCCCCAAAATCTAGTACACAAGTGCGCAACATATCCTCGAGAGTCTGGATAGTCCTCTCTGACTGTCCATCTGTCTGGGGATGATATGCAGTACTGAACTTGAGCTGAGTGCCCAAACTCTCCTGCAAACTCCTCCAAAAATGAGAAGTAAAACGACTATCTCGATCTGAGACTATGCTGACGGGAACTCCATGTATCCTAATGATCTGCCTCACATACATCTCTGCCAGCTTCTCCGTAGACAAACCCACCTTGAAAGGCAAAAAGTGGGCCGACTTGGTCAACCTATCAACAATGACCCAAATCGCGTCTTTCCCTCCTGGAGATCGTAGAAGTCCGGACACAAAATCCATAGTAATGTGTTCCCACTTCCACTCTGGAATGGATAATGGCTGAAGTAACCCTCCTGGCCTCTGCCTCTCGACTTTTACCTGCTGGCACACTAAGCATCTGGATACAAACTGTGCCACTTTCCTCTTCATGCCATACCACCACACACTCTCTCGCATATTCCGATACATCTTGTTAGCACCTGGATGTATGGAATACTGAGAGCGATGCGCTTCCTGCAATACCTCCTCGCGCAACTCCCCACTAGGCACACACAATCTAACTCTATGCCTCAAGGATCCATCCTCTGCAATAGTAAAATCATCCTCCAATCCTGCTCTCACCTGAGCTCTGATACTCCTCAAAGATACATCATCATACTGTGCTGCCTTGATCCTGTCCATCAAATCTGAGTGTATCTGTAATCCCCACATCTGCATAGCACACCCAGGAACAATCACCTCAATGCCCAAGCTCTCCAAGTCCTCCAACAGATATCGATCCTGCGTCAAGAACATAGCTACCGGATACCTGCTCAAAGCATCGGCAACTACATTGGCTTTCCCAGGATGATATTGCAAAGAGATACCAAAATCCTTCATCAATTCCAACCACCGACGCTGCCTCATGTTCAACTCCTTTTGCGTGAAAACGTACTTCAAGCTTTTGTGGTCTGTGAAGATCTCCACACGCTCTCCGTACAAATAATGTTTCCACAACTTCAGGGCGAATATGACAGCTGCCAACTCCAAATCATGGGTAGGATAGTTCTTTTCATGAGGATGCAATTGCCTGGATGCATAGGCAATCACTTTCCCATGATGCTGAAGAACACAACCTAAACCCTTTCCCGATGCATCACTATAAATAGTGAAACCTCCGGACCCTGATGGCAACGTCAAAATAGGAGCAGACGTCAACCTCTTCTTCAACTCCTCAAAAGCAACCTGGCAATCCTCCGTCCAAACAAACTCCAAATCCTTCCTCGTGAGTCTGGATATCGGCTCGGCAATCCTCGAAAAATCTTGCACAAACTTCCTATAATAGCCTGCCAATCCCAATAAACTCCTGATCTCTGCTACTGAACTCGGAGTCTTCCAAGATTCCACTACTGAAATCTTTTTCGGATCCACTGAAATACCATCACCAGTCACAACATGCCCCAAGAATTCTACTTTGTCCAAGAAAAACTCACATTTGGACAACTTCCCATACAGCTTCTCCTTCCTCAGCACATCCAACACATTCCTCAAATGCTCCTCATGCTCCTCCGGTGTCCTCGAGTATATGAGTATGTCGTCGATGAACACCACCACGAACTTGTCAAGGTACTGGTGGAACACCTTGTTCATCAAGTTCATAAATACCCCTGGTGCATTAGTCAAACCAAACGGCATCACCATAAACTCGTACTGACCATACCGAGTTCTAAAAGCAGTCTTCGGTATGTCCTCCGGCTTCACCTTCACCTGATGGTAGCCTGATCTCAAATCTATCTTAGAAAATACCTTCGCACCACTCAACTGATCAAACAGATCATCAATCCGTGGCAAAGGATACTTATTCTTGATAGTAAGATTATTCAAAGCTCTGTAATCAATGCACATGCGCACCGATCCATCCTTCTTCGGTACAAACAATACCGGGGCTCCCCATGGTGAAGAACTCGATCTGATAAACCCCTTATCCTGCAATTCGTCCACCTGCTTCTTCAACTCGACCAGCTCGCTGTTGTTTACTCTATAGACATGTTGCGAAATTGGTTCTGCACCTGGCACTAAGTCTATAGAAAATTCAATATCTCGATCTGGTGGCAATCCTGGCAATTCCTCAGGAAACACATCCAAGAATTCTGCTATCAACGGATACGGCAACTCCTTGTCTTCCACCATAGCTCCACAAATAATGCCTTCCCCCTGCTCCGTAGCTCCTCTAGCAAACTCGAACTCTGGCTCTCCTGGCAGACCAAACAAAACTCTACCTCCTCTACAGTCTATGCTAGCACGGTGCCTACTCAACCAATCCATCCCGAGTACAATATAGTAGCTCGGAAGTGGCATTACAAGTAGACACACACTCAACTCTCAGCTTCCCAGAGTAACTCTCCGATCCTTGCAAATATCATTAACCAGGATAATGCCTCCCCCGGTCATGATCTTGCAAGTCCTAAGCAAAGACTCAGCTACCAAACCATGCTTTAGAGCAAAAAAAACAAATACAAAACTATGGGAAGTACCACTATCAAACAAAGTTAAAGCTGAAATGGAATCAAGAAGAATAGAACCTGCGATAACATCTCCGGTGGGTTCCTCCTCTTCGACGGTCATAGCAAACGCTCGTCCCTGTTGAGCACCTCCCTGCTGTTGATGCTGGACAAAATGCTGCTGCTGTGTCGGAAGCGGTCCCCTCGGCTGTGCTGCAGGTGGTCTCGTCTGTGTTCTCGGAGCTGGAGCTGCTCCTTGAACTGCACGACGAGGAAACTCCCTCGATTGATGCCCTTTAGTACCATAATACAAACAAACTCCTAGCCTCCTCCTGCAAACTTCCCAGATGTGGCCGGGCTTCTTGCAGAAGTTGCATGGGGCCTGCTGTAACTGCCTCTGTTGCTGAGGTGCCTGGTGAAAAGGCGCTCTAGCTGGAGTCTGGTTCTGCTGTGGCTGCTGGAAAGGTCTGGACTGGAAATGAGGACGTTTGGCAGATACTGCACTGCCGTTGGCCCCCAGAAAAGAATCACGGTCTCTCTTGGTCTTCAAACCCAGATCCCACTCAACCTTGCGTGCCTCCGCAAGTATCTCCGAGTATGTCTCATAAAAAGACGGAATGAGAATCTTCACCTCCCAGTTTAGACCCTCTCGGAAACGAATAGCTCGAACCTCCGGCTCCCTCACCAAGTACTCTGCAAATCGGCTCAACCTACCGAACTCCGCAGCATATTCCTCCACAGACATGCTTCCCTGAATGAGACTCTCAAATTGTCTTCCCAAGTCAAGCCTGTCTATCCGAGCAAAAAACTTTTTCTTGAAAAGGTCCTTGAATACCTCCCAAGATTGTCCTGCGTCAACTAGAACCGGCTCATTCCTGAACCAAGTGCGAGCGACGTCGAACAGTTGAAGTCCTACCGCCTCAACCTTCAGATCTTCAGAAAGACGGGACACCCTCATAAGACGCTCAATGTCCTCGAGCCAATCATCAGCATAGACGATGCCCTCCGTCCCTTTGAAAACCCTAGGCTCCAGTTTCTTGAAGTCCTGAATGTTGCCTGGCCGAAGCTGAGCAACTTGAGGAACAACCTGCTGCTGGATCGGAACTCCTCTCTCAACTACAGCACGAGCAAGCTGATGAGCACTCTCGATGCCCTGCCGTAGAACGTCGGTCTGCCTCTGATGTGCCTCTGACTGAGCCCTTTGTGCCTCGAGCATCTCACGAAACAGTGTAAACATCTGTGACGCCTCTGCTGGCACAGGAGGTGGAGGTGGAAGCCCCTCAGGTACAGCTGGCACAGTCCTCTGAGTAGGTGGTGGACCTCCGAAAGCAGCTGATACTCCAATCACCGGAGAAGTGACTGGTGCAGGCCCTCGGGATGTCGCAGACCTCTCAGAAGCTGCTCTCCCCTGCTGTGATCTAGTCTTAGGCGACATCCTGAGACAAAGCGAAAGAAAGAATCAATATGGCATAAGATGTAAGACATCAAGGAAAGGACAGTTTAAGGGATCAACTATCAATGTCAAAGGAGATAGTTGAATCAAAAGAATTTTCCTAGATGTGATTGAGTATCTCAGCCTATTCCCTATATCCTATTGCAGGCTCGCAATAGTACAACTAAGTTGTTGCACTACCAGGATATCACATACTTTGTGAAGCTAGACCTGCATGGGCCACCACCAAAAATGTGTCACGACCCGCACCCGGGATAAGGGTACTAGTCGGAAACAACGCCCAGCCTACGTCGCAGAATCGGCGGTAGAACGCTGTCTAGAAAGTCTATCTAATATAATGAACCACCAAAAGATAGTGTACTCAATCACAGAACTAAGATAGAATGAACACGAATCAGATAAGAATAGAATAGTCATCAACTCATGAGTTTAAAATAATACATCAATGAGTCTGAAGAGTAACAAAAATAAGCTGGAGACAAATCCAGTACAAAAGAATACTATCATACTACAAGCTACACTCCAGGGTCAACTGTCTCAGTTGGGATAAGTCCCTCTTGAGCCAGGGTCTCCGAACCTAAACCCACAACATCCTGGGGTCCATAATAGGTAGGGTACTCCTCAGTGTCATCTGGAAAAATATATCCAGTCAGGAAAGGAGCAGAGTACATCTCTAACAGCAGTTCTAATCCATGATAAAAATTATGTAACAGTAAATAGCTGTGGATAAACAAGATGCACAAAATAGATACAAGAGATATATAGACAATAAGGAAATACTGGAAAGAAATACAATAATGAACAATATGCCAATGAAACAATAATACTAATGACTAAGTGTGTGAGTACTAGCTTAACATATGATCGGCTTGGGCAAGATACAATACGGCCTGGCTAATCATACGTGCGGTGCATGATCAACACTATTCGCTTACCAATACTTTATTCAATAGGGATTTGATCACATATCTATACTAATACTCCCCACTTCCAACTGGTATAATAGATCCAACCACGATATGCTATGGCACTAGATTCCCCAAGAAGATAGCTAGTCTCTCCGAGAATCGGTGTCTGTACATGTACAAGATAACCAATAAAACAATACTTGCACCATATACACCATATACCAAGGAATAACATCTCATGACGAGATCCGGATATACCAATCCGTGTAACCATAGTATCGACAGAAACATGTAAATCTACACTAGATACAACGAACATAGAGGATATCATAAATGAGAAACTATCAGAGAATGTACTCGCCTGAAATCCAAAGAACAGTCTCACAGATGTCTGACTCGGTGCCTCGAAGACCTAGATATGGAATACCACATTAAAACAAGGTCCCGGAAAGAGAACAAGTCAAACTAGTCAACTCCTAGGTCAATAAATAAATTCTAAGTCAAAAGTCAACTATAGTCAACTCTAAAGTCAACTAAAGTCAAACCAAGGTCAACCTCACAAGAAATCTATATAAATAATATAGAAATAAAATACAACAATTTAGGAATAAAAATTAGATCCCAAATCATACTCACACAAAGTATACTACTAATACAAATAATATATACCCTAAAATAATATATATACAAAACAATATGTATACAAATAACATAATCTATTATTACAAATATTATACAAAACATATATATATACACATATATATATATACAATAATAATATATAAAATATAATTTAAAACTGTCAAAGCGTCACTGAAAACAGTGAACAAAACAAGATAAAATAAAAACAGGTTTAATAGTGACAGTCTTGACTGTCACTGAAAATTCGTCGCAAAAACTCCATATACAAAACCGCTGCTGTCACAGTTTGCTGACAGTTTCAAACTGTCACAAAAAAACGTCGCTGAAAGGTTGCCGCTCAAAACTGCCACAGCATTAATGACGGATCTGTCATTAATGCTGACCACTGTACAGCGGCTGCTGTTCAGACCAAATAATGACAGTTTCACTGTCATTGAAACCACTGTCACCAAAACAAATAAAAATATAAAAATATATATATATATAAATAAATATATATATGCAATAATAATCACAATACATATATATAAATAAATAATTATATACTTATATATATATGCACATATAAACTTATAATTAAATACTAATAGTTACAACACATGCACATATTAATGTTCATATTTTACATGGCTAGAAGCACACCTAAAATACATACATTAATATACAAATAATTACATAATAATTATAAATAATATAATTACACAATTAAACACATAAATATATTTTATAAAACATTTATGTATAATTTATACTATTAACATAAGTACATATATAATTACATGCAAGAAAGCTACATATTATATTTGTACATCATATTAGCACACACAAAAATATATAGATCTATGCTACAATAATACACAAAATAAATATATAATATCTGTATATATTTACTAATTATAATTGAAGAATTTAAACCATACATAATTAGATCTATTCAAAAATCCACACAATTGGAGAGTATCACACCGTATCCCACTAGATCTAGGATACGCATGTGACACGAGTCCAACACACAACCAATTGCACCCCGAAGGATACAAACAAATCACAAATAATATTTATGAATAAATCAAAGTGTCAAAAGTAGATCTATGTGTCCGTGTCAAAATACGACATGTTCAAAGCCCCGTGTCGGAAGGAAAACCCCCAAAATGACACGTATCACCAAATAGTTGGGATACGAACCACATGTACCAAATTATGGACACGACACTAGCCCCAAACATATAAGCTCATATCCAATTGATCTATAGGATCAATTGATACACACAACAAAATATAAATTCGGAATTCCAACAAAATTAACACAAAAAGCACCATAACTTTCTCCATGGGTCTCCTATGAACACAAAACAAAGTCCTATGGGTAGTACATACATATAGGTTGATTTTACATGATTAAATCTCAGATTTAGAAGCTATTTTAATGGGGGAAAACTGAATTATACCTATTGGGAGATGGATTCCCAATGAAACCTCCAATTGAGAAGAACTTGCTTCCAAATTGTAGATCCTTGCTCCTTTTTGTAGATCCTTACTTCCTTTTTCTAGATCCTTGCTTCCTCCTTCTCTAATGGTGAATTGGAAAGAATTTGGAATGAATTTGGTAGGGAATTGGAATGGGAATGGAGGGAATTTGGGAGTGGGAAATTCTAGATCTAGATTTGGAATGAGAATAAGAGGAGAGAGAAATTTCCCTCCTCTTTTAATAGGCCGGCCTTGCCCCTCTCCCAAGCAATTGTAAAATGTCCAATGTACCCCTTGGGGCCTCTCATGAAGAAATAATTAAGGAAGAAAGCTTCTAGTCTAATCACTTAATTAATTTAATCCATCTCCTTAACTATGGGCTTTCTAAATGGGCCAAATCTAACTATTTAATTCATGTTGGTCCATGGGTCCAAACTCACTAGTTGGGTCCACTAAAATAAGTCTAAAATAATTAAATAACATCCAACAACAATTAAATAATACAACAAAAATTATTTACCATGTACAATATTTATTTAAATAGGAAATTACTAAAATACCCTTTTTCCTAAAATGTGGTAGTGACAGGATATAAGCCAGACGACCTTGAAATCTCCTGAGTTCCCTCAGATTGTGGGGCGGTCGCATTTCTAAGATGGCCTTGACTTTATCAGGGTCCACTTGAATGCCTTTGGCGGTAATGACAAATCTCAAAAATTTGCCACTGGATACACCCAGAAAGGACTTTGTAGGATTCATTTTGAGTTGATGTTAGCGCATCAATTCAAATACTGTCTTCAAGTCTTGGATGTGATGATCCTTGAGGCGGCTTTTGACAGCTACTTTGTCCATGTAACACTCCACTGTCTTGCGTAAATGCTCATAGAATATGTTACTCATAGCCCATTGGTACGTAGCCCCGACATTCTTCAATCCGAAGGGCATGACCGTATAGCAATATACTCCTAGTGGTGTCTAGAAGGCAGTGTGCTTCTCGTCTTCAGGATGTATCTTGATTTAATTGTATCCTGAAAATCCGTCCATGAAAGACATACGTTCAAAACTGCTAGTATTGTCAATCATGACGTCTGTGATGGAAAGAGGAAACTCATCCTTGGGGCAGGCTGCATTCAGATCTTGGAAATCGATGCAGACTCATATTTTCCTATTTTTCTTCATGACCGGGACAATATTGGCGACCCAGTCGGGATGTTGTTCTTCTCGGATGAAGCCGTAGGCTATCAACTTCTTGACTTCAGCTTCAATGGCGTCCATCATATCCGGGCGGAACCGGCGTTGGTGTTGCTTCACAGGCTTCGAATCAGGCAATATGTTGAGCCTATGAGTAACTACCCTTGGATCAAGGCCTGGCATGTCCTCATAATTCCACGCAAAGACGTCGATTTATTCTTTTATCAGCTGGATAACTTCTTCCCTTTCGGCTTCGGAAAGATTGTTACGAATAAATATCGGCTTTGGCGAAAGTTTATCCCCAACGTTAATCTGGATAACTTTGTCTTCAGTGAGAGATTCTCTCTGCTCAAAGCGGAACTCCCATTGTGTATCCATTTGCTGAGCCCAAGCGTCATTCTCAAACGATTTAGATTCTTGTTCGTCTGATTCGAAGGAATCCGTCACTACCATATTTGCTGATAATGTTCGCTCGAGAGCATGAGATGAGTCGGAGGGCGCTGAGTTGAGATGTCAACCGATGTGATAATCGATAGACAAAAACTCGGAGAGTTTGTTCAGAGGTAATATGAACATGACAAACTTCTGGGATGCAATTCCATCGGGGATGGAAGTGCATATCTGCTCAGAGGTAATATGGACATGGCAGTCTTTGTGGACCTAACACCACTGGCGTACTTAGAGTTAAGTACGGGTGCTAAGTTGAGATGACAACCGATGTGATAATCGATAGCCAAAAACTCGAAGAGTTTGTTCAGAGGTAATATGAACATGACAAACTTCTGGGATGCAATTCCATCAGGGATGAAAGTGCATATCTGCTCAGAGGTAATATGGACATGGCAATCTTTGTGGACCTAACACCACTGGCGTACTTAGAGTTAAGTACGGGTGCTAAGTTGAGATGACAACCGATGTGATAATCGATAGCCAAAAACTCAGAGAGTTTGTTCAGAGGTAATATGAACATGACAAACTTCTGGGTTAAGAAATGAAATGCTTGGATGATGAACATAAGCTTATGTCTGGACAATTCACTATGGAGTATTTTTCTTGAGTGAGGATAGTCCTGAAGAATCCACTGGAGAGACTTTTTAGGGACTCTTCCTCAGGTACATTTTTGAAGAGAGCAAATTGTTACGTAAAAAAAAAATGAAAATCCAATTGGTAAGGACCGTCCCCTTGTTTACAGATTCAAAGTGATGACCTTGGCCTCGATCAACTCCTGAATTTTCTTTTTTAGCACATAGCATGCCCTTGTGGGGTGATGAGTGTACCGATGAAAGAGATAATAATCTGGGTCATCCACTTTGCCAGCCCTCTCAGGATGTCTGATATTGGGTAGCTGAAGCTTGCGCTCTTTTATCAACATATCGAAGATTTCAATGATGTCGTCTTCATTGAAGGAGAAAGTCCCTTTTGGTCTTCGGGTTCCTGATGCCTGAATTTTACGGTCTTGCGTGAAGATCGTCATCGTTGCATCATCTTCAGATCTTGAGGGAATTCTACCCCCAGCTTGGGACGCCGCCCTGTTTTGCCGAGGCAGGCTACCCCCAGACATGCCGTGGCATCTGTCCACAGAAGCTGATTTAGAAGGAGCTGCCTCTGGTTGTACAGGATTAGACCTTGAAGATTTAGGTTTTGCAAGAGATGCAGTATACCCCAACCCAAAACGAGCTTGTTGACGATAAGAATTACCATGCAACGGTGTTCGTCTGCCCTTTCCATTATTGAGGCCTGGTTTCAGCTTCAAATCATAACCCATGTTTTGTATAATTTTTAACGCTTGTGGGCTATATCTGTAGATTTGTATTCTGCCAGTTTCAGACTCGCAAAATTCTTCCTGTATGATCAGGCTGCTTCGCATGAGACCGAAGACTATTGGATGTTGGTCATCGCGAGTTGGAGGAATAATAAAGATGGAATCTTCACATGGTCCACCTGTCATGACGACATTAGATGTTGAAGCATCCTCCCATAAGATCTCCCCGCGTTTGACCGTTAGCGGAACTGAAGCCTGTTTATGACCCTCGTCTTTGTGTTTCTGGATCAGATAATTGCGCAGGTCAGGAGGAGTTGCAGAAGAAGAAGATTTGTTCTTTCTGTTCTCATTAGTGGGCATACGGATGTTGGGAACCATAATTTTCCATGTGCCACCTGTATACAACAGGTTGGCCATCTGGGTGGCGGATAATCCCCGAGGAGGGTATCTTTCCGCAAATTGAGCTTTCTTTACGCTGAGTGGCTTCTCATGGCGTAATTTGGGGCTTTGCTCTGGTTGGCGTAAAGCTGAGGAGGTCCTCAATCGGCCATCAGCATCTCGCATAATCCGAAGGGCAGGCATACTGTTTCCTTGCTGGTGTGAAGGTCGTGAAGTTGAGTAGTCCGCCGCATGCTTTCCCTTGCGTAGTTTGCAGGGATTATCTGCTTTTTTCCGGAAGACAGATGTATTTTTACGCGCGGAGCGCGTTTGTGATTCCTGATTTGGCGCTGAGGCATCATCAAAAATTTTGTCTATTCCGCCAGGGACGGGAGACTGGATTTTATGCGCAGAGCGCGGTTTAGGCTCCTGGACTAGCGCTGAGGCATTGTCAGAAGTTTTGTCTGTTCCGCCAGGTACGGGAGACTAAATTTTATGCGCAGAGCACGGATTATACTTCTGGGTTAGCGTTGAGGCTTTGCCAAAAGTTTTGTCAGTCCTGCCAGAGACAGGCGACTGAATTTTACGCGTAAGGTACGGATTATACTTCTGGGTTAGCGCTGAGGCTTTGCCAGAAGTTTTATCGGTCCTGACAGAGACAGGCGACTGAATTTTACGCGCAAGGCGCAGAGGGAGCAAAGCTACAACCTCATTGGTCGAAGAGATCGGAGAGATCGGAGAGTCCACAGGAATGCCAGAGGATGTCTTGGGCATCCAGACCTTGCGCAGCTTCCTGTTGCTTTGGACGGAGAGGGAGTGAGAGCTACACCCTGCTCGAAGCATGTCTTCGTAGGCCGACTGGTCGAACTGGCCGACCAGTATCTTCTTTACGGATACTGCATCGTGTTGAGCAATAGCTTCCTCATCAGAAGAGAAAGATGTCCCCAACAGAGTTGCCATCTTGTTTAGGATAATAAATAAGAAAAAATTTGATGAACACGGAAAACGAGGTCTTGTGCGAAGACCCGCCCTTCTTTTATGTTTACAAACAAGATTGTACAAATTTGATCCTACACGAGGATGACTAAGTAAAATTTATTTAATCTGGGTGAATATTGCTATAGGTGTCTGATATGCAGTCGATCACTTTAGCCCTTGGACCACACGATGTTGAAGAAGTGTCGTGGAAGACAGGTAGCAGCTTCGAGGGTTGCTAAAGAGGGTGGATGCCCGATGCCAAAGTCGTCGATCCCTTCTCTTTGCCTGAGCTCTGGATTCTCCTCTCTCTCTCTCTCTCTCTCTCTCTCCACTTTTTCTCCAATTTGTTGACCTTGTTCCTCATTGATAGAGATCTCTATTTATAGAGTTTTAGTGACAGTGACCACATAGTCGACGTAGATACCGAGTAGTGGAAAGTACAGCACCCTTTTACACGACGGTTTAAAATAACCAATGCCTGCGTATAAATGACCTTTTGAGTGAGCATGTGACGCACATCCAACTAAGGGACAGAACGCGTATATCTGCTACGAAGATCACGGCGTAGAAGCCACGTAGGTAGTTATCCCTTATGTAGAAGAGGTTGGCGTAGAAGCCAAATGACTGTCACCATAGCATAGAAGCCAAGTAGGCATAGAAGCCGAGTAGGCATAGAAGCCAAGTAGGCATAGAAGCCGAGCAGGCGTAGAAGCCGAGTGGTCATAGAGGCCGAGAAGACGTAGAGGCCGAGTGGGCATAGAGGCCGAGTGGGCATAGAAGCCGAGCAGGCATAGAAGCCGAGTGGGCATGGAAGCCGAGCAGGCGTAGAAGCCGAGTGGGCATGAAAGCCGAGCAAGCGTAGAAGTCGAGACGATGTGGACGTTTTAGCCGGAATTACGGATCTTGGAGATATAATCAAATCTCTTGCATTAAATGCAGAGATCTGCCCCCATCCTGTGCATTAAATGCAGAGGCCTGCCTTTAAGATTTGCTATCATTCTGCTCATTAAATGCAGATACGCGCCTCAAATCCTGTACGAAGAGTGACTGCTGATGTGGCGGTCTGTTTGCCTTCTGTGGAGCGTAAGAAGCTCACGTCTGCCTGTGTAAAGCTGGACAGCGTATTCCCTTATATGCGTAAGAGTAGTTTACGCAAAGGGGATGCCACTAAACGACGGTTCGATGACATTTAATCAAATCTCCTGCATTAAATGCGGAGATCCGCCATTATCCTGCTCATTAAATGAGGAGGCATGGTTTGAAGGTCTGCCACCCTTCTGTGCCTCAAGTGCAGAGACGTGCCTCAGGCATCTGTCAGTATTCGCCGCTTCAAATACAGAGACGTGCCTCGAGAAACTGTCACCGCTCTGCGCATTAAATGCAGAGACGTGCCTCGAGCCCTGTACGAAGTGCAGCTTTTGACGTGGCAGGTTGTTTGTCTTCTGCGGAGCGTAAACAGCTCACATCTGCCTGTGTAAAACAGGGCGGCGTATTCCTTCGTATATGAAAAAGTGGTTTACGCAAAGGAAATGGCAGTAAATGACAGCCTGGGTTGCAGTATCGCGCCATCATGATACCCATTGCTTGGGTTATCGTGCAGTACTCTTTGTCAGGAGTCCAGGCGTCAGGTTCATTGTATGATCTGACAGGTTCATTTCGAAAAATATGAAGCGTTCCTCGTACACTTCAAGGCTGCATTGAAAGTGGATAAGTTTTACGCCATATAGGCGATGAAGCACCCTGTTTACGCTGAAGCAGCCTGGATATTGCACTACGCGAATGGTCCTTGAGCTTATATTTTATGCTGTGCTCAGCGGAGAAGCTCTGTTGAAAGTTGATGGCTCTGAGGTCATCTTTTTACGCTGCCCTGCACGAACGTGTTGTGTATAACTATCCGTGTATTTTTCATGCTTCTACAGTGACATAGACACTATATTCATAACTATTATATGACTTGTTGCATTAGTTATAATCTTGCGTGACATGGACATGAGATATCGTGAACCTGTGACATATGATTACATTGGGTGTGGAGAGATTTATCATACAAAAGGCTGATTATATATATATATATATATATATATATATATATATATATATTACTTTACTGGAGGTGCCTTAGACTCTGACACAGAGCTTTGGTATATTACTGGCCCTTCGAGACAATACTGCTATGGATTTCCCCGACACAGATCCTATAGTAGTCTCAGCCCGAGTATTACTAAAACTCTCACTTGCATATTACTTAGCTGGTTATATAGTTTACCCTATTTCATTTATTGTTGCGCTGCATTTATTCTGGCATGAGTTATTTTGTACCTTGCTATATCCCCTGAGGACCTGGATTCCGGATTATGTCCCCAGGATTAGCAGACGAGATATATCCCGAGGTATAAGGGACCGGAGCATTAGCAGGAGCAGAAGCAGGAACAGGTGCATACATTGGAGTAGAACCAGGAACCGAGAAGGAGGTGATTGCCGAGGATTTCTCCTGAGTATATGTTTATGCTATACTCAGTCTTTGAAACTCTTTTAATTCTTGTTTAATGAACAATTGTAACAGACTTATTATCGAGTTGTTCCCCGATTTATTTACTTGTGACTTGATGATGTTAATATTTTCTTTTGTTGATATTGATGTATTTATTCTGTGGATGAGATTAGTATACCCATATTATTGTATTATAGCTTAAGTACGCCCCAATGGATCCATTAAATTGGGTTTGTCCATCAGTGTGTACTGTTGGCCATTGCCACGTGTCTAGTCCCTTAATATTTTAGGACTGGGGCATGACATAGTTTTTGTGGTGGCCCATGCAGGTCAACGACTAAATTGCTTCAGTTTCAACTTAGGGACCGAGCAAGCCTGCAATAAAGATAGGATAAGTTTTAAGGATCTCATCCACTTGCTTAAATCGTTCTTGATATCTGTATCGGATTCAAATTAATTTTTGACTTGCATCCTGAGTTGATTCCTGTGCGCCTTTTATAAGTTTATTTTTGATGCAGAGTAATGGATCCGAGAACCGGCGACGAGAATCCCTTAGGTACACCACACGATGCTATGGTCACCTATGATGAAGGAGTGACACCAGAAGATCGAAGACAATCAGCTCAAAGAAATCAAGCGGGACAGCATACTTCCAAGTTCCGGCGTGATGATATCCCACCTCCTCCGCAGTTCGTTCCACCAATGCCTGTTTTCCTACCAGGACAAGTCATGGATGGGCAGCAGATGTTCCAAATGTTTTATGCAATGATGCAAGCCCAACAGCAGGTTCAACAAGAGGCTCAGCGTCACGAGGCGGAGAACTTGAGGCACAGCATAGTAATCGCACTGGAGTAGGCAAACCCACCAGCACAACGGCCAACGACGGGCTCTATCACCGATTTTTGCCAGTTGAAGCCCCGTACCTTTTCTGGCAAAGAGGAGCCCACTGAAGTTCATGAGTGGCTCACCAACACAAAATACCAGTTGGAAGCAGCTGAGCTTCCAAGAGAGCGTTGGATAATTGCTGTTAGGATGTAATTGACGGGCAATGCACATCACTGGTGGCTATCTGAGGAGAGACGGCTTGGACCAGACCGAGTCACTTGGGAGGAGTTCTCCAGACTCTTTCAGGAGATGTACATTCCAGCTATCGCTCGATCAAAACTTTGGGACAAGTTCAATCGCCTCACTCAGGACAGTATGACAGTGGAAGAGTACAACGCGAAATTCATTCGTCTGAGTCGCTTCGCCCCTACCTTGATCCCGACAGAAGAAGAGAAGGCTGAGAAGTTCTTCGATGGACTAAACTTTGAGCTTCAAAGAATGATCGGATCCGTTGTACCTACTCGGATCCGTTGTACCTACTTTGTACACGGACGTCCTAGCTGCAGCTCGACGTATGGAGCGTGTCACCAGGCGAGAGTCCAACCTGAAGAAGCCTCTCACATCAGCACCAGCCAGAGCACCGCATGGAGAAGCTACAAAGAAACCTCATCTGCATCAAGCACCATAGGGAGTTGTATCCAAATCCTTAGCCCTTCCCACTTGTTACTACTGTGGCAAGATAGGCCATGTTGAGAAGGAGTGTAGACGTAAATTTGGATTATGCTTAGCTTGCAGATCCAGACAACATTTAGTAAGGGAATGCCCTGAGCGTAGAGAATGAGCACCAATGGTAAACCAACAAGCTCTACCAGCACCCGAACCGAGGCCACCCTTGGCACCTCGAGCAGCACTCTTCCAGCAGGCCTAGCAACCGTAGAGGGCACCACCTCAAGGATGCGGACAAGCTTTCGTGATGACCTTGGAGAACGTGCAGACTCGTGGAGTAGCTAATGCGCGTAAGTTTTCGTAGCTATCTCGTCTAGTATTGTTTTAGCTCGTGCATAATGGTTCGTGACCTTAGCCTTAACCTGGTAGTTTTGAACTTGCTAATAATTGATAACCTAGTATATTTTTACAAGTGATAACCTAGTTTTTCTAAACTGTAGTTTTTTTTATTTCCTTCCCTCGAGAAATTGTAAAACAGGACAAAGGTATTTTGGATTTGACCATTTTTTGTGGTGATAGATTTACTCTGCCTGAGAAAGTGGAGAGACATAGTTCAGAGGTAATATGGACATGAACTAATTGATAGCAACAACCCGGGAGGTTTGCTCAGAAGTCACTTGGACATGGCAAACTCAGCTGGGGGAAAAAATATTTGGACAACAGTTCAGAGGTAATATGGACGTAAACCCATGTCCGAAAAACTCACTGGGGAGTGATTTGCTGAGTGGGGATAGACCTGAAGATTCCTCAGCTGGGGAGATTTTAGGGATTCATCATCCGGTACTTCTTGAGGGGGGCAAATTGCCACGTTGGAGTGAGATCAATTTGCAGTGACCAACTCTAGTTTATAAATGCAAAGTGATGAATTTGGCGTCGATCAGCTCCTGGATTTTTCTCTTCAGTACATAGCATGCCTTTGTGGGGTGATGAATGTACCAATGAAAGAGACAATATTCTGGGTCATCGACCTTGCCGGTCTTTTCAGGATATCTGATGTTGGGTAGCCGAAGCTTGTTTTTCTTCATCAATATATTAAAGATTTCAATGATGTCATCATCATTGAAGGAGAAAGTCATCTTTGGCTTTCGGGCTTCTGATACCTGAGTCATACGGTCCTCAGGGAAGGTGGTCATATTTGCATCATCTTCGGACTCAGAGGGAATTCTACCCCCAGCTTTGGATGCTGCTCTATTTTATCGAGGGAGATTACCCCCAGACATGTCATTGTCTGGTTCTTCTTCTTCTTTGCCTTTGTTCATAGAAGTTGATTTAGAAGGACCTGCCTCTGGTATTACAGGATCAGACTCTGGAGGTTTGGAGTTTGCAAGAGATGCGGTATACCCTAACCCAAAACGAGTTCGTTGACAGCAAGGATCACCATGCAACGGTATTCGTCTGCCTTTTCCATAGTAGAGGCCTGGCTTCAACTTCAAATCATAACCCATATTTTGCATAATCTTTAAAGCATGCGGGCTATATCTGTGGACTTGTATTTTTATAACATCAGACTCGTGAGAATCGTTTTATATAATCGGTCTATTCCGTATTCGACCGAAGATTATTAGATGTTGATCGTTGCGAGTAGGTGGAACAATAAAGATAGATTCTTCATATGGCACATCAGATATTGACGCTACTTCCCACATGAACTCCCCACGCTTGGTAGTTAGGGGCACTAAATCTTGATTTTGACCCCTGTCTTTGCATTTCTGGATCAAGAAATCACGCAAATCAGGGGGATTAATAGAAGAAGAAGAATGCTTATTCTGCCTTTTTACATCAGTAGGGACACGGAGATTAGGGACCAAAACCCTTTCCCTGCCATAGGAATACAGCAGTTCACCCATGTGAGTAGCATACGACCCATCATCTGTTGAGGAGCATGAAATCCCATGAAACGAGTCTTCTTTACGAGGACATATCTATCCTGGCATAATTTAGATTTTTGCACAGGTTCACGTAAAATAGGGAAAGTTCGCGTAATCTGAAGAGTAGGAACTTTCTTCTCTTGTGGGCGTAAAAGCCTAGAGGTTAGAAGATTCACCACTTGTTTTCCCTTGATGTGATCAAAGGGACCATCTGCCTCATCATAGATGGAAGATGTATTTTTATGCGCATGACGCGTTTTAAATTTTCGATTTGGCACTGAGGCCTTGTCAGAAATTTTATCTGCCACGTCACAGATGGGAGACAAAGTTTTACGCGCAGGACGCGTATTAGACTTCTAGATTGGCACTGGGGCATTGCCAGAAGTTTTGTCTGCCATGTCACAGACGGGAGATAAAGTTTTACGCACAGGGCGCGTGTTAGACTTCTGGATTGGCACTGGGGCATTGCCAGAAGGTTTGTCTGCCATATCACAGACGGGAGACAAAGTTTTACGCGCAGAGCACGTCTGAGACTTCTGGGTTGGCACTGAGGCATTGCCAGAAGTCTTATCTGCCACATCATAGACGGGAGACATATTTTTACGCACAAGGCGTACAGGCTGTGCTGTCACATCCTTGTTGATCAGAGAATGAGAGCTTGCGGGAAGGGTAGAGGACGTCTTAGGCATCCAAACTTTATGCAGCTTCCTGTTGTTCTGGACAAAGGGGGAACGAGAGCTACCCCTGCACGAAGCATGTCTTCGTAAGCAGATTGGTTGAACTGGACGACCAAAGTCTTCTTCGTCGATCCGACGGATACAGCATCGTGTTGAGCAATTGCTTTCTCGTCAGATGAGAAAGTCATCCCCAGCAGAGTCGCCATCTTGTGTTTGATGATAAACAAAAGAATAAAAATAGGGTTTATACGAAACCCTTTTTTTGTTTACAAACAAGAAAAAAGAGTATAATTAATCCTATACGAGGATGTTAAGTACAATAAAAATGATTATAGGGAAAAATTGCTATAGGAGTCTGATCTGCGGTCGATCACTTTGTCCCTTGGACCACACGATGACGAAGAAGTGCTGTAGAAGAAGAAGAAGCTTCAAAGATTGCAGGTGGGATTGAACTCTCGTTGTCAATCAACACTCTCTGTCTGTGCTCTCTCTCTCTCTCTCTCTCTCTCTCTCTCTCTGATCTCTGGTTATGCTCTCCCCTAGTCTCTATGTGTCTGTTTGGCCTCTCCCCTCTATATCTTCTGCCCTGTGACTAGAGGTCTCTATTTATAGAGATCAGTCATGATAACTGTCCAGTCGACGTAGAAGCCAGACTGTGAAGAGAGTAACATTCTTTACGCTGCGGTTATAATAACTGTTACCCACGTCTGAATGACCTCCTGAATCTGCGTATGACGCGTGTCCCATTATAAGGTAACGCGTATAACTGCTTTTCGAAGATCACGGCATGCAAGCCACGTAGGTAACTGCCCCTTGCGTAGAGATGGTTGGCGTAAAAGCCAAATAGCTGTCTTGTTGGCGTAAAAGCCAAATAGCTGTCTTGTTGGCATAAAAGCCAAATAGCTGTCTTGTTGGCGTAAAAGCCAAATATCTATCTTGTAGGTAACCAGCGTAAAGATAGCCAATTATCCTTCCTAACTGAGGTCTTGAGCGTATTCAGGGCCAAATAGCCTTATCACGTACCTTTGCAAATATAGCCTGAGTTGGCGTATTTCGAGGAGATAGCATACGGCGTGCTCCTATAGTTGAAAATGGCCTGGTTGGCGTATTTCGAGGAGATAGCATACGGCGTCCTCCTATAGTTGAAAATAGCCTGGTTGGCATAAAATGCCAGAATAGTGACGTGAGCGTATTAGCCCTAGTTTTAGCTCTCTCGGTCATTAAAAATAGAACAAAATCTCGTGCATTAAATGTAGAGATCTGCCCCCATCTCGTGCATTAATTGCAGAGATATACCTCAAGTTCTATACGAAGAACAGCTTTTGACGTGGCGTCTGATTTCGTCTCATCTTGAGCGTAAAAACTCATATATGTCTGTGTAGAATAGGCAGCATATTCCTTGAATGCATAAAAATGACTCGTATCAAGGATATGTCACTAAACGACAGTCTGGGTCTCTGTGCAAAATCATCATTACAGTCGTCCTCTCGATCGTCGTGTAGTACTCTTTGTCAGGAGTCAGGTTCACTATTTTGTCTGACAGGTTCATTCGAGGAATACGAAGAATTCCTCGTACAACTTCACGCTGCATTAAAAGCAAATATTTTTTTTACGCCGGAGGGAGGTGTAGCAACCTTTTTATGCCCTGACTGTCTTGGAGCTCTATTTTACGCTAAATAGTGTTGAAGCTCTGTTGTTCGCCAATAGCTCTGAAGTCATATTTTATGCCACACAGCACTGAAGCTCCGTTTTACATGGGCTTCATGCATGTTGGGGATTTTACGCTTATAATTCTCCAGCGTATTTTCATGCTTCTACAGAGTCGTGGATCGCTGACGAGGCAGATCCAACGATCACGATTAAATCACCTCTTCTATATATATAATTCGATTTTCATTATTTTTCTCTTTTCTCTTTCTTTTCTCTCTCCGCCCTTTCTCTCTTGAGCTTGAAACTTGGTCTTGAGACTTGGAGTCTGAACCCCTTCTTGGTGGTAGATTAGATATTTAGGCTGGGAGCTCATTTTAGGCAAGTACACATTGTCGATTTCGTGAACTTCCATTATTTTTTTTGCCATTTTTGTTTTTTGGAGTTTTGGTAGTTGTTTATTTAGTATAACATATTTTACTATAGTTGTTCCTTGCATGGTTTCTAGCATTGCTATGGTTTCGATTTTAATTTCTGGTAGAATCTTGTTCCGTCCTATTTTGGTAACTTGGTTTTGGAAATGGCACCGGAGTTGTGATCGTGAGTTTTAGTCATATCATGATATGATACTTACCCCTATACTTGACTCCTGATTAGACTTGGTTCTGGTAATTTTTGAAATTAGATTTCGGCTCCGAAAATCAGACATGACTTGACTTGAGCCTAGTTTTCTATTGGAAACTGGCATACCGACGGTATACTGAATTCGACCGACTTAGAATCCCAAAAACCTTCTGTGAAATTTATCGACATACCGACGGTATACTACAATATACCGACGGAATATCGATCATGGCCGACTTTGTTAACCGACTTCAAGATATTTGTTTTGGCGGGCATACCGATGGTATATCGATTTGTGGAACTTTTTTTTTGGAACCTTTCTTGCCTACTTGGAACGGTATACTATAATATACCGACGGTATAGTACAATATAACGACGGTATACCTATCGTGTTCTTTCTTTTGTATTTCTTAGATTTTGTGATTTTATTTTGATTTCTTCTGGCTTTGGCTTGGACACGTGGTGACTTGACATGACTAGGCATGACTTTCCATGGCTCCATTTGATAAGACTTGACACGGTTTCTCTTGGTTTTACCTGGATTCTCTTGGCTTCACATGGATTTACTTGGTTGTACCTAACTTCACATGGCATGATCCGGCATCACTTGGTTTGACTTTGTATCACATGGTTTTATCGATTGTTATATCTTACATGAGGCTGTTTGTGTAGTAAATATTAAACCTTATCTATTCTGCATTCATGTCTATGGTGGATTCTGCGGAGTGCCACACCCAGAATTCTACAAGAATATGCTAAGGGTTAACAACTAGAAATTCACATAGATCATATCTAAGGATTTTTCTAGGTTGCATGCAGTCCCAGTGTCACAACCCGCACCCGATATAGGGGCACGAGTACGCTGGTACGTCCAGCCTACATCGCAGCATCGACGGTAGAACATTGTCTAGGTCACAACACTATCTAATCAATCTCACACAATATCCAACTCCATAAGGAGACACGGATATAATAATATAATATAAAATACTCAATCACAGAACTAAAGTACGATAAGATATCAAAAGAATAAACAAAACAAAACCACAAAGTCCAAACAACAATATAATCTAAACTTCAAACAATAACATCCAAACCTCAATATATGCCGGAGATAAATCCGGTACCAAAATCTGCAAAAGGAACTAAGTAATATAACTAGTGATTCTGGCTAGACCTTCCAGCAATCACACCTGAGCTATAAGGTCCAAGGTTGTAGCTACTCTCCTTGTGGTCCGTAATAAGTCAGACACCAGTCCTCTAAGTCGCCATCTGAAAAATATATCCAGTCAGAATTGGAGCGAAGTACAACCCAATAGCAATTTTAATTAGTTGACAAGGAATATAAAACAATAAATAGAGGATGTTATATATAGTGAGAAAATAATAAATTAATGCATTAGAAAATAGTAAAGAGAACAGGCAGTATAAGAAATGAGGTATAGCCAGTGCATATATGAAATAAAAGAGAAAGAAACTACAATATCAGATTCAAGGCAATATAATCTATGAAACTAAAAATGAGGAATTGCAACTATTCTAAGTGTTTGAAATACTAGTTTCGGTATGCGATCGATTTGGGAACTTGTACGATAGCTAGATGACCTGACTAATCATACGTGAGATGTATGATTAACACTAACAATGTTGTACAATTTATAATAGGAATATGATCACATCTTTTACTAGCATTTCCCCTGACCCAACTAGTATAGTGGATCCAACCATGACATGTTACGATACACGATCAATTTCCAATGATAATACCATGTATGTTATTTAATTTTAATATCGTGTACGATGTCAATATGATTACAATTATAATATTCCATGATTGAAGATCCAAGCTATATACCAGTTCGTGTACCATAGTATCAAGAATCATATGCAACATTTCTAAGTGCTTGAAATATAGTAATGATCAAATAATAGAAACTATCAGAGAATGTACTCGCATGTGGTCCAAAGCAATAAATATTAAACAGTGTCTATCTCGATGTCTTAAAGACCTAAATATGAAATATCAAGTCAAAACATTATTTTAGAATCATAATAAAGTTAAACTAGTTAATTTCTAGGTCTTCAAGCCACCTCTAGGTCAAACTAGGCCAAAAAAGTCAAACTAGGTCAACTCTAAGTCAAACTAGTCAAACTTGGTAAAATGAGTCAAATCTAGGTAGTACTAGTCTATACCTAGGTTTATGGGTTCATACCTTGAAGGTATTAGCTATACTAGCTAATAATACTAAGTATTATATATATAACTTATATACTCTAGTTATACTTATTATTTAGTATTACCTCGGTTTTTAATCCAATACCTTAGTACTAGGATACCCGAACCCAAGTACAGACTTCTCTCTAATACCTTGGTATCTCACTTACCTATTGGTACACTTTAACATGACACTAGATACATTCTATTCTAGACACTCTAGAACACTAGCACATGGTGCAACACAGGTACTCACAACACTTGCACACACACACCATATTCTTACACTCAACTAATACATGAGTTTCACATACTAATTCATTACTTCACATCCCTTATTACTGATCTATACAATCCTATATACTCTCATTACCAACATTCTAACACAACTACTTAATACCTCATAGCTCACACACCCATTTCTATGTATCACAAGATATCCCAACACCCATACCTGAGCACTCTCTGCACAGAACTAACTCAAAACCTTACACATATGTACACAACTACATTACTCTTGCACAGTCCCCAACTCGGGATGCTACAAACTGGGATACCTCACTATGTGCTAAGACACACACACACACCTCACAGAACATCTGTAACACCCCGTTCCGCTCAAGCGGACTGCCGTCTCAAACGGCAATAGTGCAGCTGTCCCGACCCGCTTTGCCTCGAACAAGAAGCAAAGGATATCCAAACTTGTCCCTACAGGAATTCAGCTTAGGCTTTCAGAGGCTCGCTCAGACGTATCGCTCTACCGAGGCAAATCATCGCTAAGGTGGGTGGCTACGGTGAACTTGTCTTTGCTTAGCCAGCACACATAAAATCTGGAATATTTATGCTAGTCGCTAGGTGAATCACCTCCTGCATGCTAATAAATCCAACGCACCTAGCTAAGGGAATAATCCCAACTCATATTGCTTGCTAGAACATGGAAATGAAATACTGCTTATATGTTCAGACCCTCGCATGCTAAGTCCCTAACGATTTTATCTCTCGGCTTACCTTCGGGTCCGAGCAAACGTGTTTACTTATGTTCCTTAGAAACGCATGCTTGTCTGCTTGAATGTTGCCATGTTTTCATCCAAACCCGGAGAGACTACTAAGTAGTAGTTCCGCGCATGAAAGAACCTGAAAGTGTTCGGGACCGTTAGGTCACCAAGGCAATTCCCGAACCAGGGAATGTGCACCCCCAGTAAATAAAATACTGAATCACAGCTCGTGGAGCAAACTACTGAATCAACGTTCCTGCCTCAACAAGTTCCATATATATATATATATCCTGACTCGAACTCGTTCCATATAACTTGTTCATATATATATATATATATATATATATATATATATATATATATATATATATATATATATATATATATATATATATATATATATATATCCTGCCTTGAACTTGTTCCTGAACCTGACCCTGACCTGCATGTCGCGGACAACTTGTTTCAAGTGAGATTCTCCTGATCTCTGTTCCTGCGGACGGTCTCCGGGGCACCGGGCCTATCCGATCCGGACAGGAACCCCTGTTAGTCTGCCTGCTACGGACAGAATGGCGTATAGCGCCTGTGAACTTATCCTTCACGCCATTCTTGCTCACAGACTAAGTAGCCGCCTGACTCGGAAGGAATGACCTGTAGCGCTCCTGATCCGTGCGTTGCTTTTCATTTCTTTTATGTGCTATACCTGTCCTTTATAGCTATGCCAGCGACTCCTGTTCATATAGATAAGTCATCCTCGCTTAGCGACTATCTGCGTGCGAGTCACTGTATCACATCAAGAAATAACTGAACACCTGAACGATCATGTTAAAATGACCCTCATGTTTGCATATGCTATGCCTCCTGAATGTTATACTTGCCCGTGCTTGAATTAACACTGTTTGCCTCAATGTTTGCCTTGGACAGGGAAGGAGATGGTAAGTTGGTAAGTCTCGCCGTGTTTCCTCTCATGTTGCACGACGCACTGCCACACGAACTAGGCTATTCAATATTTGCATGAAACTGATCCTAAGGCAACTAGAAAGACAACTTAATAGTTGGTGCACGGAACCTGTATTACGTGTTTGGATTTGTCGAGCGGGCGAGTAGCTTCCCCACCAGTGCATTCAATGTACTGATAATCCACCAGTTTGTATGCAGGGTGCGGAAGAACCTCGTTCGGTGCGGATGCCTCCTTCGTGCATGCTAAGGCCAGGAATTCCTCTGAAGCCTTGCAACGGTGCGTCCGGGACTGAAGCACATATACAAGACATAATGTTGGAGCGTCGCCTGACCATCGCCTGTACATTCACTCCACAGTTGTAGCCACTTGGCACGCTTTTACTGTTTCAGAGAGAGAGGCTTGAGCGACTTGTAATCTCGGCTATACGCCGCCTGTAACACATATTTATATCAATAAAGAGCTTGCTTTACTTCAACTTGTGTTTCAATGCTTCCGCTATATTTGTCAACTCAGTGAACCTGTTACCAAATCGCTATGCGTTCATGACTCCGCTGTACTCGGACAATCTGTGCGACTCTGTGGCTTAGAACTCTTGCCGCCAGCCAATGAACCATGGCCTTGCACGGGCGTGGATCACGCTCGTGCGGCATCACGCCTGGATGGGTCAATGCGATCGTTCCGCGGGAGCGCTGGCGAGGGTGATTTCTGCCTAGCGGGAACGGCCGATTGCCTGCGGGAGATCGGGGCGTGACAACATCCCCTCATACTACTATCAAACTGTTAACTGATACCCACACTCAAGCTATTACTGACACCACCACTGATACATGTATCACCCACTATCAAATTACTCCCACTATCATCAACACTAACCTTCAAACATATATATATATATATATATATATATATATATATATATATATATATATATATATATATATATATATATATAACCCTCTCAAGAATACCATATATACTATAATCAAGGCTGAAAACACCCAATACGCAAGTAATACCACACACACCTTGCACCAAACTACATTGGTACAGTTCATGTACTCCACAACAAATACAAATGAAGTGCTGCAGAGGTGCACCTAACCCTCTAGTTGTTACTGACCTAAAACACAATACCTCACTGCTATTACTACCAGATGCACATGACTGTGCAGTTGCTAGAGCCCCTTCTACACTGCCTGCATTCAGGAACGACACTCACATCCTTACCCCACTCCATTGATACTCTACTTGTATTGGTATCTACCTCTTATCTTGACATATTTATCTTCAAGCCCTGATACATATACCCTCGTACTCACTCTCAGGTTCTTGATACATCCTCCACTCCCTCAAAACATGGCTGATACCATAACAGTCCTTGCCATCTCCTGAACACTGATGTATCCATCTAAAATTTATGCTCTGATACTCTGTCATTTACACTTGAGTAGTAGTGTTTGGACTATTATATCAACCCCTTAGCTCAGATACCATACCATAAAGTATTTGTTACACGTATGGACTTACTCTCCAATATGGTACCACACTTAATCCCCCATTCACAGTTTATACATCCTCCCCTCACACTCTACTACTACTGTTGCTGCTAATAACTTTCCACCAGTGCACCAATACACACACACACTAATAGTTCACAATAGAACTCGAGTTCTATACACACATACACACATGGTACTTTGGATACCACTACTCACTATATCAAGTGGACATAACACACAATGATACTTGAATCTAATACACACACATGGTTACATAATATCAATATTGTACTTCCTCATCCTTTTCTACTACACTTTGTGTGCAGTGCACACAATCTCTAAACTGTAAAGCTCTAGCACACCCCTCTCAACACACTACACTCCCTTTCACAATACTCTCTGATATACAGAAATGCAGTGATACTTTCCAGGTCTGCACACCCATCTTCTTTATCTGCTGTTACCTCTATCAAGTATGCACTACTGCATACTAACATGCAGTGTCATCCTTTACCATCTCATTGCCTGTAACCCTGCTGATGATGCAATGGTGGACTGCCACTGCTACAGCTCAGTTACTAGGCACTTCAGTTCCCTGCAGCTGAAATAAACTCCATCCACCTGAACACTTACCTCCATACAGGTTCCCAATATACAGTCACATATCCTGATACCAAGTGTATCATAATTCACAACAAGCACCACATTAATACATCCAAGCACTCCCAACTATACATCTTTACTGTCAAAACTTGAGCCATCAGTTGTTCTTGAGCAATTGAACACATACCCCAGGTTAGTTCCGTGTACCCCATTCCTTCCTACCTGCAGACCAATCTGCTACACCACTACCTAATATACCCGAGCCACTGTTGTGCTCCAACTTACCCGATATGCACCCAAAATGAACTGTACACTCCAATGATGCATCCTAAACTGAACACATCAAGGTTTTGTACCCCTTGCTGTGTACAAATGTGCACATCACACACATGCCCGACCCTTCTCCTCACAACACACATATAACACACACAAACACAAATACATAATGTGCACCACACTATGATACACACACACTCCATAACAGCATCATGATACACACACACACACACACACACACACAACTCATTAACATTCCACCAAACACTTGATGTGCAAATTCGAAGTTTTCTCCAAATGGACACAAAAGTCAATGTTCCTGAAGAGAAATATCTAGATCTAGCAAAATAAAAGCTTCTAATACCTAGATCTAGCCATATAGTATCAATTTTACCTATGGAATGGTTCATATAGATCCAATGGATGTTCTTAACCATAAATAGAGTAAAAAATAGAGAAGTACATAGGTTTTGAGTGACCTCCTTGAAGAACTCCAAATTTGGACACGAGGAAGACGAAGCATACACAACTTGGACTCCTCTTCAAGCTTTCTCTTGCAATGCCAAGCTTCCTTAGCCTCCTTGTAATAAAAATAAGAGGGATAAAATTTGGGAATGGATAGATTTTATAGGAAAGTAATTAGGGTTTGCTTTAACTTTGGGAATAAAATAATGAGAAAAGAAAATAAGGGTTATTCATGAATAAATAGGCTTATATAGACTTCCTCTTAGGGTTAGGGTTAGGTTGATGAATATTTGAATTGACACAAGTGTCTCTCTCATTTCTTCATGAATAGGATCTAACTAAACCATAGGAGGTATATTATATTTTTGAGTCTAAATAGGTTTAATAGAATTAATTTAATCATGACTAACTATTTAATTGAATCAATAGGTCAAGTCAAGTCTAGTTAATTTCACTAATGTCATGTCTAATTAAATAATCTAATCCACTAACCAAATATAATACTATTATAATATATATAATATACACATTATAAATAAATAAAATATACACAATATTTATAATAATGTAAAATAATAAAAATACCCCAATTATGGAAATGTTTTAGTTACAAGTCTACCCCCCTTAGAAAAATTTATCCTTGAAATTTAAGACCCCTCGTCTCTCTCTGGCCAGTCATAACATATTCATTATAATCTTCACTATGGTCAAACCCCCCAACAATCATGGTCTAAGAAAGTACTATCTAAAATCATACAACAGGCAATCTAAAGAAAGAAAGAAAACACCCATGGTTATAGTCTCTTTTTGTCATGATATTGCAGTCTCTGTCAGGATATACTACTAATTATATTCTAGCATAAAAATTATTGATGCAACTAAAGGTACTAGGGATTCAATCAATCAATCAAATAGATGGAAATGAACAGAAAGAAAGAAAGAACAGGATATAACCTTCTAGCTCATCACCTACAGTATCGGTCTCCTCGACCGTCATCGCAAATGCCCCGCCCTGCTGGGGTGGCTCCCTCCGCGGGTGCTGAGCAATCTGCGGTTTCATAGGTGGCCTAACCGGACCCCTTTGATTTGGAGTTGTACGTTAACCGGAAAGATAAGGAGCTAGAAGATAATCTCTCATTCGATGTCCCACAGTGCCACAGTGCAAACAAAGTCCTAGCCTCACCCTGCAGCTCTCAGAAAGGTGACCTGCCATCTTGCAGAAATGGCAAGCCTGTTGGGCCTGCCTTACAGGCTGTTGCTGATCCTACTGAACACGAAGTAGTGCCTAGTGCAGCTAATGGTGATGCTGAAACATTCTCAGCTGCTATTAAATATGGGGACATTTGGCCGGTCCCGTGCTGCCACTCACATCTCCAGAAACATCGCGACTCCTCTTGGGCCTGAGATCCAGATCCTCCTCAACAATCTGGGCATCTAACAAGATATCCTCAAAGGTAGCGGTACGACGACCAGAAGTGCGCGACCTAATATCCCTCGTTAGCCCCTTCCTGAACTTTTGGGCTCGATCTCCTGGGTCCCGAATCATAGACGGTGCAAAATGTATCAAACGATAAAACTCTGCGGCATACTCGTCGACCGACATGTTCCCTTGGACCAAGTTATGAAACTGACTCTCCAAAGCTCCCAGGGCCACGTCGGGAAAGAACTTTTCCTTAAAAATCTTTTTGAAAGCCTCCCAAGTAAGTCCTTAAGCAGTAAGTCTCGGCTCCGTGCGATACCACGTGAGTACGATATTGAACATCTGACAGTCGGTCGCCTCGATTGCAAGCTTTCTGGAATCTAGGCCAATCGAATGTTTCTTTCCATATCCTCTAACCAGTCATCAGCATAGAGTATCCCCTCAATACCCTTGAACTCTCGAGGTGCCATCCTCTTAAAGTCAACTATAGTGCATGGCCTCTGCCGCTGTTGTTGGTCAGATGCTGCTGGGCAACTCTCCCAACTGCCCCAAGGGCCACCTGGTGAGCATTCTCCATGCTCTCTCTCATTAGCTCAGTCTGCGCTTGGTGTGCCTCTACCTGTACCCTCTGAGCCTCAGCCTGAATAAGCTGGGCCTCCGTTGTCACCCTCTAGGCATCTACCATGCCCTGGATCAAAGTAAAAAATTTGTGCCCCATCAGCAGGCACACCTCCAGGAAAAGGAATCTGTGGAGGGAGAGAAAGGTCCTCTGAAATAGCTGGAACAACCCTCTGGAAAGGTGGGGGAGGAGGAACCCCAAAAGCTGTTGAAACTCCTATGCGGACAGAAGGTGAAGGAACAGTTACTGCCACTCCCTGTGTAGGAGGTCAAGAAGTCACTGACCTCTCCGATACGGCAGTTGCTCCTGATCGCTGCCATCTGGTCTTCGGTGGCATCCTGAAGATGGATCAAAACAAGAAGAAGTCATTAAGGCACAAGAATACAATATCATCAAGAAAGGACAATAATATTCAAAAAAGCAATATTCTGAAGGAATTGCAATATCAATAGATTAGAAGTGTTCCTAGTTGTGATTGAGTATTCGCTCTCATCCTAGTATACTATATCATATATCCTATCACAGGCTCGTAGTAGTACAACTAAGTTGTTGCACTACCACAACATCGTACTACTTACGAAGCCAGACCTGCATGGGCCACCACTAAAACATGTCACGACCCGCACCCGACATAGGGGCACGAGTACGCGGGTACGTCCAGCCTACGTCACAGCATCGGCGGTAGAACAATATCTAGGTCATAATACTATATAATCAATCTTACACAATATCTAAGTCGATAAGAAGACACAGATATAATAATATAATATAAAATACTTAATCACAGAACTAAAGCACGATAAGATATCAAAAGAATAAACGAAACACAACCACAAAGTCTAAACAACAATATAATCTAAACTTTAAACAATAACATCCAAGACTCAATATATGTCGAAGAAAAATTCGATAACAAAATCTGCAAAAGTAACTAACTAATATAACTAGTAATTCTGGCTAGACCTCCCGGCAATCACACCTGACCTACAAGGTCCAAGGCTGCAGCTACTCTCCCTGTGGTCCGTAATAAGTCGAACACCAGTCCTCTAAGTCGTCGTTTGAAAAATATATCCAGTCAGGATTAGAGTAAAGTACAACCCAATAACAGTTACAATTAATTGACAAGGACTATAAAACAATAAATATAGGATGCTATATACAGTGAGAAAATAATAAAGTGATGCAATGGAAAATAGTAAAGAGAACAGGCAGCGTAAGCAATGAGGTATAGCCAGTGCATATATGAAATAAAAGAGAAAGAAACTACAATATCAGATTTAAGGCAATATAATCTATGAAACTGAAAATGAGGAACTGCAACTATTCTAAGTGTTTAAAATACTAGTTTCGATATGTGATCGGCTTGGAAACTTGTACGATAGCTAGATGGCCTGGCTAATCATATGTGAGGTATATGATTAACACTAATAATATTTTATAATTTATAATAGGAATATGATCACATCTCTTACTAGCATTTCTCCCGCCCCAACTAGTATAGTGGATCCAACTATGACACGTTACAATACACGATCAATTTCCAATGATAATACCATATACGATGTTTAATTTCAATATCGTGTACGATATCAATACTACAACCATTGTAACATCTTATGACTGAATATCCAAGCTATATACTAGTCTGTGTACCATAGTGTCAAGAATCATATGTAACATTTTTAAGTGCTTAAAATATAGTAATTATCAAATAATAAAAACTATCAGAGAATGTACTCGCCTGTGGTCCAAAGCAATGAATATCAAACAGTGTCCGTCTCGGTGTCTCAAAGACCTAAATATGAAATATCAAGTCAAATATGTGTTTTGGAATCATAATAATAAAGTTAAACTAGTTAATTTCTAGGTCTTCAAGCCACCTCTATGTCAAACTAGGCCAAAAGAGTCAAACTAGGTCAACTCTAAGGCAAACTTGGTCAAATGAGTCAAATCTAGTTAGTACTAGTCTATACCTAGGTTTTTGGGTTCATACCTTGAAGGTATTAGCTATACTAGCTAATAATACTAAGTATTATATATATAACTTATATACTCTAGTTATACTTATTATTTAGTATTAACTTGGTTTTTAATCCAATATCTTAGTACTAGGATACCCAAACCCAAGTACAAACTTCTCTCTAATACCCTAGTATCTCACTTACCTATTGGTACACTTTAACCTGACACTAGATACATTCTATTCTAGACGCCCTAGAATACTAGCACTTGGTGCAACACATGTACTCACAATACTTGCACACACACACCCCCTATTCTTACACTCAACTGATACATAAGTTTCACATACTAATTCATTACTTCACATCCCTTATTACTGATCTATACAATCCTATATACTCTCATTACTAACATTCTAACACAACTGCTTAATACCTCATAGTTCACAAACCCATTTCTATGTATCACAAGATACCCCAACACCCATATCTGAGCACTCTCTGCACAGAACTAACTTAAAACCTCACACCTATGTACACAGCTACATCACTCATGCACAGTCCCCAACTCGGGATGCTGCTAACTGGGAAACCTTATTGTGTGATAAGACACACATACACACCTCACAGAACATCCCCTCATACTACTCTCACACTGTCAACTGATACCCACACTTAAGCTATTACTGACACCACCACTGATACATGTATCACCCACTATCAAATTACTCCACTATCATCAACACTAACCTTCAAACAGATATATATACATAACCCTCTCAAGAACACCATCTATACTGCAATCAAGGCTGAAAATACCCAATACACAAGTAATACCACACACACCTTGCACCAAACTACATTGGTGCAGTTCCTGTACTCTGCAACAAGTGCAAATGAAGCACTGTAGAGGTGCACCTAACCTTCTAGTTGTTACTGACCTAAAACACAAGGCCTCACTACTACTACTACCAGAAGCATGGTTCGCAAGAAGCAAAACTAGTCGGAAGCAATATCCATATTGACGCAGGAAGCATAGTCTGCCAAAAGAGAGGGCTGCAGGAAGCACTATGGTAGAAAATGGAGGTCGCTGGAAGGTAGACTCGTCGGAAGGGGGTTACTACGAACCATTCTGCCAGGGCACTTTGCTCGCTACTCAATAGTGATTTGACAGCTTAGCCGACTGCTCATGTCAAATTATGTACGATTCTCTGATGATTGGCACATCGGATTTTGTGCATACGGCACACTAACTGTGATTTGACTGCTTCCCAGAAGAGTGAGCTATCATTAGAAGACATTTCTGGAGAAGGAGTTTGTTCTATTGGAGAAATGTTCCGACGGAGACTATTTCGTCAGGATACCCCTTCTTCATAAGAAGGCATGTTCCTACGAGTTGGTTTCTACGGATGCATACACACAATTGTAGTCTTACTATATTATGTGTGCTTCTATTTCTTGTATTTGTGGATTAGATTAGTTGTGACTTAGTTTGGTGGACAAGAGTTCACGGTTATATAGCGGAGTACGCTTCGGTAAGACCGATAGAGTTGAATCCTTCTACAAGTTGTATTAGTGGGTCAGTGCCACGTTGTCCGGTCCCACATATTTTAGGACTATGGCGTAACAACCAACCAAACATTCCCTTAAGAAGAAACATATTTAGAAAATTAATATGGCCGAAATGAGAATACTAAAATAGATGAGTGTAAATATATTTAAAAATATGATAAAAATGAGTATATCAGTGGTAAGTAAGAGTTGACGTATGCCAATTAGGACAAGATATAATTATTTAAAGTGGTTTGGACATGTACAACATATACTAATAGATGCTTCAGTAACGAGGAGCGATAATACAACAAGAAATTGCTTCAGTAACGAGAAGCGATAATACAACATATACTTAGAGGCTGGCCTAAGGGTGAGGTTCATGGGCCTAGTTTCACGAGCTAAGCTACTAGGCTCGGTCACTGGGCTCAGCAACATGGGCCGAGACTTCATCAACAATTGGGACTAGAACCAGTTGATGGAAAAAACTGTTAATCAGTTAGTAATTAGTCATTAGCATTAAGGTAGGTCAAATAAACAATTAGTGTTAGTTAACCATTAACATTGAACAATAGTTAGTAAACAAGTCGGATTAAATCAGTTAATAGAATATGATTAGCTAAAAGTTAGTTAAATGCTAGAATTAAGAATTTGTTTGAACTAGTTAAGGGAAGCCAGAACCCATTAGTCTTGGACTTATTTAGAATTAAAAATCTAATACCTACATCGATTGGTTTCATAGGAGGACTCTACCATTTTCCAACATCCATTGCAAAGGACCGAGGCAAGTACACTTTTTTCTCTCCATTTACGATTTTACATTTCATATTGATTGCACATGGTCATTGTTGACTGATTGTCATTGATTGAGTTGGGAGGGTGACACGACTCATAGCATGTGGTTTGCCATTAGCCGGACGAACGATTAAATGCTAGCACTTTATGTGCCTTACGTCCAAATTTGATTGACTACTAACATTAATTAGTGCCTTACTATATAATTGACTAATAGCACTAATTAATGTCTTATTCACAATTGATTGAATGCTAGCAGTTACAGTGCCTTACACCGATTAGTCCCTACATGCTATGGTTAGTGTCTATCTGCATGATTTTTACTTAGTGTAGTACATATGAATTTATTACATTGTTCACTTATTTTCTGTTATCACCTATTATTTATATATTGCATGATATTGTGACTGGTGTTGGGATATGTGTTACTTTGCTCCATCCTGATTGGATAACCGTGGCAGGTGAGGGTGATGATGAGATGTACCCTAGCTATTACGGTCCCTCTGAGGACGCAGTAGTAGATGCTGAGCAGGTTTTGGAGACTCCTTCTGAGACTTAGGTCATTTTAGTATAATTTTGTTTATGGATTTGTCGTGTTATGATACTATCATGTTGTTAGGATTTTAGTTGCATTTATCATTTATCGGGTTTATTTCCGGCTATTCATTATAAAAGGACATGTAATAATAAAATAATAGAAACTGTGGTGATTGTTAGTATAAGGGAACGTTAGTAATGCTATGATAAGAAAGAATTGATAAATGTAAATTGATGAAACTAAGGCTTAGAACAGTTCACTATCGTTGTGTCCACAGCGTAGGCTGGACGTGTTCGACTCGTATCCAATTATTCGGGAGCGGGGCTTGACAAGCATGGCCAGGCTTTCTTGATGGATACTAATGAGGCATAATTGTCTGGAGAAGTTGTAACATGTACTATATTAGTTTCATCCTATTAAGCAATAATGTTATTTGATTCAGGCGCTACACATTCCTTTATATATGCTGCATTTATATGTTTACATGAGATAGAATCTGAACTATTACCTAAGAAATTAAGAATTTTAGTGGAAAATGGTTTCGAGGAAGTCAATCATATCTGTACTGCTTGTCTATTCATAATTGGAGTTGAATCATTTCGAGTAAAAATTTGGGTTTTTTCCAATGATCAATTATGATATAGTCTTCGGAATGGACTGGTTGAAATTAGCAGTAGTTAATATAGATTGTGGTCAATGAAGGGTTACATTTCAACTTCCAGGAAGAGAAATACGTGAATTTATTTGAGATCATAAGGAAGATCAAACAAAGAAGATTGAAGAACTTAGACTGCCAATTCGAGGAGTATTCCAAAACATAGATCAGAGATAATATGGACATGGCTAGCACCTAACGAGATTAGTTTGAGTGGTCACTGCGAGAGTGTACAAGTGGACTTGAGGACTGCTCCGCTGGGGAGCTTTTGAGGATCCATTATCCCTTGCGTGTCCAGGACTCCTGAATACCGATAATGGCTTCTACAATGATTTGTATAGGAAGGGCAAAGCCTAGGCACTTGTTGGGAAAAAAGAACCAAGAGTGTAAACACTGTACATCTTGGTTGTCTTTGATGTGGATAGGGAAGTACCGACCTAGCCTTAGACGTAATATTTTTTCAGGAACTTGTCTTTGATGGGCATCATGAGCAAGTCTCTATTTGCTTTCGCCAGTCGGTAGGCGCCATTGGAGAATACTAATTTTACGACAAACGGGCCTTCCCATTTGGGTTGGAACATGTCGGCCGTCTTGTGGGTTATAACCATCGGCCTTCTTACTGTCAGGACGAGGTCATCCACTTGGCAAGTCATCTTCTTCACCCATTTGTTGAAGGCTCTCGAGAGACGCGCTTGGTACAGCTAAATGCGTTGTTGAGCTAAGAGGCGCTTCTCGTCGAGTGCTTCCAATTTTTGCAGCCGTCAGCGGTAATCGTCGTCGACGGTTAGCCGGTTGGAGAGAGCCACTCGGAGCGAGAAAATTTGGATCACGGGGGGGGGAGGACGACTTTGCTCCCTTAGAACAAGAAGAATGACGTGCTACCACTTGGCGTCCGGACTGTTGTACGGTAGGCCTAGAGACATTTACCCAACTTCTCATTCCAGTCGCATTTGTTGGATGACATAAACTTTTTGAGAAACTTTATGATGGTCTTGTTGAAGGATTATGTCAGACCATTTACTGTTGGGTTGTAGGCAATCGAGGCTACATTCTGAATTTGGTTCTTGTAACAAAATCGATAAAAAGCATGACTTGTAAACTGTGGACCATTGTCATGGATGATCCTTTGTGGCAAGCCGAAGCAGTATATGACGTGATGCTTGATGAAGCTGATTACGTTTGATGTCTTGACTTCAGCGAGTGGTACGGCTTCCGTCCACTTGGAGAAGTAGTCGGTAATGACGAGGATAAACCGATGTCCCTTAGATGAAGGCGGACTGATCGGCCCTATGATATCCATGCCCCAGGCTTCGAACGGCCAGGACACAACAGTCGGGTGTAGAAACTCCGAGGGTTGGTGGATGAAGTCTGCATGGATTTGGCACGCTTGGCACTTCCTTGCATAGTCAACGGCGTCTGCTACCATTATCGGCCAATACTAACCCATTCTCCGGAGACGGTCCTGTAGCTTGGGCCCTGGCTGATGGGCACCGCAAACCCCGTCGTAGGCCTCGCGGAGAGCCTGCTTCGCTTCTGCATTCGATAGGCATCGTAAAAGAAGATCGTCATAGGAGCGGCGATACAAAATTTTAGTAGCCGTATCGTAATAGAACCGGAGGGAACGTCTTCTGATGGAATTGGCTTCCTTTGGGTTCTCTGGAAGAATTCTATAGACTGTATAGTCGATGAATTGGAGTCTCCAGTCTTGGGAGTTGGTGCTTGTCTCTACTGAGTAGAAGCTTAGGCACAGACATAGGTTGTTCTTCGGGCAGACCAACTCCTGACCGATCACGGTGATCAGTTCATGAGTATTGACCGGAACAGCTAGAGAGGCTGCAAGGCCAGCCAGGGCATCAACCTCAATATTTTGCAGCCGGAGGATGTGCTCTATGAAGAATCCCTCGAAGGTGGAGATTATTCCAAGCGCAGTTTGGTGGTAGGGAGTTAGTCTTCATTCCGAACTTCGTACTCGTCTCGGACTTGATTGACTATCAGCTTGGAATCGCCGTAGGCTTCTAGGTAGTCCACTCCTACTTGTTTGGCGAGTTGGAGCTCAATGACGAGGGCGTTATACTCTGCACATTATTGGAGCACGGCTCAGTGAGAGAGTAGGTGCGGTTGATGACCAGATCGTATGGGGAGATCAGTACTACCCCGACGCCAACGATAATATCGCCTTTGGGCCCTGTTCTTGAAGCACCGTCGAAGAATATTCGCCAAACGGCTTCTGCGCTAATGGTCATGTTTGAGTCTGCGACCTCGTTTGGGATCTCCTCGTAGAGCTTCGAGGTTTTCGGTACCAGGTGGGCTGCAAGAAAATCTGCTAACGCCTGACCTTTGACCGCCTTCTGTGGGACGAATACCATATCATATGGTGACAACAGTATTGCTCACATGGCTAGGCGAGAGTTGAGCACTCCAGGTTTTGTCATGAGGACCCTGAGGAGATTAACTCGTGAGATCACGTGGATGGTTTGTCCTACCACGTAATGCCGGATCTTCTGGATGGCGAAGACTAGAGCAAGGCACTCCTTCTCAATGTGGTTGTACATGTGCTCTGCGCTGGCCATCATCCTACTGAGATTGTAGATGGCATGCTCGTGACCTGTGTCGCTTGTCTGGGCTAGCAGAGCGCCGAGGGAGTGATCCCTTGTTCGCACATATAGCAGGAAGGGTCTTCCCACAACGGGGTCCACCAGCATTGGGGGGCTCATAAGGTATTCCTTGATGTTGTTGAAGGTGTGTTGGCATTCTTCGTTCCAAACAAAGGAGATCCCTTTCTTCATGAGGTGAGTGAACGGCTGACAATGTCCAGAGAGGTTTGATATGAACCTCCTGATATAGGCCAGTCTTCCTGGAAGACCACGAAGTTCTTTGAGGTTCTTTGGTTGGCGCATTTCAAGGCTTGTCAGGGTCCACGTGGATACCCTTCGAAGTTATGACGAAACACAGAAATTTGTCGCTGGAGACTCCTAGGAAAGATTTGGTGGGATTCATCTTGAGCTGGTGCGTACGCATGAGGTCGAACACAGTCTTCAAATTTCAGAGGTGATCATCTTTGGAGCAACTCTTGGCGACGATGTCATCAACGTAACACTCGACCGTCTTGCGTAGATGCTCACGGAAGATGGTGCTCATCGCTCGTTGTTATGTAGCACCGACGTTCTTCAGACCGAAGGGCATGACTGTGTAACAGTATACTCCTATCGGCGTTCAGAACGATGTATGCTTCTCGTCATCAGGAGACATCTTGATTTGATTGTAGCATGAGAATCCGTCCATGAAGGATATGTGCTCGAAGCCACAGGTGTTGTCGATCATTATGTCTGTGATCGGAAGGGAGAACTTGTCCTTAGGGCAGGCCGAATTTAGATCGCAGAAGTCGATGCAGATCTGGATCTTCTTGTTCTTTTTGACAATGTGCACGATGTTGGATACCCAATCTGGATGTTGTTCTTCGCGGACGAAGCCACTAGCTATTAGTTTGTTGACTTCAGCTTCGATGGCGTTCATGATATCCGACCGGAACCCCGTTGTTGTTGCTTGACAGATTTAGCGTTCGGCAAAATGTTAAGTTTGTGGACTACGATTGCAGGTCCAGTCCCAACATGTCTTCATAACTCCAGGCAAAGACATCGATGTATTCTCTGGCGAGCTGTAGCAGGGATTTCCGATCCTCATCAGTCAGACTCTTGCTGATGAAGATAGGTTTATGGGAGGATTCTTTGCCAAGATTGACTTGTACGACTTCGTCTTCAGTGGGAGGTTCTCGTTGTTCGAACCGCATCTCCCATCCCAAGGTTCTACTTCAAAGAGTTTCAGAGGATCCTCGTCGTCTTCCTCAGGGTTAATTGACACCATATTGACAGACAATGTTTGTTTGAGCATCTCTCCGATACTGATGTCGGAGTCCCAAGAGAAAGACTCTGAAGAGTGAGAGTGTTACTCATCTTCTTCATCCGAGCCTTCGGGGGTTGTGGGAGGCGTGACATACCCTAAGCCATGCTTGGTCTTGTGGTAGTAATCCTCGGACTTGCCTACCGGAGCGGTGAGGCACAAGGGCAGTCGTCGACCTTTGTCGTAATTTAGACCTTGGTTGCTTTTAAGATCATAACTCATCTTCTGGATGAGGTGTTTGGCTTGACCACTGAACCAGTAGAGTTGTATTTTGCCGATATCGGGTTCTGGCTCTTGTTCCTCCGGGATAAAGGACCAGAGGCATTCAACCCTGTCGAAGATGATGGGTTTGTCTCCCCTCCTCCTTGCTAGAACCGTGAAGTAGGAACCTTGGTTAGGGAGGATCTGGTTTACGGCATAGATAGTAGTTACATGTATATGCAGTTGCAGGCCTATACCATGTTCTAAGGAGTACAATATGCTCAAGTGAGCGACATCGGAGTAGTTCAAAGATAACCATTTATTCATAAAGTAGGAGAGCTTTTTCAGGAAAATTACATCGTCTAGGGACGGAGCGTTAGTGTGAGCCGCTACGTACTCTTCTAGTTCGTCTTCCTCGAAATTTGTCTCCGATGCGGACGAGGACTTTGGAGGCCTCCTACGAAGCTTGACTACCAAGGGTACTGGATCTTTCTTCCGATTTGGCAGTCGTACCGTCAGATGTTGTATTTCCTTCCTCCGTATCTTTACAACGAGGGAAGGGTTTATGTCACAAGCACGTCCCTTGAGGTGGACCGTCAAAGGTTTGCCTGCTATTATGTCGATTTATGCTTCGTCGGCGACGTCGTTCCCTCCTTCGTCCTGGCGGACTTGCTTGTACATGAGTGAATCAGAGTAGTAAGCCTTTTCCCCTTTAAAAGGATCCACATCGGCAAATTCAGCCTTGACGACGCCGTGATCGTCTACGTACTTCAAGCACTGGTGCAAGGTTGAAGATACGATCATGTATTGATGTATCCATGGACGTCCCAGAAGAACGTTGTAGGATACGTCTATGACGTAGCAGGTGGCCTCTGTTTTTAGATCGTCAATTTGGCACTTCAAGCGAATCTTGCCTAGAGGGTAGCTTCTTCCCGCCTTGAAGCCACTGATGGCAGTGTTGGTCGCTGCCAGACGATGCATCGGGATGCCCAAGGTCTAAAGCAGACTCCGCGGGATGATGCTGATTGACGAACCGGGGTCAATGTGCATCTGGTCTACATTGATGGCGCCAAAGTATCCTGTGTAGTACAGAGGACGATCGTACCGATTGTTCTTTAGCAACATTGTCTTGTTGCGAGAACGTAATATTGGGTATCGCCTCCATCACATTGTTGCAGTGGGGGTATGCAGCGGGATCCTCAGCTGGCGGCTTGATCTGCGCTAGGTAGGGGTCGACATTTTGTAATGCCTCACTAAGAGCAGCTCGGGTGTCTTTGGAGAGTCGAAGAAGCTCAAATAAAGACAACTTCGCTGGAGTATAGGCTAGTTGCGCCAAGATGTCAAAGTCGTAGGGCTTCTCCAGCCCTTGGGCTGTATCTTTGCACAACGGTCTGTCAAAGCGAGTTTCTTTCTGCTTGGACTTGTCCGCTGTCGGAGGCTGGGATGGCCCCGGATCCGATGTTGCAGGTGCTACAATTGAGAGTGCACCATCGACAGAGGTGTCATACTTGCATTGGTACGCCAGACCTGATCTTGTTGTTCCTGCTATAGCTTCTTCGGGAGGGAGAGAAACCGTGTAGCATGACTTGGACTTCTTGCCCTTAGTCTTTATGGCAGAATGTGTTGTCTGCTGCATCAATTCTGGAGCAATATCTGGATGGACCCACATAACCTCTCCACGTGGCGTGGTGAGAGGTATCAGCCCGGCTGTTTGGTCACGATCCGACGGGAGATTGACGACCTCCATTGTTGTCCGGGGGATCGGGATTACTCCGTCTTGGGCTTCTGTCGTCGGAAAGTTAACGAACTGGAGAGATACCATGTTTGTCGCAACTATCTTCTTATCAAAATTCAAGGTGAGGGCCTTGGTGTCGAGCAGACGTTAGATGTACCGCTTCAGGGTGTAGCAATCCCGCGACGCATGGTGGACGTAACAATGGCAGTGGCATTACTTTATATTATTCATCTCGGCTGCCTCAACAGGATGCTTGATGTCCGGGAGCCGAAACTTGTTTCCCTTCATTAGTACGTCAAAGATAGCCATGACGTCATCGTCTTCGAAGGAATAAGTTTCTTTAGGCTTCGGAGCCTCGACGGGCTTTTGTTCGGACTTCTTGATTATATTGGCGACCAGAACCTGCTTTTCCTTGCTATCCTGGGAACTGTTGCCGCTATTGTTATTTCTGTTGTAGGGACGTTTTTCCCTATCATCAGCGACATGGATCTATATTCCCAAGAGACGGACATCATTCACTTTCTTCTCAGCGCCGACAACATTTTTGATGAACGCCGTCCAGTCTTTGAATTGGGTGTCACCCATCCATAGCCTGACCGACGGAAGTAGGTTCTTCCGGCACATGTCCATCAGAGTGGATTCAGGATTACCCGGGGTTAGCTTCAGTGCGGCTTGTCTGTAGCGTTCGACGTATTTTCGTACAGGCTCATTTTCTTTTTGCATGATGTCTAGCAAGGAGGATATCGTCATGTCACATCCCCCGTCATAGAATCGGACGAGGAAGAGGCTTTTAAGATCGTCGAATGACGATATGCAGTTGTCTTGGAGGCTTTAGAACCAATCGAAGGCGACCTTTGATAATGCCCCGACAAAGAGCTTGGTGAGGAGAGTATCACTGCGGGAAAGATGCCCTATTACTGTCTTAAAGTAGCTCATGTACTAACGAGAATCCCTTCAAATGGATTTAAGTTGAAGGGCTTGTATTTAGGTAGATAAGGCACGTCTCTCCACTCGAGGGGATATGGTTGTCGAATCCCGAGTTCCAGCAGTGAGTCTCGGTTCCCCATTGAGTCCAGGCAGGCTCGTAGTTTTCAAACCTTCCGCATCGCTTCCCGAGCCTCATCTATTGTGGAAGGAGTAGATGATCCGGGCCTAATGCGATCGCCATTGATGGGCGGAGCGGTGGCGTTTGAGTCTACATTTGCCCCAGGATCTTGACTGCCCTGAGGTTCTTGGTGGCTGTGAGGCCATGTTTGCCTTGATCTCCAGCATTGTCTGGGTCAAGGCTTGCATCGACGCACTCATGATGTGCATCATAGCCTCGAGAGTTTCGAGGCACTGTCGATCGATGGGGCCCTTGTGATCGTCCCCCACCATGTACAATGTTCTTACATAGGAGGCAGTAGATAGAACAGTGGATGTCGCACTTTCCGCCTCGGACTCTTGTATCGAACAGTCCTCAGGGAAAGTTGTCAGCGTCGCATCCTCTTCGGACTCTGATAGAATACTACCCCTAGCGTAGGAAGATATGTCTTCCTGGTGAGGGTGAGTACCCCCAGGGATCTCGACATCAGTTTCTTGGGAAACGTTGTCCCCTTGGAATGCCGGGTTGTCAAAGAGTTCTGGGGGATTGCTACCCCCAGCTTGCAGACTCACTTTGGGTCCTGAGAAAGAACCACCCCCAACAGCTGATTGTTTCTTCTTGGAGAGGGTGCCCTGGAAAACTCATTCTGTAGGTACTGCTGCATGTCCTCCTTGGGTCCGCCTTCTCGACACGTTGGCCGAAAGCGAAGAGTTTGAGGCGCTAGACTTCCGATCTCCCCTTGTGGTGGGAGACTTCCAAGCGGAATAGCACGAGGCGAAGGGCAGCTCCTCCTTCTCTGGTAATTGCACCTGTTTTCTGGGACGCTGTCGGGTACGTGCCTTTGGTTGCAGCTGTTGGAACGCCGACTACCTGTTTGTTGGCATTGCTGCTTTAGCACAGCAACAGTTGATGATGATTTTGGCACAGGGGTATCCTGAAGGGGACACCTCACATGCCATGGTTGCTTTCATCGCTTTGCGCTTGTGGTTGATCACATTATGTAAATCAAGCGAGGGCTGGTCCACCTTTACACCCTTGTTATGAACCCAGTTAGATCGAGCACGTGGTAAAGTAGGTGTTGTCTTTTCTCCCTGTCATAGGGTTCGTACAAAAATTCTCCCCAAGTCACAGATGGAAGACTTTCGAGACTGACCCTGTCTGTATGCCACCGCGGGCCGGACACATGGGCCGGTCTTGTATAACTTTCCGTCAGGGGCTCGCGCAACAGCTAACGGAGCGTGCTGCCGGCCGGCCGTATGAGCAGTTGCTTAAGCTTGGCGAACTCGCACTGCCCTGGACTCCTTCGATCTAGCACGCACCGGTGCATAGTATAAAAAGTCCAAGTTCACATCCTCCCCTTTCTTAGTAAGGCGTATGGAGTCAGCGCTGTATGAGATTCGTCGAAGTTGGAGGTTTTGCTACTGTGTTGGCCGTATGTGGTCATTTTCCTACGGCCACCGATCGGTGTCGCATGTGAACTTTTGCCTGCGGCTGTAGACTTATGCGGCCTCTGCTATTGCCGTATGAAGCTTGCATCAGCAACCGAATTTCTGGCCTCGTAGTGCTTTTCTTTGCCAGAGTTTGGTCGCTGAGCACCTTTCCCGACTACCGCATGAACAGGGCCAGTCTGGGTGGACGCATGATATACGTCTACGGCAACATGGAGAGTAGTGGGGAGCACATGCTCCGCAATTGGGTGAGGTGCAATGGCCTTTGCTACCCATGTCCTGCGGGTCTTCTTAGGCTTTGCTTGCCTTGGAGAAGGACTCGCGCTGTCCTCGGAGAGCATGTTCTCGAATGCTTGCTGGTCGAAGCGTGCCACCAGCACCCTTTGGGTCAAGCCCAGCTTGGCCGCATCGGACTGCGTCACTGTCTTCTCATCAGAGGAGAAGTTGGCCCCCAGCAGAGTCGCCATCTTGTTTGTCATTGCAAGTTTTGGACGTTAAAATAACAAACAAAGAAGTACAAAGAGATCCTAAATAGAAAATCTAAGTACAATATTTTGATCTGGGTAATGACGATGGACAAAGATCGCTGTGGCGGCTCCTTTACTCTATTGACGGTCCGATGAGGGAATGAGGATGCTATCATTTCTTCTCTTTCCTGAGCTTGTGTGCACGTATGTATCTGGCCGGGAGGTTTGTAGGGTATGCTACCCTTACTATTTATAGTCGTCGTGCTGACGGACTATCGATGTCGCATATGGCCCTTTTTGATGGCCGCATAAGGCTCTGTTTGGTAGCCGCATATGACTCCTTCAACAAAATACGGTTGTAACCACAGTCGCATGCTGCAGACAGGCTGCCATGTGATCTCGGTTAGGATATATTGTTGAAGAGATCTCGGGGTTGTTGCGTGCGTGACTTGGTCAACTGGACACTTAGTCAGCACTGACTGTGCGAGAAATTGTCTTTGGTTGTAACAGAAAAATTCTGTGAGTCGAGAGCCGCATAACATCTTGGTCGCATATTGTCGTGGCTGCATACGTGCTCTCATTTGGCCTTGGTCGTCTGGACGCTCTGGTCGCATGTTGACGAGGCTGCATGCAAACTCTCGTCTGACTTTGGTCGAATGGGCACTTTGGCCGCATGGCGTTATGGCCGCATGCAAGCTCTCGTCTGGACTTAGTCGAATGGACACTTTGGCCGCATGACGTTGTGGCCGCATGCAAGCTCTCGTCTGGCCTTGGTCGAATGGACACTTTGGCCGCATGGTGACGAGACCGCATAGGGAGTAGCCACATAAGAGAACACGTGGCATGACACATCTGATGAGGTCATTAATGCACTGATATGACTTTATGGCTGTCTTTTCTTGAGCCGTCGCCTTTCACGAATCTCGAAGCGTCGGCGTCATGAGTGATGTGTCAGAGTCTTACAGTCATCAACTGTTGTGTCAGGCGGGTTTTTTGCGGCCTCCCTGCTCTGCGATCGTTTAGGCCGCATAGATTATACTATGCGGCTTCTTGGTCTTTGGTTTGACCAGGCCGCATGTAGCTTCTCTACGGCTTGGTTATTTTAGGCCGCATGTGGCTTCTCTGTATCTCGTTTTGTTCAGGCCGCATGTGGCTTCTCTACATCTCGTTTTGTTCAGGCCGCATGTGGCTTCTTTGCGGCTTGGTTGTTCCTTTGAGGGGGCATAGCCTTTATGTGGCCTGCATATTTTTTTCTCATGCTTCTACAGGAAGTATAGCAAATATAAATTTTGTCTAAACCGTATATCTTTTCTTGGCCATATCATTAGTAGCTAAGGAATTTAAGTTAATCCAAGAAAAGTAGAAGCAGTAAAATCATGACATATACCTAAATCTGTAGCAAAAATTCGAAATTTTCTGGGGTTAGCAGATATTACAGAAGATTCGTAGAATTTTTTTCGAGGATTTCTAAACCTATAACTCGTTTGACACGGAAGGATGAAAAATTTATCTGGACAGACAAATGGCAGGCAACATTTGAAGAATTGAAAGAAAGACTTATTACATCACTTGTTCTAGCATTACCAAATGGATCTGGAGGCTATGAAATTTATACCGATACTTCTGGTAAAGGCTTGGGTTGTGTACTAATGCAACATGAAAGAGTTATAGCATATGTCTTTCGTTAGTTGAAGCAACATGAAAGAAATTATCCAACACATGATCTAGAGCTTGCAGCAGTAGTGTTTGCACTTAAATTATGGAGACATTATCTATATAGTGAAAGAGTTAAAATCAATACTGACCACAAAAGTTTAAAATATATATATTCACTCAGAAAGAGTTGAATATGATATAAAGAAGGTGGTTAGAGCTACTTAAGGACTTTGATATGGAACTGGAATATCATCCTGGCAAAGCAAACAAAGTAGCAGATTCATTGAGTAGAAGACCTACAAGATCCTTTACGAATAGACCAAAAGAAATCCTTGACGATTTAAGAAAAATGGGAATTTAAATTATATATCCAAGGGCAGAAGGATCATGGGCTAACTTGCAAGTTCAGTCATCTTTAGTAGAGAGAATCAAAGCAACTCAACAAGAAGATGTTAAATTACAAGAATTATGGAAGAAGACTGAAACATGGCTTCAGACTGGGATAAGTAAATATTGTCACGTCCCAGTCCCAAAATACGTAGGACTATGAATACTAAGCATGCCAGGCGTATGTATATGGCAACTCCAATATATGAAAACTATAACACATACGTACGTTGTATTATGAACAATAATTCACAAGTGGTATATAATGATCACAAGTCACAAGACATAACTAAATCTCATCTATAGTATCAAATATAAATGAATAACCAATCAACTATATAATTGAATCAAGTATAAGATGCTTGATAAGAACAAGTAGTTGGGTGGAGACAAATCCACTATCGAACTAGAATATAAGAGAAACAAAATAAGTACAAGTACATCTAATGATCAATGAGGCTCGAAAAGAAGATCTCCTCGAAAGAGAACGAAGTAGCAAGTCATGATCCATGCTCCTGCGAATAGTCATGATCGTCTACACCTGAAAAGGGACCAGGTCCTTAGAGGGACGTATCAAGATACAAAAATACATGTCATAATGTAAATACTGAGTAAAGTAGATCAGGGTGAACTATCCTCCTAAGTGAATGCAATTTGAGGACAACTTAGTGCGTATGGAAAGTGTAGGCTAGACACATGCTGACGTAATTCACCAATCATCGTGACTGGCTAGTATATGCCACATATGCCCCCATAACAAGGGCCATCGCGTATGTAATAACGGTCGTAATGCTCCGAAGAACGCGACGCTTGAATATAGTAAAGTCCGTATCGCTCCGTAGAATGCGGAATCTGCACAAATAATAACGTTTGTATCGCTCCGTAGAACGCGAAATCTGTACAAATAATGTCTGTATCGCTCCGTAGAACGCAAAATCTGCATAAATAAAGAGGTGGGTGTCACATACGCCTACTAGTTGTCCTCTTCGCCGAATGCCAATGTACAAGTCGCGAATACGACGTAGACATCTCGTACTATAATGCAAGTCACTAAAGAAATATACAACTAAGCTAAATACCGTCACACGTGCTGCTCACATCGATGGCCAGTCAAGCATGAAGCATGTGTCCCTACATGAATTCACTCTGTGACGTGTAATGATACGTGTCAAGGCATAGAGAGTCATATTGATAACTCCACAACTTTAGGTGGGTCCACTAGACACTAGGTCAGACATAAGTCCTAACGTCAACGCCTTCGTTGACTGCACTCGAGTCTTTCTCGGACGCGCACAATTATATAATATTAAAATAAATAAATATGTAACTAAATAATAACTGAATTTAAATAGTATAACAAGACAAGGTATACTTGCCTGGCAAGAAAGCTGCATAGTATAAGCGTATATGTGTCAAGTATAGAGGATTAGAAACTATGGCCTCCGAATGAACGTCTCCGGATGCTGAAATAATTATCACCAACGTTCCCAAAATAAGCGAGATAGCTAGAAAATACTACACTTTCGTCCAATTTGGACACAGGGGCAAAACGATAATTTCGGGTCAAAGCGGGGTCCACATGTGGGCCACTTTGCACCGAAAAGTGTACCAGAGGTAAAAGTCTCTAAATGGGACAAATTATAGATCAAACAAATTCTAAACGTCAATAGGAACTCAAAGGTATGTCCAATTTTGAATTTTGATGAGCCGATCACAAATTTGCCGTTAAAGTCAAACTGTGGGGCCCGCGAATAGGCGGCTTGGTCAACAGTCTCATAATCGCTTGAAACTTGGGTCACAGGACCAGCGTGATACCACGAATCCAATAACGCAAGTTTCGTCGTATTCCGACGAGCGTACACAAAATGGGATGGTATTTTACAAAAATCGTGATATGGGGACTTTTTACGGATACGGGTTGATTCCGACGTGCACACACGTCCGAATCAGCTTCCGCGAAAGCCCACACGTCAGGATATACCATACGCGTCTTTTGGTGTAATTGGTACGCGATGAGGCGGTTCTGTTTGGCGGGGCGCACTCCGTATCATAAAATTATATTTTAGAAAAATTAAGTTTTTGGTCGTTTTGGAGGCCGAATAAATTAACACATAAAACGAATTAATAAAAACTAAAAGAATAGAAAAATTCTCGATTATATTGAGAAGAAAACCCTTCAATTAGTTTTTGAAAATATTAAACGGGTTGGTGGCAAATTGGGTGTGAACATAGGAGTTTGGGGTCGAATTTCTGGACTGTTTTTGGTCAGTTTTTCGGTCATTTTTAGGCCGATTTTTCGACCAATCCGGGACACAAAAACTCGTTCCGCTTGAAAGAAAATCCTAGAGGGTTAGGTTGTGAACGTACACGGACAAACCGCTCGCAAAAAGAATCAAAGATGAAGAAGATATGGTACATTGAAGATGGGGCAAAACTGCGCAAATGTGCGCGCGCGGGGCGCACGGCGGACGGGATGGCGTCGATTGTCGGCGCTGAGGTCGGCTAGGGTTAGGATTTGGTTTATATATATATATATATATATATATATATATATATATATATATATATATATATATATATATATACACACACACACACACACAGAGAGAAGGGGAGAGAGAGTGGCCGCGGGGGGGGGGGAGTGTAGATTTCTGCTGTGGGGTTGGGTAGTTTAGGATGGGTTTAGGATTAGTATTAGTTTTAGGGTTAATTAGTTATTAGATTTTTAGTTATAGCTTTTTTCTTTTTCTTTTATTTTCTTTTGTTTTCTTTTCCTTTTTTTATTTCTTTTTTATTTTATTTTATTTATTATTATTAATATTATTATTACTATTATTATTATTATTATTATTATTATTAATACTAACTACATATTTATTTATATATATTTATTTACTTATATAGATGAGGTTATAAAAAAATTCAAAATAATATTTGCACATAAAATAAATTCTAGAAAATTACTTTATAAAGCTTTAATAAAATACTACACTCAAAATATTTTATAATTAATAATTAGATATTTATTTAGTTATAATAAATCAAATAATTGTATTATCTAATTAACCAAGTAAATAATTAAATGAATATTCAACAAAATAGGATAATAGTAAATAATATGCACATCTTACAAAAAGAGAATTTACCTAATTTGGCACGGGAAATTATGGGCTACTAATTATAGAAAAGTCGAAATTAAAAAATAACCACAAATAAATTATATATATAAAATATCTAAATATTTAACAATTAATCTATGGTCGTTATACTAATGTCATACTAATACCAAGGGGTCGAATATTTGTGCCACGAAAAGATCCTACAGGTAGTGTCTCGTGTGTAGGCTACTTCCTATAAAGGGTGATACAGATTTTGGGACAATCCTACATTATTAATGTCCAAACCACGGTGAAGTATCCTAATAAAATTATTGGATTTTATTTGATTTAAAAAATAATCTAAAACAAATGCAAGAAATACAAAATACACACAAGATACCTATTTTTAGTGAGGGGGTTTACAAATATCCAGATGGAACCTTAAGATTTGAACACAGATTATGTGTACCAAAAGGAGATCTAAGAACAGAAGTTATGTCAGAGGCACATAATTCTCAATATTCTATTCATCTAGGGAGTACAAAAATGTATAAAGATCTCAAACAAAAATTTTGGTGGCATGAAATGAAAAGAGAAATTGCAAGATTTGTATCAAAATGTCTAGTGTGTCAGCAAGTAAAGACAGAGCATCAGAGGACTGCAGGACTTCTTCAGCCTTTACCAACACCAGAATGAAAATGGAATCCTATTACAATGGACTTCGTATTAGAACTTCCAAGGTCTTAGAAGGCTAACAATGCTATTTGGGTTATTGTGGATAGACTTACAAAATTCGCTTGATTTCTACCATTTCGAGTGGGTTAATCAACCAAAATATTAGCGGATATGTATATAAGACAAATTGTTAGTCATCATGGAGTACCTGTTAGCATAGTTTCAGATAGACTTCCGATTTACTTCAAAAAATTTGGGAAGATTACAAGAAAGTCTTGGTAGACGTTTAAAGTTTAGCTCAGCATATCATCCTCAAACAGATGGCCAATCAGAGAGAACTATTCAAACTTTGGAAGATATGTTGAGAGCATGTACTCTTGATCTTGGAGGATCATGGAATGATCATCTTCATCTAATTGAATTCTTCTATAATAATAGTACTTATCATGCCAGCAATAAAATGGCACCCTTTGAAGCTTTGTATGGAAGGAAGTGTCAGTCTCTTATATGTTGTAGTGATGTAGGTGAACGTCAATTATTGGGTCCCGAAATGGTGGTACAAATTGTAGACAAGATTAAAGTCATAAGGAGTCATCTTCAGGCAACTCAAGACAGGCAAAATATGTGGGCAGATAAATATAGAAGATCTTAGAATTTCAAACTGGCGATCGTGTATTCTTGAAAATTTTACCATCTTGAGGAACAATCAGATTTGGAACTCGAGAAAAATTAAGCCCAAGGTACATTGGACCCTTTGATGTAATTGAAAAAATTGGAGAGGTATCATACATTGGACCCTTTGCTTGGATAACTAAGGACTTAGTGTGTGTGTGTATATATATATATATATATATATATATATATATATATATATATATATATATATATATATTCTCACACATCTCGGCCCGTAGGCCCTCACATACACCTGCACCGCACTTGAACCGCATCTGCGCTGCACCCATCACCAACTCACCACTTAATTCCCCAAAGGGGAATTAAATGGCGCTCAAGAGGCTCGAACCCGCAACCTCCTGGGTAATATGCATCGGTCTTAACCACTAGGCTAGATGTCATTTGCTATAGGAAAAAAGGGATATGAGCCATAGGCTCATATTCCTACATGAGCCAATGGACATGTGGACCAATAGGAATGGAATGTACTAGTGCACATGGGTGTACATGGGATGTAGAAATATATTTCTATTGGTCCACGTGCGCATGGCTCATGTAGGAATATGAGCCTATGGCTCACAACCCGTTTACCATTTGGTATATATATATATATATATATATATATATATATATATATATATATATATATATATATAAGTTTTCAATCCTTTAAGCTTTTAACCTTCTTTGCTTTCACACTCTTCATCCTACAACCATCTTCTACTCATTCCAAACGATCTTTCTATTCCTCCATAAATTTACAAACCCTAGAAACTAAGGCAAATCCTCCTCCTCCTTGTACTCTTTGTACAAATCTCTTTTAGTGTAATTTTCATATTATTCTTGGTTTAATTCTTTTGTTCAAAGGAAAGTTTATAATTTGGATTAATGTTGAGTTAAATATATGTGGTTTAGAACATGATTCTAAGAGTTTTTCGTTAAGGTGACACACCCGTAGGAGACCTGGACATGAGATAGAATTAGGTTTATACGTGTTGAATTCATTCCTACGACGCAATATTTTTCCTAGTCAGTTTTTATCTATTAAACCCTGTCAAAATTTAAATATGTCTAAACGAAAATCGTTCAAAATTTGATAAGCTTACAACCGTATATGATATGATAGTGTTTGGATTTATACGGTAGGAGTTATTGCTGGTACAACATGGAGGTGGAATCCTGGAATTGAAATCTGGAACCTATGTGCACATTATTTTGTAGGCCAGATTTGACCTATTAAACTTTGTCAAAACTAGGATATGTCTAAACGAAAATTGTTGAAAATTTGATAAGCTTTCCAACCATATATGATATGTTGGTATTTGGATGTATACGGTAGGCGTTATTGTCCGTGCACTACCGATGTAGAAATCTGGAAATTTATTTTGGGACATTATACAACTTATTTCGTAGGCCAGTTTTGACCTATTAAACATTGTCAAAATATAATTATGTCTAAACAGAATATTTAGAGGATTCAATAAGATTTTCAACCATATATAATTTGATGGTATTTAGATTCATATGATAGAAGTTATGCTATGTACAACGTAAGGTATACATGCTGGAATGTTTTGTGCAGTTTAGTTTTGTGCTTCTATGCATTTACTATTTATCCTATTAACTGCATGTGACCGGTGTAGAGTTATTCCACCGAAGGGGCTTTGACCCATGTCAATTCTATGGAGAGTTGCTCCGGGTCAGTTATATTACTGTATTTGGAACTCAAAATACAAATGAGACTATGCCCGAAAGTCTAAGGATTTCGAAAGATAACCTAATTTCGAAGCTTAAACGCCGTTGTATCGTACCGAGCCCTAAACCTAGATAACTGTATATCAACTAGAGATAGACTAAAGATAATTCTAGGAATGCCTAGAGGTTAACTATCTATGTTTCGGACTTGTAAGGACGTAGACATGTAAACACGTAAGCGATCAAATTTTCAAATCTTGTTTCCTTTGTTCTGGAATATCCTATTGGCTGTATTCCCGTATTACGTGATATTAACACGTATAGAGAATGAATTGATGTTATTCCAATGGTTGGAATCATTTCTGCTAAGTGATATATGTATTCCAGAAATACAAATCAAGATGTATACTTGAGCCGGGAAACAGAGTTTTAATTATTAGAATGGACTTAGGATTGATTGTGATTGTAGAATAGTGCATTGGACGGAGGAGGGCAGTTTGGATCTCATCGTATAAAATCTTGGCAATATAATTAACAAAACTAATCAGTACCTATATTTTCTTCGCAAGGCCTTGCGTTGGAGCGGGTGAATGCTTAGATCACCTACTTACCTGATGCTCGTGAATCTCGTGATACCTAGTTCTATAAAAAGTCGAATTTGACGTTAATTGAAGTTTAAAATTTTGCTCTCGGAGAGGGGTAGCCGAACCACTAAGCACCGTGCCTACCTGCCACCACCTGATCCCTGGTAACAGAATTATTGCCTTGATAATGCTCGACTGTAAGATCCAAACATGTTCTCTAACTTGCATCATCACATAGAAAAAAAAAATGTATTGTGATTGTATTAGTGACAAGGAATGGTTTGAATACAATTATTTCACTATATTAAGATCACTTTAGAAGTTAGATCAAAGTCATATATTGTCATGTACTTAAGTTTATTCAGTTTAGATTTCCATTTGTACTTGATCTTCAATATCATATTATTTCATTTATTTCACCTTCCTTGAATCGAGGACTTGCATGTCTTTGATGACCTAATTTTGTTCACTAGATGAAGGTCAGGTTGAAGACGACATACTTTCCTTATATAATGTGGACGAGTCGGAAGAGTAAGGGATAATGCGGGTAGACACACAATTTTATTTTGTGTTCTTGTGTAATTTTATGTATATTAACCTTTGTGGGAGATAGACATATGGTTGTATAATTAATGAGTGGTTTGTATACTATCTTTTGAAGACAGAACTCAAACTTGTGAGATGTAAATGAAAATGTTGATATTGTAAATGTGCTTAGTTCTTACTTTGTTGATGATTTAGAATTACCCTATACTTTATCCTACAACTTACATGCAATGTTCGTGGTTGCGATTATATGGGAGATGCAGATTATGTATTCGACTCATCGTATATTGGGAATGGGGCATGACAGATAGGTCTAGACGAACATAGTGTAAAATTTTAAAGAAGGTATAATTTTGTTCAAGTGTTATTGAGGACATGAACCATAATTGAGGTGAGATGAAGATAATTCAAACATATGAACTTAAAATTTTGCGATAGAGCTTTTGTTGTTTGTTGTCAAAAGATCTTGGTGGATGAGATAAAAATTCATACAAAAGAAAATTATGCTATTTGCAAACAAAATATTTTGATCTATTTTGATTTGCAAGTTGCTATATAAACTATAAAAATTAGCAAGTTACTATCAAGCTATTATAATTAGCATCTAAATATACTTGAATTTTTCCAAATTCGTAACTTGCTATCCCTATGCCATTAATGATGGTATAGTTCATATCTCTGTATTTTCTTAACGATAACCAATGTAAATAACATGTTGTAAATTGGTAAAAGTTGGAAAACATTTAATTACAAATTATAATAGTTAAAGATTATTAATTTTAATAATTTAAATTAGTAACTTACGAGCCAAATGAATTTCAAAACATTTAGTTACAAATTAGTAAGGAAAAAAAATCATGCCCTTCTACCATTGATGCATGCTCCAGCTAGGGGTGAGCATTATTCAGTCTTGGGCCGAAAATCGAATCGAACAAGAGATTTGGTTAAGTTTGAAAAAAAAAAATCGGTTCTATTTTAAAAATACTAAAATTTATTATTCAGTTTCAGTTTTGGTTTTGGTTTTGGGTTTCGGCTTTGGATTTCGGTTTCGATCCAAAACCGATAATCGAATAAGACTTATGCAATTATGTAAATATCCTCAATTCTATGCATATTTTATGATTAAAAATGTGTATATTCTAAAAATAATAATTCTATGTATGTGTTTTGAAGTCCAACTTTGATAAATTAATAACTAGTCCAATTTTGAACACAACTTTAAAATACAACAAATATGTGTATAAAAATTATAATTTTTTAATATAGTTTAAACACGATCCCAATTTTGGGTTGTCCTATTAAACAATAGAAATAATCCAATCGAAGAAACTAAATCGATTATTTTGTTTGGTCCCGTTTTAATTTTGGCTAATTTTGATTCAATTTCAATTTTAAAAGGCAAATTCTATAAGTACTTCATATTTTACCGAGTCTAGTCCACATTTTTTTAGTTATTTACAAATTTGCCACCGGAAAAATTGTTTCAAGCAAGTCCAACTTTTTTCAGGACTGTCAAAAAATTTGACTGTCCTTCTTAATGGAAGAACTGTCCTTCTTAATGGAAGGACTGTCAAATATTTTGACAGTCCTTTCAATATGAAAGACTGTCTAATTTTGACTGTCAAATATTTCGATAGTCCTTCTCCTCCTTTTTTTCCTTCTCCTTCTCCTCCACCATCTCCACCCTCCTCCTCCTCCTCCTCCTCCTCTACTCCTTTCAATTGTTGGTGGACAATCCAAAATAAATTTGGAACTATTTATAATAAAAATTACAAAAATTTAGACGGTTCTCAAGTGATAGAATGTCCTGAAGTGGCTATAGAATTTATCTTTTAAAATTTTAATTTATCCGGTTGAAACCGAATAACACAGTCTAAGCTACTCCCGTTGAAATTTTGTTACCAAATATGTGGCAGATTTTTTAGGCCAGTGGGCATATTTACTGTATCTCACCCACATCAACACCCACCTCCCATTTTCTCCTCTTCATTCTAAAGACTCTCCGTCTAACCCTCTGTTTCTTTCTCCCTTCTCGTAGAAGTAGAGAGAGAGAAAGGAAACAAGTACAAAAAGAAGAAGAAATGGCACTGGCGAGTGGATCCACTTCTCTCACCACAACTAGCAGCACCAGATCCCTCCTCCAGCCCAGCACCCACCTCCCCTCCAACCGCCGGTTCCTCCTCCTCCTTAATCCAGCCAAATCCACCACCACCACCACCACCTTCCGCTGCTCCGCCAGCGATCCAACCAGCAACAGCAACGGCTCGTCTCCCGCAATGGTCACCGATTACTCCCCCGAGAAGAAGTGGGGGGTGGACAGCTGGAAATCGAGGAAGGCGCTGCAGCTCCCGGAGTACCCGGACGAGGCGGAGATGGAGTCGGTCCTGAGGACGCTGGAGAGGTTCCCTCCGATAGTCTTCGCCGGGGAGGCCCGCAAGCTGGAGGAGAGGCTGGCCGATGCGGCGTTCGGCAGGGCGTTCGTCCTCCAGGGAGGGGACTGCGCCGAGAGCTTCAAGGAGTTCACCGGAAACAACATCAGGGATACCTTCAGGATCCTCCTCCAGATGGCCGTCGTCCTCACCTTCGGTGGACAGGTCCCCGTCGTCAAGGTATTATATCGTGTCGTCGGCACGCAACATAAGAGGGCTGACGCTGGTGGATGATGTATGTGAATCTCACTTAACTCTCACCTAGGACACGTTTGGTTCAATGAATCTGAACCTTGGACCTTGGGAAAGGTTGGTTTTGCGGAATCTGGACCTTGGGAAAGGAAAGTCATTCCTTTTCTGTGTGTGTCTGGATGACAAAGAAAATCAGCACTAAAGAAAATTGATTCCCAACAGAAAGAAAAATAGGGGGGAAATGATTCCTCCACTCACCCCATGGATTCACTTTCCCACCCCCAATTATTCACTTTCCCTCTCAATTTTTCGGGCCTTTCCAAACCAAGGTTGTGAAAAGCGCTAGGCGCTAGTCGGACGGGTACCTACCGCTTAGCGCCTACTCCGTCTAGATATAGGCGGTTCAAAAGATATTAATTTTTTTTTTCAAAAAACCTAATGAAAATTGCATAAAAAGTCCATAAAATTTCATAACATGCATAGCTGGGCGTCGGAGGGATTAGGCAGGTGCTTAGGCGAGCATCGGGCGGACACTAGCCGCCTAGTGCCTAGGCGCTGCCTAGGCGGCCGCCTTTTAGAACACTGTTCCAAACACCGAAAAGAAAATTTTAATAGAAATTACAATTTTCTAAAAGAAAGGAAAGAACAAAGAATTGATTTCCTTTCTTTTCTTTCCCATTTTGCGAACCAAACGAGTCCCAGAGAGAACCTTGGTCTAAACCTAAATGTGTATTGTTGGGCCAACTGGATAAATTAAAATGTTATGGACAGTCTAGATAAGACAGTAAACACACAAGAACAAGTACCCAAATGGGATACAGATTTTACGTGGAAACCCAAATCAGTAAAAAGATATTTTATTTTCTTTAGATGATTCAAAATACATGATGATCAATTAGATAGATAGCTATTTATAAGAACCCTAGAAACCTTATTTTGGGATAACAGACAAAATCCTCAAAATACTCCTCTTTCTGGTACACAAAATACAATTTACACCCAAAAATTCAAATTCAGGTCGGACTCGAAGCGATTCAGAAGAGTCTTACCAACTTAACTGACTTGGTGACCTGGGGATTTAGTTAAGATTCAAGACATCCCAACATAAATTTCTGAGTCCAAATATGATCTGTATTGGTTATTTGGCATAATTGAACCCTATGGGACTTAAGAATTGATATGCGACTTGGGTTGCAAAAGTTTGTAGAAACGTGAATGATTGTGATGTTGGAGGGTTGTATATTAGTGTGAATTGGCATTGGGAGACTTTTATTGGTTTAGTATTAATCAAACATCACTTTCTAAGTTTAACGAGGTCCCTCCTCTTATTGTTTGGATCATAGTTTACAGTATCGGCCGATACCGATCCGATACAGCCGATACCGATACAGTTTGCCATGTTCCGATCCGATACTGACCGATACCCTATAGTGACCAATACCGACATTAGAGATCTCTTTTCCGGTCATTTCGGCAAAAAAAAAATTTGAATGAAAAAGGCCAATTAGCAAGGGTGTAAAAACATAGTAAAATTGTAAAAGCATATAAAAGAGAAAAAAATATTTATTGCATGTAAATCAATCAACAAGGGTGACTACTATTTCATTCAATTTCAAAAATACTAAGAAACAATACTTAAAATTATGCAAAAATGTATAAAATATATTTTCTAAATGTTAATAATTTACTAATAATCATTTGTTTTCCGATACTAAAAATTTCGATACTCCAATCCGAAACCGCCGATACTATCGATACCGCCGATCCCGATACTCATAGGAATGGTCCGATACCGATTCCGGTATTGATACTTTGAACCTTGGTTTGGATGCTAAAACCATCTCATTAGAAGGAGAACTGGCCTTTTGCCTTATGAAGGCTCTTTTTGTTAATGGTAGAATAAAATATACCAGTCATAGTCTTTCATTTGCATTTAGTGGATGCTAGAGTCATTAATAGGTCACTTGGGGGAACAACAATTTCTGCAATCCTCTAAAAGTTGCTGCAAATTTGACCATACCTAAATGTGGTATTTTTCACTTTCATTTATTTAGTGGATTCATCTTAAGTTTTAATCAGGAAAACATCTTTATTCATAAATCTTTCTCTTGTTGTTAATATGTTGCTTTTGATATATACACTTTGTGTTCATTATAATCTTTGTCAATTTACACATCTATTTGGTGAAAGATGCCTCCTTTTCTTTAAGAATTTTGGTAGAGTTTTTATTGGTCGTAATTATCTTTTCACACATAAACATGTCATTGTGTACTAATAGGTGGGGAGGATGGCGGGTCAGTTTGCAAAGCCAAGATCTGATGCTTTTGAGGAGAAAGATGGAATAAAGCTCCCAAGCTACAGAGGGGACAATATAAATGGAGATGCCTTTAACGAGAAATCGCGGATTCCAGATCCTAACAGGATGATCCGTGCTTATACTCAGGCAGCGTCTACACTCAATCTTCTCCGCGCATTTGCCACTGGAGGTTATGCGGCAATGCAGCGGGTCACTCAGTGGAATCTGGACTTCACACAAAATAGTGAGCAAGGGGATAGGTAAGCTGTTTTGTTAATAGGATACATTTGTGGCATCTAGAAGAAGCATAATGTATGCATACTATCTAAAGATATAACATGGGAACACATAATAATTAATGTTTCACCATTGAGTTGGTGGTCTAGTGGTAGCACTAGTAAAGGAAGGGAGGAGTGGGCATGGGTTTGAATCCCCGCCCAAGCAAAAATTTAATTCAATTGGAGGGGGTATTAATGCTAGTAGTCGAGGACACGAATGGTCATTAATGACTGGCCTTATGTCAAAAAGAGAAAAAGAAAATATTTCTGTCAAAAGTTTGCATTTGTTTTTTTTTAATACTATTGTAAGGTGTTAGTATTACTATTATTACTGCGGTAGTATGATGATGTGACAAAAGCAACAAAGAGGAAGATGGAGAGATCTTCATAATTCCTCTAAGCCAAGCCTTGACACTGTCTTTCCCTTAAAACCCATAAATCTTTCCATGAAGATCCTCAGTGGAAATCTTATATATATATATATATATATATATATATATATATATATATATATATGGTAAACGGGATATGAGCCATAGTGCTCATATTTCTACATGAGCCATGCACATGTAAACCAATAAGAATAGACTTCCGCATCCCATGTACACTAATACACTATATTTTTATTGGTCCACATGTGCATGACTCATGTAGAAATATGAGCACTATGGCTCATATCCTTTTACCCATATATATATATATATATATATATATATATATATATATAAAAATTCTAGCATACAAACAACGATTTTTATGTATGCATACAAACAAGATAAATGTATAGTAAATTGTGCAAGTTGTCTCCTACACTTTGACTTGACCTGCTATAGCAGGTCATCTTTTTAAATGAAGATTGAAAAAAATTAAAGTAAAGCATGAAAAGGAATCATGACCTACAATAGAAGGTAACAAACAATTCAAAAAAAAATATTAAATAATGTTACCTATAATTATTGATCCTGGTCATATTACAATAAAGCCCTTTCAATAAGAACCATTGGATCATAAATCAATGGTTGAAATCATTGTTTGTATGGTTACAAATTTTTTGCGGTTTATATTATAGAAGGACCCATATATATATATTTATATGGAAGTTTGATCATTTCAGTGGACTATACTAACATTAGCTAGACTTGAGGTGGCAAATACAGAAGTACTAAGAAAAATGATCATCTACTTCTCTTGGTAGGGTACAGGCCAACCAAAAACAGAGATGGAATCTATTACTCTAAATAAAGCAAAATCTAAGTCATATTTGAAGTATAAACAACAGCAGGAATAGGGTTACAATGAACACATTGGTTGTATGCAATATTTATTTATAAGCACCAAAAGTCTATTAGAGCACTATAATCTTAACCATGAAAATTCACTTATCACAAGTTAATGTAAATCCAAGCATCACAAGCACCCCAAAAATCTAAACCTATTATGATTTTCTTCCTTTGTGAAGAATAATTATGTTCTATTAAAACTTTGGTAGACTCTATATTGACATAAACCTTAATAAATTCACAAGCTTACTCGGACGCCATGTGAACCTATTATGAATTTCTCTTGTAAACTGTACGTTGGGGATAGAGGCTTCTTCGGAACACTACGTTTATCTGGAGCGTGAAACCTTTTTAAGGACAAATATGTAATATGATACATAATATATATTTAAGATTCAAAGTTAATCAAGTACCACAATATAGCATCATTAAAAAAAAAAATCAAAACTAAAAAAAAGCAAGATCATAAGTACCATAAGGAACGTCAGGTGCTGCCTCTATTAAGGTTTCCGAATAAGCTTCTTGAAACTTCTACATAGTTCTTAGAAGACATCTCTAGGCTCAAGGATATATGTTTATAACCCCAAGGGCACCAACTTAACCCTAAGTTGCATATACCTGAAAAGTTTATCAAAAGTCTATTTTATACAAGGTTGTGAAAAACGCTAGGCGCTAGTCGGGCGGATACCTGCCGCCTAGTGCCTAGTCTGCCTAGGCGGCCGCCTAGATGTAGGCGGTTGAAAAGATTATAAAAAATTTCAAAAAACCTAATGAAAATTGCATAAAAAGTCCATAAAACCCTATAACATGTATAATCGGGCATCGGGGGGACTAGGCGGCATCGGGCGGACACCAGCCGCCTATGCGGCTTAGGCTGCCGCCTTTTAGAACAGTGATTTTATAATAAATGTCAGATTTGTATTGGTTGTTCTAGTCGACTGGCCTATCGATTTATTGACTTGCTAATACTCCCCAACCCCCCCCCCCCCCCCCCCCCCCCCTCCCCTCCTCCTCCTCCTCCTCCTCCTCCTCCTCCTCCTCTGAGTTCTGGTTATGCATCTCGCACTAGTCATTACCAGTATCAATACAAGCTAGGATCAGACTATCAGTCCACCCGGAACATGGAACCTTTTTAAGGAACAATATGTAACATGATGCGTAATATAGCACTCTGAGTACAGTCCGAGTTCCGCGTAATCTGGACTTCACACAAAATAAAAACTGTCCATACTGGACAGAACTCGCACTAGTCAAAATCTGGACTTCAAAGTTAAGCAAGTACCACAATATAGCATCATAAAAAAAATCAAAAGTAAAAAAGAAAGATCCATAAGCACCGTGCTACTTCTATTAAGGTTTACTAATAAGCTTCTCGAAACTTCTACATAGTTCTCACAAGACATCTCTAGAGTCTAGACTCAAGGATATACGTTCATAACCCCATGCCCAAGGACACCAACTTAATCTTAAGTTGCATATGCCCGAAAAGTGTATCAAAGGTCTATTTTATAATAAATGTCAGATTTGCATTGGCTGTTCTAGTCGACTGACCTATCGATTTATTGATTAGCTAATACCCCTTTTAGAGTTCCGATTATGCATCTCGCAATAGTCATTATTGTAGGCCTATATGGCAACTCTAGGAGGGGGGAGAGGGTGAATAGAGTGCATCGGAATAATTACGAAATAAAAACTAAGTCTAATCACCAACTTATAAAACTGTCGTAATAAGTATGAATATAATAAGAGTATAAGCAAAGTATAAGCAGTGTAGTCAAAGGCGCGCCTCAGGCGCGCCTTACTCCTAGGCGCAGGGTTAGCGCCTCAGGACACTCCAGGCGAGGCCCAATTCTTAAGGCGCACCTAAGGCGCGCCTAGGTGCGCCTTTTCCGAGCGCCTTGGAATAGCTAAGGCGCGCCTTGAAAATCTTGTGAAAAAAATATATTTAGACTTTTTTTAGACTTTTTTTAACTATTATACTGTTTTTAGACTATTTTTTGAACTGATGTACTTTTTTTACTGTTTTCTCTCTCACTCACTCAATTCAAAGTGATTACAACCTAGACATGGGAGAATTTGAAGCACACATGTTTATCAATATAGAAATCCGATGTGTGTGTATATATATATATATATATATATATATAAATAATTTTTGCGCCTCGCATCGCTCGGGCGCGCGCCTTAAGTGCGCCTTGCGCCTCGGGCGATTTGGACCATTTGTGCCTCGAGTGCGCCTAGCGCCTTTGACTACCTTGAGTATAAGTAAAGTCAGAAATCACAAACTCAAAAACCCGCTTTCAAGAGGGTTCACGGCATGTCAAGCCCTGGTAAGGTTCTTCGCTTTGCATCGAATTAAACCACATGCTCCACCGCTTGTGCGGGCCCCCGTCAATTCCTTTGAGTTTCATTCTTGCGAACGTACTCCCCAGGCGGGATACTTAACGCGTTAGCTACAGCACTGCACGGGTCGATACGCACAGCGCCTAGTATCCATCGTTTACGGCTAGGACTACTGGGTATCTAATCTAAGAACTCGTGTTCAGAGTTAATCCGCTATTTATGAAATAGCGTACACACGTGCTTTGATCCGAAGGGCACACCGGCTTCTTACAACCACGAGCTTTGATCTGAAGTGTTCGCCGACTTCTTACAAAGACAAGCTTTGATCCGAAGAAATTGTCGACTTCAAACAAAATAGAAATCAAGCTTTACAACTCGAACAGACTTCTAACCGAGATCACACTTGGCACTAGAAGGCTCGGAGTTGATCTTGGGAATAGGAATATTTAAAGCTCATAATAGAATAGGTTTGAAAATAAGAGATGATTAAAATGAATGGAATTCACCCTCTATTTATAGGATTTTTCTGGACTAAGTTCTGACATAGTTCGGTCCTTAAACGTTCAGAAATTCGAACGTTGGAGCCTGATCTTCAGGAAGGAAGAGGCTGACAAGGGTTTCTGGTATAGGCTGACAGAGTTCGGACAGAGTTCGGACAGAACTCGGTCCGAGTACAGTCATCCAAATTCCAGAATGTTGGTTTAGGGTTTTAGCTATTTTGAGTAGACTTGATTGCTGGTTTTATATGGTTTTAGCTCCCTAGTGTCAATGCGACTCGACTTACATTGAGTCCTAATAAACAAAATAAAAATACATAACAAATGATAAAATCAAGAGCACTCTGATGACGTCAATTTTCTGTCATTTGAGCATACTTGAAGATGTCTTTTTTCTTGACGGTAGTTGTCCAAAGATAAACAGATCTGAAAATCTATATACCTTTCGGGGGCTTCGTCCTAGAATCCCCATGGGGGACGCTGTCCCCTTGACCCCCGTCTACTAACCGGACAACGGAACCCCCGAGTGCGAGGTTCCGGAGATGTCGTAAGCGTTTCAAGAGAAATCTTCTGGTATAACACCGTCTTTGGCTCATCATGTTTTCTTCACTGCATATGTCCATATCTGATCTTGTTTACTGCTTTTCTGCAAATACATGTTAGACGAACAAAATAATATACACAGTAGCAAATATTATAACATTAATGCATATTTGGACAATGCTGAGATTAAGTAGAAGTTACTATAGTGATTGCACGATTATCATAATGCAAAACTTAATCGATTAGCCATATTCAAAAACTCAACTTAAACATTGGGCTAACAATTACCAGTATCAATACAAGCTAGCTTTGACCAAATCTTCTATTTGCTATTTGCCACAACAGCTCATGCTTATGAATCCAGATTTCAGTCGACCAGGTTCAACCTGATACTGAACAAGTTAAGCTAGCGCAGCCAAATTTGGCACCCAACATTAGATATTGCGAGATTGGGTATTTTGTTATTATGTATATACTTAAACATGAAAGCACATATACAGGTAGCACGACGAACATGCCGATTTGGTGTTTTCTGTGCCCATGTCAAATGTGAATCCAACACAATGTTAATCTGCCACTGTTGTGCCAGATATATAAGAACACCCTAAATTTGTTGTTTCAGTATCATGTTGTGTACAGTTGAGAACAAGATTTTTAATATAGATCACTTTTTTTTCCTCCATTCAGCATGTACTTAATTCTGTTTGTTTTCCATAAGAAAACTGATGGAATAAAGTTCATGACATGCTCTTGGCTTTTCATACATTCTTGACTGCAAAGAGTAGATAAATGTCTCATAGCCCAATAGTCATCCATATCTCCATCCCTGCTTCTATTTGTGAAAAAAATCAGGTACCAGGAATTGGCACATCGGGTGGATGAGGCCCTTGGATTCATGGCTGCTGCTGGCCTTACAATGGAACACCCCATTATGACGACCACCGAGTTCTGGACGTCTCATGAGTGTTTGCTCCTTCCTTATGAGCAAGCTCTCACTCGAGAGGACTCCACCTCTGGCCTCTTCTATGACTGCTCTGCCCACATGCTTTGGGTTGGTGAGCGTACTCGTCAACTTGATGGAGCCCATGTTGAGTTCCTGCGGGGTGTGTCCAATCCCATCGGCATAAAGGTACAAAGTGGAGTTATACACAGTCTGCAGGGAATGCTTTAATGGACATGGACTGCTTGAACTAACATAGGAATGACCACTGTAGGTGAGTGATAAGATGGACCCGAAGGAGCTAGTGAAGTTGATTGAGATATTGAACCCACAGAACAAGCCAGGGAGGATTACTATTATCACTAGGATGGGAGCAGAGAATATGAGAGTGAAACTGCCCCATTTGATCAGGGAAGTTAGGAGGGCAGAGAAGATTGTCACTTGGATCACTGATCCGATGCATGGGAACACCATCAAGGCCCCATGTGGCCTCAAGACTCGTCCCTTTGATGCCATTCGGGTATGCAAAAAACCAACTTCTTTTCTCCTGACTTTTCTTTTAGACTTGGTTTCATTATTCTCTGATTTATGAGCTTTTGCATTTTCATGATAGTTCTGATCCTGCATAAGAAAATTCACTATTAATTGGTAGTCTATATCAATTAGCATATCATGCTATAATCTAATAGCATTTCGTGTTGCTATGTTTTGTTTGTACAGAATTCTCTTTTTGAAGGCTGTAGAACATAGAACTAGTTATAAACGTGGTAAGAAAATACATATATGTAACAAAAGAAAAAGAAAATACATTAGAATTTGTAGTTCAGAAATGGTTGGTTTTTCTTATAATAGGAGAACATCTAGTAATATTTCCTTTTAATCGTTGTGGATCTTAGTGGATTAGATCACAGTTTAAATATTAGTATCGGGATTGGTTCTGTCCCTCTTGTAGCTATTGGCTGTTTCGGCAGTTTCAGCTTGGAGTTTTGGGTTCTTTTTTTAGAAAGTAAAAAAAAAAATGTTAAAAACAATAGAAAAATATTTGGTACATTTATATCTTATGTATTATTTGTTCTTTTCCATTATTTTTGAATAAAACAATATTTAACATTGCTAAATCATTCACCTGCAGTAGATAATATTGTTTATTTTTACTTGCTTTTGGACAAAGTACCATACAATACATAGTTCTCAATGAAACAAATTAAGATGGGTGAATATTGTGAATTTATATATATATACAACTTTGACATTATAACGCTTATAGTGTCTCGATAAGGAATCTTGTCAACATTGTGTAGCATGTTGCTCTTCATCATGATGGAATCATTGTGTCGTCGACATTACTTTTTGCCCTGTGTCTCTTTTTTTTTTTTTTTTTTTTTCTGTGGCCTAAATAACCGGGAAGAAATACCTGATGTTGGTACCAACCAGTATCGACCGGTACCAGTAGGTCAATATCTGATTGGAACATATCAAAACGAAATGCTATGGCTGATACGCTGTCGCTATTTGCTAATGTTGTGAACCTTGAATTAGATGTGAAAGAATGTTGAATATGATGATATTTCATGGAGTGATCTATCAGATAAGTGAGGTTAGTTCATGATCGGAATTCACACGCTGGAGGCTGGGAAGCTACTTTCTAGCAAGGTTCAAAGTATCGGTATCGGAATCGGTATCGGACCATTCCTATGAGTATCGGGATCGGCGGTATCGGTAGTATCGGCTGTTTCGGATCGGAGTATCGGATTTTTTGGTATTGGAAAGCAAACAACTATTAGTAAATTATTAACATTTTAGAGAATATATTTTATACATTTATGTATAATTTAAAGTATTTCCAGTATTGTTTCTTAGTATTTTTGATATTGACTGAAATAGTAGTCATCCTTGTCGATTGATTTATATGCGATAGATAAATTTTTCTGTTTTATATGTTTTTACAACCTTACTATGCTTTTACACCCTTGCTAATTGGTTTTTTAATTCAATATTTTTTGCCGAATTGACCATAAAAGAGACCTCTAATGTCGGTATCGGTCAGTATCGGATATCGGTCGGTATCGGATCGGGACATGCCAAACTGTATCGGTATCGGCCATATCGTATCGGTATCGGCCGATACTTTAAACTATGCTTTCTAGTAGGAGGTTGCTACCAAGCATATTCATAACCAAACAAAATGATGGCATGTTTAACTTTTTAGGAAATTTAAAATCTTATTAGGAGGTTTAATGTTAGGCACCCAAGTTGGTTAACTTATTCTTCTTTTTCAAGAACTTAGACCATAATTTGTGGAGCATGCATGAATGATTATAAGTATCCTTTTTCTTTTCAAGATTGTTCAAGATACTCTGCATCACTTCAAAACTTGTTAATGGGACCAAACCTAGATTAGGTTTATTAGTTTTATTTGACTTCAGTTTGTTTTGTTGGAGTTCAGGTCCATTCGAGTCTATTAAGGTATATTTGAGTCTTGAGTTTGAATTAATTTGAGTCCTATTTTAGTTAGCTTAAAATATATTAGGAGGTAAGCAGCACCCTAGTTGGTGATCCTAGGAAATAAAAGCTGTCTTCTTTTCAAGAACTTACATTAAATAATTAGTGGAATATGCATGATTATAAGGAGCCTTTTTATTTTTGTTCAAGACAGACTTGTTGATGGGGCACCAAACACAGACAATTTTACTAGTTTTATTTGAGTTTGGTTATATTTGAGTCTAATTTTGTCTTTGAGTCTGAGTTGAGTCCTATTTTAATTAGCTCGCAATTACTTTATTTAGGACGTACTTTATTCGGAAATTAGGTTACTTGTTTTGTCTAGTCTAAGAATTTAATAAATGAATTAGTCGTGAATGCTAATTTTGAGATGGCATGTGAATTGTCCTGCATCGAGGGTTGAAACTTACTTTTGAATATATGTACATCCCTGGTTTGTATTTGGTGTTTGATTTTGTTGCTTATGCAGATATACATAATAAGTAAGGATATGAAACTGCTGAGGAGACCATTTCTTCACGTTTGATTTTTGGTGAAAGCAGATGCTTAGCAATAAAATTGAAAATGTTAGTGATAGATGACGTAGGGCTTATATATATATATATATATATATATATATATATATATATATATATATATATTTGAAGGTAAAGGCCTCAGTATTCCATTGGCAACCTAAGTTATCGCCACCCTCCAAAATGCATGATTAGACTCATCATCCAATGAATGATCCATACCATTGAAGTCATTTACATGCCTTCAATTATATACAAAGAAAATAATCTTGTCAGTAGGGCGGCTTCAACTCATGCATCTGGTGATTTTTTTATTTCTATTGAAGGGGACGAGACCTACTTTATGTCACATCTAAAAGAGAGTTTCAAGTTCCACTTGTCTGTAACCAAACAGCATAAATGGTAAAAGTACAACAAAAATGCATATTTACCCATTGTCGCTCTACTTGTTTGTGACCAAAGACACCCTAAATCTTGTAACGAGTCCAGTCTCTTCCCATCACCTACTGAACGATACCTAAACTAGCGTATCCTCTACCCTTGTTGCATTTACCATATCGTATCACAAATGAGGTATAGCCCTAGCTATACATTCTTTCAACCATCATTTATCTGCAGATGTGCTAGTAGCCGATTAAACAGAGAAATACATCCTCTGGGTTATTTCATTCTTCCTTTTTATTTTATTTATTTATTTATTTTTCTTTTCCCTTTAGGTTCTTATGTAGAACTTCATTGAACATACACTGATTTGAATGATGGGAAAATACTAAGCTGTGACATAATTTGCAGGCAGAAGTAAGAGCATTCTTTGACGTGCATGAGCAAGAGGGGAGCCACCCCGGTGGGGTCCACCTGGAGATGACAGGTCAGAACGTGACGGAATGCATTGGCGGATCGAACACTGTTACCTTTGACGACTTGACCTCGCGCTATCACACCCATTGCGATCCGAGACTGAATGCGTCTCAGTCCCTGGAGCTTGCGTTCATCATTGCCGAGAGGCTCCGCAAGAGGAGGAACACTTCTCCCTCCCAGCTGCCAATCCCCTCATCTTCTGGGGTCCAAGTAGAATGAGGAGCAAAATATTGAGAATTATAGAGGTAGAGCTCTAGGCGGGCTTGGGTGCGTTCGCTAGGTTGTTAATATGAAATTATTGCATATATAGTAGTGGCACTTAGCTTTCCGGTGAGTCTTTTTGAGTTTTATGAAGGCATACATAAATGAATTCGGACAATTGTACGTCTGTTTTTTCGAAGGAATAATAAAAGCTTAGCCATTTAAGGAGGTGACTTCTACTAGTTTCTTGTATTGGTAAGTAATGTACTGGCAAGACGGGAGACCGGTGGAACTGCTGCAGCAGCAGTAGAGAGTGAACGGTGAAAGAAGAATCTAGGTGCAGGGGCGCACACGGCTACGCGGGGGTCATGGTGAGTAAGGTCCATTTGTCCATCCAATTAATTAATGGTTCTCACCATTTCATCATGATCTTCTTCTTCTTTTTCCTGATCTATACATCCATGCCTGAATACAAAAATAAAAAAATAAAAAAATCAAGTGGTTATATAATGCCTAACTCGTGCATTAAAGTTGCAGTAGAAAAAAGGACCAAGTTATAACTTGCATACTCTGAATTATACCTGACTATGAACTATCACCTTTTTTGCAATTTACTAACTTCTGTGTTAGCCTGTTGTCAAAGTTAATGGTCATATGGATAACACATGATTACATTGGATTCTCATTTTGCCCTAAATAAACCTAACCCTAACCCTAACTATGCTCCCTCCCTTCTCACATTGCTGCACCATCCCTCTACCTGCCTCCCTTAGTTGTCAGCCGATCAAATAGGATTTCTGACAGTCAGGACTGTCCCTCACAGACCACACGAGGGACAACCACGGGTCTACGACCACACATTAGACATTAGCAACATTAGCATAGCAACGCGTATTTGTTAAAGACCTTGTCCTTCGGAGATGAGAGGCGGAGGCAGCAAGTGAACAAGAGAGAGAAGAGAAGGACTATAAAATTAGATTTTTCAATTAGGGAAGAAGATTGAACTATGATTAAAATTAGGGTTCGGGTTATGAAATTAGAATTTTGTAAATAGGACTTACCATTACCATGTAACAACAAAATATGTTAGTTTAGAATATTTAAGTGTCTTAAAATAATCTATGATATTTAAGTACAAAAGTTGCATATAGAATATTTAATTGTAAATTAGCAAAATAAATAAATTATTCCACTCATTATGAACTTCACCATTAAATATATAAATTTGATTTCACTATCAAATCAACTTAATTTGTAATCAATCAAATATTATATATATATATATATATATATATATATATATATATATATATATATATATATATAGAAAAAAAAGTGATATGAGCCATAGGCTCATATTTCTACATGAGCCAATGCACATGTGGGCCAATAGGAATGCAGTGTACTAGTGCACATGGGATGTATGAATCCATTTCTATTGGTCCATATGTGCATGGCTCATATTCCGTTTATATATATATATATATATATATATATATATATATATATATATATATATATATAAAAAGTTGAATATGAATGGGTTCCACCGTGTTGTCACTCTTGTCGTAGCTTTGGACACACCAACTTGCAATGTCCGGACGATGGATAACACTCTAAGGATAATACTCTAGAAACCCGCCTCACTCAAGAGGAGTCGGCTGCCAAAGAAGTAGTTGGAGCTAATATGGCCCCCCTAGCACCAAGGGAACAAAGGAAGTCACTACGGTGTTACCGAGCAACATGGATACAGATGAGACTATCCTACAAGGGGCGTCTCTATCTACTATATTGGGGAAGAGGTTGGGAGTTGAGAATGAGGAAGGAGGAAGATGTAGTGCCCCGCTTCCAGCGGTTCACTAGCGTAATGCCTACGACTTTGACTTGGTTGAAAATCGAGTATCGGAAAAATCTTACGACCCAATCGATCACGGACAAAATGCAATGAACCCTTCCAACTAATGGAACGGCTTCTATTGAAATGAGTCCAAGAGTTTTCATTGGATGTTTTCGCTGCTTGGTTTTGTTGATTTACGTTTTCCTGTTGCTTTGATGATTAGTTTTTCATAGTTCGTTTTTCTCACTTGCGTATTCATTTCGAATCGTAAGAGAAATAAATCGAATGATGCTAACCAAGTGTTGGTGCAATTTCAGGACGTATAACCAAGGAGTGATCGTTGCGTGAGGCTTCCCCATTCTCTCGCATTGATTCAATCAGTGAGTGGCTTCGGCCATTCGATGAATCCTTTTGTCTTCACATCTTAATAAAAGAAATCTCTAGTTCACTCAGTTGCATGTTCCTCTGCTCAATGATATCACTATAACAAGATAATAATAAAGGAGATAAAAATTGCATGCTATATTTATAAAACTGCTACATTGTTTTGTGTTAAAAGAACTATACTACTTGAAACATAGAATTGTCATTGAACTCGTTTAGAAAATTGATGCTCGACCCTTATCAAATGCTGCGTATAGAGAACTTATTGAAAAATCTCTTATCGTTTGAAATCTATCGATATGACAGATTGAAGAGCTAAGGCTCTATCGAAAAGAGATAGTCCCTATAGATGCATAATGTTCGACTATTGCAATATAAATGTTATTATCTGATAGAATGCATTCATCGAATCGATCTCGGACAATTTATGCACAAGGTAACGTCTCTCGAGCGGTTCCTGGGGTACTGAGGATCGCTCGACCTAGGAGAGATAATCGAAACACCCTGAGGCTTGTAGTCCTCGCAATTATGGGGTGTTATGTCTAATAGTTATCATGGGATCGTAGTTACAGCTGTTATTCATGGATTTTCTCGTGGATCATCATGTAGTTAGGTCACATGCTTGGTTTACCTTCTTGCATACATAATACTTGATGCCAACATTAATTCATAAGTTTCTTTCATATACGTAAATTGTGGCTAACTTGTGTGTTTGTTGCAGGGATAACTGTTCGGCCGTGGGTAAGAATTATCATATTGTGGTTTATTTTACTGTTTATGTTCCGTTGCATGAATAGTTAAAAAGAATCTAGACAACTAGAAAGATCACATATTACTAATGCTAGCTTCACATGTTTACTTAATGTTGATTTTAGGTGAGTTTGGCCATGATCGCTCACCAGTACATGTTGAGTACTGACCCACATTTGTGGGCATCTCCAGGTTCTGGTAATGAGAGTTTGGCGAGCATTTTAAAGCTTTATGAGCGCATCTCATTCAGTGGAACCGTGCTCGTTGCTTTCCTAGTTTTTATTCCAGTTTGTAAGCTTTTCTTTCTAGGTGTTTTATTTTCTGTTCTACTAAAATGATATGATGTATGAGCATTATGGCTAGTTTTGAGTTTCAAAGAGATGTAAGCCAAATATGACATATTTTGTAATCAGCCAAGCAAATGCATTGTAATCCATTTCAAGTATTTTAATAAAAAAATATTTTGTGTTCCTATCTAATATGTTCAATCTTTGATTTTCTGCTAAATAAAGTTTTGTGTTTCTTTATTTAATGTCTATTTTGTGTTTTTGTGCAGGTATTATGCCTTGTGCAAGAGTAACTTAGGCTTGCACGACTTCACGTCCAGTAGTTACTTCGGTCCTCTAGGATCGGGGCGTGACAGAAGAGACGGGGGAGATGGCGAGGCACAAAAGTCTGTAGTGATATTTGGTCAGGACATGCAACAAGAGGAAGAAAATTCGAGCTTGGTCATCTTCAGGGCTAGGACTGTTAATTAGGAAGGGGATCAGGACAGAGTTCGGAGAAGATTAGCAAGTGGAGGAGCGCTTTGTATCGTGCAACCGATGGATCGATCTCCCATTGACCCTAGCAAACAAGAGGTAGGTAAGGATGGGCCGCTTCCTAGTCAGGAACCATTGGCCTATCCTAATACTATATAGCAAGCTAAAGCTAGAGATGGTAAAGCTTCAACTTCTAGGCACGATGGTCTCTCTACTCCCCTTAGAGAGAGTCCACGAATCAATAAGGAAATCTACCACCATAATTTATGACTATATTCACATAAAATGTTAGAGGGGCAAATTTGATAGGCAGGTGGATGAATATTATGGAGTATGGTAAGAAGTCTAGATATTCTATTATCAATATTTTGGAGTCCAAAATTAGATCGGGTACCTTGATTACCAGATGGACACCAATGCACTGGTCTTCCGTCCATAACATTGGTTATAGTGATATAGCTTGCATTTGGGTCATGTGGGATACCAGGATTTGGAAGGGAGATGTGATTCAACGCTCTGACCAACTCCTCACTATTAAATTCACCAACAAATGAGGGATTTAGATAGTGGTGGGAGCAGTGTATGGTCATAATGATCAGATCAAGCGGCTTGGGTTGTGGAGAGATTACGATGATCATGACACTTGTGGGGGATAGATGTCCTTTGGTTATTATGGAAAACTTCAATGCTACTTTATACGCCCACTAAAAGATAAGGGGGCGGCCGATGCAGCAAGCGATTCTCTTAGAGTTCCAACAGTGTCTCTTATCCTCTAGACTCAGGTGTATGGAGAAGACCGGGCACATATAGACGTGGAACAACCAGACGATCCTCAACCGGATTGTTATCCACCTGGATCATGTGCTTTATAATGGGAGATGGCTGGATACGTTCCATATGTGTCGGTCTGAATGCCTTCCTCTAGGTACTAGTGATTACTTCCTATTGTTATTAGATTGGCAGATCGATCAACTATCAAAGTGAGGCATTTCAGATTCAATAACGCCTAGAACCATATGGAAGGATACGAGGAGGTGGTGAAGCGATGCTAGGAGTATGGGGTGAGTGGATATGCTCAATACAGGCTTGTGCACAAGTTGAATTCTATTAAATGAATCCTTAAGGCCTAGAAGAAAGGGAGGCCTGATATTCTCTCCAGGAGCTGGAGGATAAGCTAGCAGATATCCAACATATGGTGCAGATTGATCCGTCTGACCCTGCCCTAACTAAAGAGGAGGTTTCTCTCCAAGGTCGGATGCGAAAGGAAATTTTTTGGGATAAGGTCCAAGTCAGACAAAGGGTTAAATGCAACTGGCTTAAAGATGAGGATATATGCTCTAAATTCTTCTATGCTACGGTGAAGGCTAGGCAGAATCAGAATGCCATCCATGGGCTTCTTGACCCTAACAGAGTCCTTATTACTGAGGATTATGGTATTCGGGAAGAAGTAGTTCGGTTCTACCATGACCTATACAATCAGAAATCCTACACGATCATGTTTTCGCACATTGAGTTTAAGAAGCTGGTATCTATGCGAGGTAACCAGGTGTTGCGGGTTCCTCTGTCTATGGAGGAGATAAAGCTTATTATTAAAAAGGTGGATCCTCTCAAATCGCCATGGCTGGATGGTTTTGGGGCAGCTTTTTCAAGAACCGCTGGGACAAGATAAAAGAGGATGTTCTGGATGCGGTGAATGAGTTCTTCACTTCTGGTAAGCTTCTTAAGGAGATCAACCACACTTTTGTGGTCTTGATTGCGAAGGTGGATGGTACGACGTCGCTGGGAGACTTTCGGCCAATATCGTGTTGCAATTTTTTTTTACAAAATTATTACCCACTTAATGTGCAATCGTATAAGGGATGTCATGCATGAGCTGATCTCTCCTAACCAGATGGCTTTTATCAAAGAGCGATCCATCTCGGAGAACAGTATACTGGCCCATGAGCTTGTGAAGGACTTTAACAAGCAGAGGGGGTAACAAAATGCCTGAAAATGGACCTCAGGAAAGCTTATGATATGGCCAATCGTAAATTTCTTTGCCACACCATGATCTGTATGGGGTTTGATAAATGGCGGGTGAACATGGTGAGAAAATGTGTCGACTCTTTATCTTTTTCGATTATGGTCAAGGGGTAGCCAGAGGGGTTCTTTAGCAGTAACAAAGGGATCCCCTATCCCCTTATCTGTTTGCGATAGTTATGGAGTTCCTCACTTGCCTGTTGGATGATGTAGTTATGGGTGGGTTGATTACCCCCTATTTCGGAATATGGTACTTGTGGTTTCTCACCTTATTTATGCTGATGACCTGCTAGTGTTTGTGGAGCCATCTAACGTTACCCTTGACACGCTCAAGGGGATTTTTGATACTTTAGAAAGTTGGTCGGGGTTGCAGTTGAATAGAAACAAGAGCCAGATGTTCATGAACTATTCGTGTGGGAATAAGAAGACTTGGCTGCCTAAGATGGACATTGTGGAAGGAAAACTTTCTGTTATATACCTGGGACTTCCTCTCTCTCGATTAACTATGCTGCTAATGCATAATATGAGGGTCTTCTCAACTATACTCAATCTGGACTGGAGGGATGGCAGGCTCGATTGTTGTCCTTTGGGGGTATGATTGAACTTATTAGAGATGTCATCTCGATGGTGGCTTTGTTTTGGCTTCAGTCCATTATGCTTCCCAAGGACACGATTGAGAGTATGTGTGCAAACTTTCTGTGGAGAGGAAGTATTCATGCTATCAGTTGGGAAAAGCTGTGTCGGCTGAAGAAGGAGGAGGAGTAGGGTTGAGATCCTTGTCCCTACTCAGAGAAATAACTTATCTCAAACTGTTTTGAGATTCATCAACGGGAGGTCTCTGCGGACTGACTGGGTTAAGGGAAGACACTTCCCGGAAGGGAATTTCTAGTCGACTAGTAGCAATAACAACTTCTCGATAACGATTAAAACATTGTTGGCAATGAGACACAGAGCTAAAGGAAATCTGGCCAAGGTGATATGTACTGGGACTCAAACCATCATCTGGTATGACCCTTGGATCAAGCAATCTAACTTGATTGAGAGGGAAGGCAGGCATGTCTACGAGCTGATGGGTTCCACTGATACAGTGAGTAGCATTATCCAGGGAGATGAATGGAAGCTACATGGCTGATTAATCGAGGCTGCTCATGCGAAAGACGTACGTGCGGTGGAGTTGATAGGCAGGAGAAGGAAGACTTATGGGTCTGGGAAGACATGAAGAGAGGCACTTTCAAGTTCAGTACGACCTTGAACCATATTATGCCTTATCATGAGGAGGTTGATTGGGCGGAGGTGGTATGGACCAAATGTATAGTTGTCAAGTTCTTCATGTGTCTTTACAAGATGATCAGGAACAGACTCCTTACTCATGATAGGCTATCCATGTTTGGTATCTCCTTTGAGGACAAGAAGTGCAGCTTATGTAGAAATGAGGATGAGACTAGGGATAATATGTTCTTCACTTGTGACTATGTTTGTGATATATAGAGAGCCCAGAGGACTATGTGTGGCCTTCCCACTGCATAGTGCAAAGGTATTTCTTCTGTTTGGAATGATGTTAAAGCGCATAAGAGTAACAGAATAAAAGAATATCGACGTATCAGAATCATCTTTGGGACAGTGGTATAGCACGTGTGGAGGAAACGTAATAGGAAGATTTTTGAGGGTCTTTCCCTAAATAATTTTGCTGTACAAAAAAATATAGATGCTGACATAGATATCCTGGATCCCAGAAACCAATTTTGTAATCTGGGCTGGATCATAGTTTTAATCTTTGATTTTATCTATAATATTTACTTTCTTCGATATATATATATATATATATATATATATATATATATATATATATATATATATATATATATATATATATATATATATATATATATATATATATGAACCATGTAAATCATTGATTGGATGACAAAATATTACCTTGTTCATCATGCTCAACGAATGACCTTGCTTAATGGATAACCAGACACACAAAAACACACTTGATGCAATGCTTGGCAAGCCCTTTTTCTCTTGAATTTTAAATGTAGGGCATGGTGGAATCTGCAAGCTGTAGTATTCTGTAAAAGGTGGAGTTAAGAAGATGGCACATGATGGCACTATAATTTTTGGAGAATATGGTTAGTAGGTATATTTTAGCATTAGTTTAGAATTATTTTCTATGGTGTTTATAATTTAATTAATAGATTTACCAATTCTATTTTATGGATATTGTCAAGAATTAGAGAGAGAAAGCAGTTAATGTGGTTACAACAACTCCAACAACAGATAATACTAGATCATACAAACCAACAACAGAGAAAAAGTAGTTTTTTTTGTCTTTATATTTTTGTAGTTCTTGATGGAAAATAAAGAAAATATATAAAATAGAGAGAGAAAGAGAAATTGATGTTAGTGCCGGATTAAAAAGATCGTACAAAAGTACGTAGCAATTGCAAAGTACAACAACTTATGAAAGAAGATTACAGCCTTTTAAAACTTGCAATACAGTTGTTACATCAAGAAACAAAAGAGGAAGAACGGGACAAAATTCTTGTTGGAGTGATCAAAACCATCAGTGCTCAAAGAAAGATTCGACCATTTTCGTCCATCAGCTCCCAAGTACCAGCAAGTTCTAAGAGATGAACTTCTTGAACGTTTCTTTGTCACCCTTGCATAGTCAGAACTTCAACTCTCAGAATGCACGAACGAATAACACTTTGGTACTTTGAAAAATTGCACGTAACTCTCCTCTCATATCTTATAATCTCTAAGTCTTATCTCTAAAAGAGAAAGACTTGAGATTTTATAGGAGAGCCAATCTTTTAGCAGTCCACTACCCATAATGGGCAATAAAATCTGAAAGTAACTCCCCATTAAGTGGACAGTTACAACAATAACCCCACTAAATGGACAATTATCCCACGAAGCAGACGAACATCCATTCTACGCGAATCATAGTATCGTGGGAGTAGGATCTACGCACGAACCATTAAAGAGCCACTTTGTGCCCTTCACTGATGCCTATGCCCTCGTTCGAGTCCCTAGGCCCCTTCTAGGCCTAGATCCAAAGAAATATTCTCAAGAAATTGGTGACAAAAACACATATGTTTCTTAGAGTCTTGAACCTTGTTTTATATTAAAATATTCTACCATACCAACTACATGGACAACCACTCTTGATATGCACAAATCAATAAAAGAAGAATATTATATTAAAATACATACTTGGGTTTGCCACATGGATATAGGACCATTTTTAGAGAATAATTTTAATAAACCCCAATAATCCCCTATATATTTTAATATATAGGCTGCGTGTTCCCCATTGTGGCTTTACATCACGCTTTATGATAGATGTCGCTTATGTCGTGAATGTTTCCGAATGAGTCAAACAATAGTACGATACATAATAGACTATGCCTTGAATTCAGTACCATAATTGTTATCCTCCCTACTCACACAATGACATAACTGTTACTCTAGTTGCACATTAAAGGCCATGTGCTAACATGGTATATGTTTACATATCTTAGGTGTCTACAAGTTTATCCTTGAGAAATGGTCTACATCTATGTTCATACACATAGGTAAATTCTTTAAAAAGTTAAAATTTTCAACATGACACCTTTTGTCTCCTTGTAGTGCTACGCCACTATGACATATCCCGAAGTCGAGGACCAACCTCATGGTGGTGTCATACCACTATAGCATGAGGTCACATCCTCTTTGTAGTGCTGAGCTACCTCTCTATGTCTTTCAACATGAGACTATATGCCACTATGCGATGCTACACCATTGTAACATGACCCGAAGTTGAGGTGACATCTCATATTGTCTCACACCACTATAGCATGGGGTATTAGCCCCTTTGTAATGGTGAGCAACTCGTATTTCCTGTTAAGCACGCTGAGCATTCTAAATGCCCAAAAACTCATTAAGACTTAAAGACATCCTCTCATAGGACTTGGTTTATAAGCAAATAGTAGACCAAAGAGGTTCAGGGGAACAATTCCAATAATGTCCCCAAGGACTAATATTTGTACCTAATATTTTCCCTTTCAATGATCCTTATTTGAACCAAAATCAAGATGCCTAGTTGATTTCCTTTGAACTAATAACATAATAATTTATGGTAGAATTATAAAGATATAATATCAGAATTCCTTCATGCCTATCGACAAGCTGACGTTTGAGGCATTCGGTGAACGGATTCGCCAGATTCTTCTGGTTTCGAACATCAACTATTGCAATGATATCATCCTTGATGTGCTCATTTAATGATGTATGACAAATTCTCACAGCCATTTTCTTGCCATTGAATAGATCATTGGATGCCACTACTGCAGTTGTCTAGTTATCGTAGTATCTATATAGCCAAAATCTACACCCCAACCAAAGGAAGAGCATACATGATCTCCTGAAGACATTCTACTTCATCTACTACAGCCACCAGAGCTTAGAACTTAGACTCCAGAGATGAGTAAAAGAGCAAAGTCTACTTCTTCGACTTTCATGGTATAACAAACCTATCTATAGAAAAGATATATCCACTTGTGGACCTTTCGCTCTCTTCTTCTAAGCACTAACTAGCATCGCTGAAACCTTTCACACAGTCGGATAACGTTGTAGTGTAGTGAATGTTGTAGTATAGTGCAAACTTCTGAGTCTTCTTAAGATATCTCATAACTCTTTTTTACAGCTTTTCTGTTACACACATGAATTGCTCGTGAACCGACTCAGCATTCATATGTTGAAAGAAATGTCTGGTTTAGTGGCACTCATAGCATACATTAAGCTTCCAATGACGCATTAATACTCCAATTGTCTAAAAAAATCTTGGATTTGGCTTCAACTTCGTGTTACACCTATATTATGTATCAATCCTTGGAAGATCCTGATATCTATAGCGCGTGCGCATCTTTTCTACGTAGTGAGCTTGTGATAGAGCAAGCCCATCTTTTGTCCGAATGATCTTTACCTCAAGGATAATATCAGTATCTCACATGTCCATCATACTGAACTTAGACGAGAGAAACTTCTTTGTCTCTATGATACAATCTAGATTCGTACTCATTATTAGCATATCTCCAAATAGATACACATAATAACCCCTCTGTCGTCAACGAACTTTGTGTATACACAATTATCTGACTCACTGACCCTGTAATCGTTAAACTTCTCATGTTATATCTTGGGAGCCTACTTTAGACCATATAGAGATTTCAATAATTTGTATACTTTGTCTTTGATAAACCTTTTTGATTATTTTATATAAATCTCTTTTCGGTCACATTTCTATTCAAGAATATTGTTTTGACATCCATCTGATAAATCACCAGTTTGTGAATTACACCTAGAGCAATAGGCATCCTAATGGTGGTCATCCGCGCAACTGGATCATAGATATCAAAATAGTCGACCTCTTGAGCCTAGTCTTGTACTTATTAACAGTTTCATTGGATTTTATCTTATTCTTGAAGATCAATTTGCATCCAACGAATTTTTCTCCTTCACGCAGATTGACTAGCACCCAAGTGTTATTGGATCTTATGGAGTCAATCCCATCATTGATTGCCTCAACAGAAAATAATATCTCTGGTCTTCATCATCTCATCATAGGTAAGCAAATCTGCTTTCACATGACAGGTGATGAAGTATTCCCCAAAGTTCTTCGGCCTCCTCACACACTTTGATGACGGATCAACGAGTATTGGTTCAGTTATTGCATCTTCAAGTGCAACTTCTTCTTAGACTGCAGTTTCTTTGTAGGTGCTAGCCTCCTCTATGCTTACAGTATTCTACGAAAAATCTGCTAGGACAATATTCTTATGCTTGGCAAACTTATCCTCTAAAAATTCAACATCACAAGATTCAATGATCTGATTTGATTAAGATCAAGGAACCTATGAGCATCACTCTTCTCGACATAGCCCATGAATATTATCTTCGTAGTCCTCATTCCTAGCTTTTGAACCTTGATATTAGGAAGCTTCATATACACGAAATACCCAACACTTGAATAACATTCAAGTTGGGTCTAACCTAGAACCAGAGCTCATGACGAATGATGTCTGACTATACGAATGACACTCTATTGAGAATAAAAGTGGACGTAAGCACAACTTCTCCCCAAAAGCAGTTTGGAAGACTGACTGCCAACATCAAAGAGTTCATCATCTCTGTCAAAGTTTGATTCTTCCTTTTTGCTACTCCATCGAATTAAGGAGAATACGGAGCAGTTATTTCATTAACAATTCTATATTTTTATAGAATAATATGAATTTAAGAGAATGATACTCTCTGCCTCGATCATTTCTGAGTCTCTTGAGTTGTTATCCTGTTTGAAATTTAGCTTCACCTTGAAGTCTTTAAACTTTTTGAATGCTTCATCTTTCGATTTGAGAAGATAGACGAATGTGTACTTTGAGAAGTCGTCGATGAAGGTAATAAAATAATTTATCTCGTCCTTTGTGGAGAAGTTCTTGAAGTCACAGATATAGGAGCGCACTAACTCTAGAAGATCTACACTTTGATTTACTCTTTTGAATAAATTTTTTACAATCTTAGTCTGAGCATAAACTTCACATTTTTCCACTTTTTTATCCCCATATTTCAAGATAAGTTGTAGAGTAGGCATCTTGTTTATTCTTTTACAATAAACATGTCTCAGTCTATTATGCCATAACTCAAGAGAGTAACCAGAAATAGTTACAACTTATAATTTGAGCATTTTATTTGGTACATAAAACTTTCTCAAAGTATGTTGCTTTATAGGATATCACCATCTGGGTAGCATTGATGTCCATCCTCAAGCCTAAGTTACACAGAACTTCAGCTTCAGTACTACTGACCCAATTTCCAGAACTTCAGCATGAGATTTGTTCGCCATTGAAACCTTTTCAGAATTAGGTTTGTAAGTGGTGAACATTTTCTTCTTATAACACACATGACAAGATGCACCTATGTTTATCCACCAATTCATATCTATGCAAGAAGAGTAAATCTGCACAATCATAGAAACCAAGTTAAGCTCACATTACTCTTTTGGCTTTGGTTTGGACTTGGACCTGCAGTCCTTCTTGAAGTGTCCATTCTTGCCACAGTTGAAGCAATTCATGTTGTTGCTAGACTTGGGTTTAAAAGAAGCAATGTTCACCATCATTTGGTTGAATTTCTTATTTTTGCTGTTGTAGGAAGCCTTCTATTTCTCCTTGGAATCTCCAGAATGCACCATGTTTTCCTTGGTAAACTGTTTGGATAGTGTGTCCACTTTGATTCGGCTTCTCATTTCGTCTTTGATACAAATAAAGCATAGAAGTTCTTCTAGCAAGATCTTTATCTTCTTGTGGCACTATGATAACAAACCGATCCCAGCCAATAGGGATCTTGGAGATAATCTCTCCCACCATGAACTTGTCTATTAGAGGCATTTCTCCCTCCTCTGACTTTTGCTGCAACTTTAGTAATTCTTTGACTTGTGATAGCATAGTCTTCTCATTCTCAAATTTTGTATTTATAAATTTGTCAACGAGAAGAATCTTGGACATCTTCTCGTCATCTTTGTATTTTCTTTCAAAAGACTCCTAGACGTCTCTTGTAAGCACTTTCTTGTTGTAAGACTCTGCCATAGAATCGTTCATGGAGTTGAGAATCAATAACTTGTAGAGGTTATTGTCTTTCCTGTTCAGGGCACTAGAAGCTATTAATGAATTAGGGCTATGGTCTCTCACTTTCCCTTTCCTTTTCCCAAGTCTCATAATCAAACCCATTTTTGCTGTTAGGTGATCATATTGTCCAGATCTTGAACGTTATTGATCAATCTCTAGAAGAATAGGTTTTGGATCCGTCAATATGTAATCAATGTTGATGAGTTGAAGATTGAGACTAATCTTCTTTTTCCAGTTGTTATAATACTCTTCATCGAACTTCCCAAGTTTGTGAAAACTTGCTCGAGGAGACTTGCATAATTTTCTATCCTTATTGCTCAGATCTTGCTTCTTATTGTCCAGTTACAAATATCATACAAAAGTACGTAGAAATGCAAACTATAACAATAAATAAAAGAAGATTAAAAGGTGCTGAAAAGTAAGCCTTTTGAAACATGCAACACAGTTGCTAAATAAGAAACAAAAGAGAAAGAACGACACAAAAATCCTTGCTAGAGTGATCATAATCACGATTTCTCAAAGCAAATTTTAAGCCTCTTCGTTGATCTGCTCCCAGGAACCAACAAGTTCTAAGAGATGAACTTTTAGAACACTCCTTTATAACCCTTGCAAGGACAGAACTCCGACTGTCAGAATGCATGAATGAACAACACTTAGTTACTTTGAAAAACTGCAGCTAATTCTCTTCTTGTAGCTTATAATATCTAAGTCTTATCTACAAAAGAGAAAGACTTGAGATTATAGAGGGAAGCCAACCCCATAACAACCCACTACCTATATTGGGTAGTAAATCGAAAACTAATTCCTATTATGTGCCCGATTATTTGGGAACGAGTACGTGGGCACGTCCAGCCTACGTCGTGGCATCAACGGTAGTATGCTGATCCAAACCTTAATAATCGTCATAATGCTCAATGAGTATCAATCTACTCAATCACAGTGAACTAATAACAAGAATAATACACCCCCCCTACACACACACGATCACTACGATCCAATATCTTTTTTAGTACATTATATATGTCAAGTCTCCGAAGACAAATCCGGTAAAATAACCATACATATGTCACATCAAATATACATCTGTTTCATACAAACTATCTATCTAAATCCTCTATAAGTTGTCGTCCGATAAAATATGCTATTTGTATGTCTTTTCCTAATATGTCAACTGTCCAGTCATGATTGGAGTGAAGTTATACATATAAAATGTTGCACGATACAAAATAAAGCAGTAAAAGAAATGTAGTAAATGAACCAGATAATACAACACTGAATCATGTAATAAAATGAAACCTAAAACACGAGAAATCATGAGAAATAGACTATGAACAAGAATTAACATGATTATCATCTACGTGTGTGTCAAAATACCATTTCCAATATGTGGTCGGCTTGGGTAATCCAGCACATCCAAAGATGGCTATCAATGATAGGGTCTGGCACAACATACATGAGATGTATGTGTCGCGCCCCGATCCCGTAGGGGCCGATCGTCCTCGCTTGGTCCCTACGGAACCGCTTATTCGTCCTCGCTTGGGCGCGATGCCGTGCAAGCCTAAGTTGTGCTTGCACCAGGCACGTACCTGCATAAGACACAAGATAGACGAAAATATACATATATAGGCACAGAGTAAAAATGCAGAGAACCAAAGTTGAACATATTTGATAGCACACAAAATACTTTCATTTTATTGAATACTGAAGATTTGGATCACAAAGTGTTTGCTTGGCTGAGTTACAAAATATGCCTTAGAAGGCTTACAACTCTTTTTACATTCTCAAAACTAGCCACAACGCCCATTACATTATGCCCTTGTAGTAGGACCAAAATAACCAACACATCTAGCAGAAGAAGAGTAGCCCACTGGAGAGGTAAGCAGCAGAGGAAGCAGCACGAACACAGTCCTAGGGAAGGGTGCGCACACGCTGATTCAGGTTGAGGATGCTTGCCAAACTCTCGCTTCCAGTACCTGGATAATTGCCCACAAACGTGGGTCAGTACTACCACATGTACTAGTGAGCGACCGTGGCCAAACTCACCTTAGAAATCCACACTAAGTAAAGCATATGAAGCTAGCATTATTAAGTGGTCTTTCTGGTTGTCTAGTTTAATTTTAACATTTCATGCAAAGAAACATAGACGAAATATAGCATATGCATATGATAATCTTACCCACGGCCGAGCGGTTATCCCTGCAGCAGACACACAAGTTAGTCACAATTTATATATGTGCATAAACTTATGTATCGATCTTCTGATGTCATAAATGATAGGTATGCAAGAAGGTAAACCTAGCATGCGCCCTATCTATATGACGGTCCATGGGTCGCCCCATGATTAGCAGTTGGAACATGCAAGCCCATCTCACTAATAGACATATCACCCCACTAGACCCCCTTACGGGCCGTATACCTCAGGGCGATCCAAAAATCTCTTCCGGACCGAGCGATTCCCAGTACCCCAGGAACCGTTCGAGAGACGAGACCTTGTGCACAAGTTGTCCAAGACCAATGCATGACATGAAACATCTAACAGATATAACACTACAATGCACAGTTCAAAGAAACGAATACACAAATTTCCATCTCTTATTCTTTTCCCACTTAACACATTTGAAACATAGGGACTTGCCATAATTTGGGTCGAGCAGCATAGGGACTAAGAACATGCAACATAATTGATAGCAAAAGCATAATTCTAATACTTTAAGCATGCAGTTCATTTCTTTAGCTTATCTTTTTAGTGAGGCAACATTTAGTGAACTAGAGATTCTTTATTAGGCATGCAGACTTAAATGATTCATCGAAGGGCCTAAGACACTCACCGAATGAATCGAACGAGAGGATGGGGAAGCCTTAGGCGACGTTCACTCTTTGGTTATGCGTCCTGAAAATGCAACAATACTTGGTTAGCATACTTCAATCTCTTTCCCTTACGATTCGAAAAGAACGCGCAAGCGAGAAAGCGAAATCATGAAAACCAAGTCATCGAAAGCAACTCAAAACACAAAGCAACACAAAACCAACAAGCAAAGCAACCAACGAAAACTCTTGGACTTATTTCAGTAGAAGTCGTTCGATTAATTCGAAGGGTTCATTGCACTTCGTCCGTGTTGATTTGGCGGTAAGGTTTCCCCGAGACTCGATTCTCAACCGAGTCGAAGCAGCGTAGTATTTCTTAAGCAACCGTTCGGAGCGGGGCATTACAGTATGTCTACTGTCAATGATAAACACAAATAATATAGGCTTGACCACATACCCACTTGGTATTTTCCTTCCATGCGATTCATGAAACAATATCAATTCATGTCACTACCATATTCCAGAATAGGGGTATTTTTATCTTTTTATTATTTAATTTAATGTGTTAATATTGCAAGATATTTATTTATATTTAAATTGCTGTGATTTTAATTGATTGTTGTACCTTACCGTTGCTCCGATAATTAGAGCGCTACACTAGCCATTGCCTTCCAACAAATTTCACATCCTTGTCCTAGTCGTGCCAGTCTTCTATTTTGATCTTTGTGTGACTCATAACCATGTCCTGTTGTGCTACATTTTAGTGGCACAACATTCGTCGCAAATAATTGTATTTAATTTTATATAAATTTAACTTTGCATCGTTGTGCGTTCCAATCGAAATTGGAGACACAACCTCGACCCATTTTATGGAACCCAAATTATGAGAATATTCTACTTTGAGTCTCCCACATTCATGACACTTGTGTCCCACCTAATTTCTATCCCATGTACTTCTACTTAAATTTAGAACACCAATGATATTCATTTTAATTAAATTAAACCAAAAATCTAACTTTGTGCAATTTTCTAATTGTTGGGCACTTTTATGCAAAAGTGCATTAAGGTATCCACCCCATTGGACACAACACAGGAAGAAACCCATTTCTCCTTCATGTGAATTTTTCCATAATTTTGGAGTGTGTAACACTCAACACCAACCCTCATCAAACCATAGCCCTCCATTTTGAATCAATGCAATCCTAGCCCTCCAAATACCTACATAAGAAGCCAAGCCCTTTTTTCAAGGGAGATGTTGACCAAGTCCAACTTTCTAGGTCTGTAAACACCCAGATTTTTCAGAAACTAAAAATAAAATTTTGGAATTTTTCTGGAATTTTTAACTAATTAAAATAAATATTTTCTGGTATTAAATAAATTTTGTAATTTTATTAAATATTAAAATAATATGAAAATAATATTTTGACTGTAAAATAAAATATTAGACATACTACATTTTTTCTGGAATTTATTGTGCCCAGAAACTATTTTTAAAGACCTAAAAATTAATGTTTTAATTAAACCAGAATGAACCCAAAAATGAACCGAATTGAACCGGACCAACCCTGAACCGGACCAACCCAAATCTTAATGGGACGGGTCGGATCTGGACCCGCATCCGAAACCCGACCTGAAGCCATTCCCCTCGGCACAGTAACCCAAACCCAATCGACGCCGCTTCTCCTCCCCGCTGCCGGCGCCGCTTCACCTCCCCGGACGTTTCCCCGGCCGCACGACTTCCCCACCGGATGGCCACCTCTTCCCCTTCACCTCCCCGCCAACGGCCGGCGGCTCTCCTATATAAACCGCTACCATCGCCCCCGTTCACCACAGCCACCGCCATCCCCATCATCCTTCTCAGCCACCGCACTCTGGCCGCCTCCGTCGAAGACCGACGACCCGCTGCCTCTCCACTCGCCGCTCCGACGACACCCCGCAGTCGACCAGCAAGCATAGCAGCCGTGGACACCCTCCCCCAGTAGCCTCACAGCGCCGCCATCGCCGGTCGAGCGTCGCCACGCCGCCTCGCGTATGCCAAATACAGTCGTTTCTGACTCCCTGTTTCGGTGAGTGTATCTCTCTCCTCGCTGCCTCATTTTCGGAACCGTCTGCTATGAAGCGTAGACTGCATGACCCCCTCAAAACCCGTGCAAATAGTTTGGGGTATCGTATCCTATGTCGGTCGTAAACTGCGACGCAAAATCAGGAAAATAAATACCCATTTCTGAAAAATCAGAAATTGTCCCGAACTCCCCGGTTCACGATCGTTTTATGCGCAACATGTTAATTATTTCTAAAATCTACTTGAACAATTATTTAGACTGTATAACCAAGTTTTAAATCCTATTTTTAGTTTAAATTATGGTGTTGTAGATTGTATTTTATTTTAGGGTAAAAATGACCAAAAACTTGATCTTTATAAAACCCTGATTTTTCCGAAACTGGGTGCGCCCTGCTAAACGAGACGACTTGATCGTGTGAGAATTTTATCGAAAGGTGCGCACTGTTAATAAGGACGTGTGGGATTTCGCGGAAGTTAATTTGGATGTGCGTGCACACCGAAATTAACGCGTATCCGTCGACAACGCCCCATATCGACCCTGTTCTGAAACTCGTTGTAACTTCATGTGTGCTCATCGTTTCAAAACAAAACTTGCGCCATTGAACTTGTAGCGATACGTAGGTCCTGTGACCCAAGTTTGGTTCGATTCTGAGAACGTTGGCAAAATCTCGTATAGTGGGCCCCACGGCTCCACTTGATGGGCAATTTTGTTATCGGCTCATCGGAATCCAGTTCTAGAGATTCCATTGGGTTCGTATCATCGTTCTGGACTTATAGACACTAAGTTTGACGAATTTAGAGAACATTGTCTCTGACACATTTTTCGGTGCGAAGCGGGCCACATGTGGATCCCGCTTTGACCAGAAATTGTCACTTTTGCCCCTGTGTCCAAATTGGACTTATGGACAGACAATTCTAGCTATTTGATATCTTCTGAACATGATGGTAATATTTATTTCAGCAACCGGAGGAGTACCTGCAGATCCCGCTGATACCAGAGCATAGTTGGAAATCAAACCCCATGCAAGTGTACCTTCCCATACTTGCAGTAAATTGCTTATTATTATTCTCTTGATCTATTCAGAGTTATAACTATTCAACCTAGGACCGTATGACATTACTTAACGTCCGAATAATATTCGGGTGTCAACGCCGTACGCGGAGTTGTGTAACGTCACCTAGAGATGGATATCGAGACACTATACATTTTCGTGCTTGCATTATCAAGTACGTCATACCATAGGACACCTGACACTATTCATGAGACATAATCTTCCTGAGATATTCATGGTGATTCTGTATAGGTTACAGGATTCGTGACATAGATATTACATATTCTTAGCTATCATTATGACTTGCTGCATTAGATATGTTCTTGCGTGTTATGGACATGAGACGTCATGGACATGAGACGTGTGATTACATTGGGTGGGGAGAGTATTACCATATTAAAGGCTGATTATATTATATATATGTAGTTTATGGAGGTGCCTTCGACTCTGACACAGAGCTTTGGCACAAGTTCTGACCCTTCGAGATAAATGCTGCTATGGGTTTCTCCGACACAGAGCCTATGGTAGTTTCAGCCTGAGTATGACTAATGCTCTCATTTGCATAACACTGAGTTGGTTACTTAGTTTGCCCTATTGATTCATTTATTATTGCACTGCATTTATTTTGGCTTGAGTTATTCTTGTACCTTGCTATGTCCCCTGAGGACCTGTGTAAAACCCCTATTTTTAAAAAAAAAATTGTATTTTTTTATTTATTAAATAATAATTTAAATATAGTATTTAGTGGCTAACTAGGAGAAATAGATTTTTAATAATTTTTATATTAGGTGTTCGGACCCTTAGATGACTTATGGGACCTTCAGGAATTTTTCGGAATTTATTCCATGTAGGAGACCCCTTGAGCAGTTGCTAGCCTCACGATGTGCAATACCCTATTATATAAATTTCTTATGAGTATATATATATATATATATATATATGTATATACAAATATATATATATATGTATATATATTTTATAAAGAAAGAAAGAAAAGAAAAGAATTAAATAAGAAATAAGTATAATAATACTAATAATAATAATAATAATATGCTTAAGTACTAAGTACTTAGGAATCCCTTTTTTTGCAGCAACTTAGTGTTGCTAAGTTCCATCCAGCAATAGCAAGGCCGCCCACTTAAGACCCTATTGACTTCCCAGACTCTTCTTCGCGGACGCCCAAAACCCTTCGGCCAAACCCGATCCTATATCTCTCTCTCTCTTACTATATAATATATATATATATATATATTAGCTTCCTAAAATCCTAACCTAAAACTCCAGACTTCTCCTTCCCATCTAGAGCCGTAACCACAGCCAGAGAAGCCTCCCCAAGCCATCCAACCATCCCGTCGACGCCGACATCGCGAACTGCAGTCTCCCACTCGAAGCACCTTCGCTCCGGCGTGTTTTTCCGTTGACTCGCTCATCCAAACACTGTTCCGTTTTCATAGGTATGATCTTCCCTCAACCCTCTCCAGTATTTGTTTTATAGTCAACCTCGGAAAACGTGCGCCCATAGGTGTAAATCAGCGTCCAAAATGGACGGACAGACAGAATTCTGCAATCGCAGAATTCCAGATTGACCACCCGTATTGTCGAGTTCGTATCTTCCACCACAGAGATCCGAATTCGGTGATTCTTTTTGATACCTGTAGATTACATGATCTAGTTTATTTTCTGTATAATAACCCTAGGCTAATAGTTGCTGTGGACATAGTTATGTTCGTCACAAAACTATGCGCACCCACTTTTTCCGGTTTTCCAAAAGTTGGAGAACGGAGCGCGCCCCGCCAAACGGGACCGCCCCGCCGTGTGCCAAGTGTACCGAATGATGCACGCAGCATAATGGGACACGTAAAAATTCGTGGGTACTGATTCGGACGCGTGTGCGCGCCGAAATCAGACCGTATCCGCGGACACATTTCGTATCGCCACTTTTGTGGAACTCGCGAGTATTTTGTGCACGCTTGTCAGATTGTGACAAAACTTGCGTCACTGGACTCGTGGTAACGCGCTGGTCCTGTGACCCAATTTTCACGCATTTTTGAGACGGTTGACCAGATCGCCAATTGGCGGGTCCCATAGTTGACTTTTTGGACCAAATTTTGTTCGGCTCATCGGAATCCAAATTTGGACATACCGTTGAGTTCGTATTGACATGTAGAGTTGTTTGACCCATAGTTTATCCCATTTAGAGACTGTTACCCTCGGCACGTTTTTCGGTACAAAGTGGGCCACACGTGGACCCCACTTTTGCCCGAAATTACCGTTTTGCCCCTGTGTCCAAATTGGACGAAAGGGGTGTGTTTTTTAGCTATTTTGTTTATTCTGGGAACGTTGGTGATGTTTATTTCAGCATCCGGAGACATTGTTCTGCGGCCATAGCTTTTGGTCCTGTGCGTTTGACTTCTGGACAGTACACCTTGCAGCTTTCTTACCAGGCAAGATACCTTGCCAAATTATTTACAGTACTTTGCATGCTATTTATATTTCTGTTCATTTATTTCATTTTTGTATAGTTCTTGCATGTGTAGTTTTTCTCCAGTCATTACTATGTATTAGATATGTTGACACACACATGGCACCTAGTATCATAGAGGACAATCATTAGGCGTATGGGCTTTTAACCACTCTGGTAAACCGTAGTATATAGCTCGCACTACGGGCGTGTGTCGCGCTGGTCGCTACCCCAGAGGTATGTCGATTTCTGTAGAGTCGCGCTGGTCGCTACCCCAGAGGTATGTCGACTTCTGATGTTCTAGACGGGTGTGTGAGTTGTGAGGCTTAGATCGAGTAGACTACCTTGCCCATACGTCGAAAAGTTGTCCTTATTTGCATTCATATAGATTGTCTTATACAGCGTACTTATTTATTTTCAAATTATATGCATGTTTACTGTATTCAAGTTGGCTCATATTTTCTGTATCTTGTTACGTCCCTCTGAGGACCTGGTCCTCTGCCAGGTGTATCTGCTCTTGAGTATTTGCAGGAGTATGGGCCTGGACCTGACGCATTCCTTTCTGTCGAGGAGGTCTTACCTTCTGAGCATCGTTGATTATCTGGCGATGGATTCTTTTAGCTGATACACTTCTGTCTTCATATTATTTTATATTGGAGACTTTATACTCCTTTCTCATTTTAGTTTTGGATATAGTCTTTGGTAGTAGATTTGTCTCCACCCGACTATTATTTTCTGGATATTTCAGACTCCTTATTCTAGCTTAGTATTTCTTTTCTATGACTTGTTGTGTGGATGAGATTAGCATATCTGTGACTTGTGATATTATTTATACCACATGTGAGTTTATATTCATATTACAGCGTACATATGGGTTATGGTTTCCATATATTGGAGTTGCCATATCCATGCGGCTGGCATGCTTACGTGTTCCTAGTCCTACGTAATTTGGGACTGGGGCGTGACATGTTTTTGTGGTGGCCCATGCAGGTCGAGTTAGCCGTTTCGGTTACGTAACTGTACCGAGCGGGCCTGCACCTAGGATTAGAATTTTAGATCTCATCCACACTTGACAATAACTTACCTTCCTCCCAACATGTCCTACTTAAGTTCTTGCATCCTGCTTGATTCATGTACTCTTCTTAATCCTTCGTCCATCTCTTGCAGAGAGATGACTTTGCATGACGGGCATGCCGCCACCGGGGATAACACGTCTCCAGGGGACGACGACCAATCACCCGGAGTGACCTCAATGACACCTCTTTTTCCCGGACCGGATGGACTGACTAACAATCAAATTCCATCAACTCCTTCCACGATACCTAATGGGACATTTCCAGCTCCACTAGCACCGCAGGATGGCCAGACACAGCTATTCCAATTCTTCCAGATGATAATACAGGAACAAAGGCAGCAGGCAGCCGAGCAGAGGCAGCAAACAGCAAAGCAAAGACTAGAGTTTCTGGCAGCGCTTGAGAGAATGGCTGCACTAGCCCCTGTACCAACCCAGGCACTAGCTTCAGTACCACAAGCTCGGTCGGTTCAGTCAAGGACTTTGTGCAGATGGGCCCTAAGCCATATAAGGGCAATGAAAGTCCAGAGGAGACCACAAACTGGATTGCCAATACCAAGAAGTTGTTAGAGGCATCACAATTACCTTCTGACCTATGGATGATAGGCGTGAGGACTCAGTTAGAAGGCAACGCGCATCACTGGTGGGAATCAATGGAGCGCCAGTTGGGTACGCGACAGACTTGGGAACAATTCTTGGAATGCTTTGAGAGAAAGTACTTCCCGGATACAGTAAGGGACGCATTGTACGATCAGTTCCTCCATCTAGAGCAAGGAGACAAGACGGTTGATGAGTATAACGCAGAGTTTAGCCGTCTCAGTAAGTATGGCACAATCCTAATACCTAATAACTTGGAGAAGGCTAAGAGGTTTCACCGCGGGCTGACTCAGGAGCTTCAGCACTACACTAGCTTCCAGTCCCGGATCTCTTATGCCGAGCTATTGACAGAGGCCAGGATCCAGGAGGCCATCAGCAAGGGAAACGGAATTCAACAGAGAAGTCACCAAGGACCAGTAAGGATACAGCAATGAGGACCCATTCGACACCCTTTGACACACCAGCAATCAGATAGTGCTGCACCATATCCAACCCAGGGGCATCGTACTTGTAACTTTTGTGGTATACCAGGTCATATTCATAGAGATTGTCGTCGTCGATTGGGGTTGTGCATGGTATGTGGATCAAGTCACCATCAAACTCGAGAATGTCCTCAACAGAACCCGGGGTCTATGGCATTAAAATCAGGAACACCGCATACACCCTCAAGTATAGAAGACCAAAGTGACCCACCATTGCTTCTACAGTCTGCACAAATGGAGAGAATTAGACCCCAGTTGAATAACCAAGGACAAGGCCAAGCACTCATTATGACAAGTATGGGAGAGCAGACACAGGAAGCCGTAGATACAGGTACGACCTTTTAGTTATAATTGTCTTTGCATACTCATAACCCCATTGTGACACAAGATCTTAGATGTATAAATAGATGTAGAACTATATATGGTAGTTTAGCAGTTATGAGGATGTAGGTATATTTTACCCAGGTGGCATACACGTGATGCTAATGGATGACATGAGTAGCAGTAGTAGTATTCTTCCCCTATCCTTATCTCGCCCTCTTGGGGTGACTCATCTTCTCCTTTTATATTAATTCCTTACCTCGTGCGTAACTCTTCCTATCATAGTCATATCTTTCGTGCCATTATGAATTGTTTGATATCAACCTCACCCCTATTTTGTTAGTTAAACATAAATGTGTTAGTAATGCTTGATAACTAAGGATGAGTTCTTTATATGTATATGCACTATAGCAATATCTGTATTCTTTATTTAGTTTAACCCTTAAGTAGTACCATGTAGCCTAGTAGAAATTGTTAGATCATTTGAGATAGATCATACCCCTAATAGTTAGTCAAGACCTTAAGTGTCTCCCTAAAAACTTAGACTATGCCTAGGAAAGAGTTGAAGGCACTTGTTACGAACTGATGACTATGACAAATCGCCGGCAAGGTAGCGACAGTTGCCGCCAGACGATTATGGTAGAGTAGTCGAATTACTTGCAGCCATACTAGCCAGGTGGCGAGGCAGTATTAGACTATGATACTTGACGATTATGGGAAAAGTCATAGTTATGAGATTCTAGACAGGTATCCCAAGATTCTCGACCCAATAAATATAATTGCCTTACAATCTAGACAATAGCTTCAAAAAAAGGTGACCACTAGTAGAATTTTTGTAAGTTGGGTAGTGTAGACAAGTTAGAGGATGATAGAATAGTGGATGGACGATGAGAAAGTGTTAGAATGGCAGACCATGAGTTTAAGAGTCCTGCTAGATACCAATGTAGTGTAATAGTTATAGCTATCATTATGAAATGGGTTAGTGTCAATTTCGAGGACGAAATTTTTGTAAGTTGGGTAGAATGTAAAATCCCTATTTTTATAAAAAAAAAATTGTATTTTATTTTTTTTTATTAAATAATAATTTAAATATAGTATTTAGTGGCTAACTAGGAGAAATAGATTTTTAATAATTTTTATATTAGGTGTTCGGACCCTTAGATGACTTATGGGACCTTCAGGAATTTTTTGGAATTTATTCCATGTAGGAGACCCCTTGAGCAGTTGCTAGCCTCACGATGTGCAATACCCTATTATATAAATTTCTTATGAGTATATATATATATATATATGTATATACAAATATATATATATGTATATATATTTTATAAAGAAAGAAAGAAAAGAAAAGAATTAAATAAGAAATAAGTATAATAATACTACTAATAATAATAATAATAATAATATGCTTAAGTACTAAGTACTTAGGAATCCCTTTTTTTGCAGCAACTTAGTGTTGCTAAGTTCCATCCAGCAATAGCAAGGCCGCCCACTTAAGACCCTATTGACTTCCCAGACTCTTCTTCGCGGACGCCCAAAACCCTTCGGCCAAACCCGATCCTATATCTCTCTCTCTCTTACTATATAATATATATATATATATATTAGCTTCCAAAAATCCTAACCTAAAACTCCAGACTTCTCCTTCCCATCTAGAGCCGTAACCACAGCCAGAGAAGCCTCCCCAAGCCATCCAACCATCCCGTCGACGCCGACATCGCGAACTGCAGTCTCCCACTCGAAGCATCTTCGCTCCGGCGTATTTTCCCGTTGACTCGCTCATCCAAACACTGTTCCGTTTTCATAGGTATGATCCTCCCTCAACCCTCTCCAGTATTTGTTTTATAGTCAACCTCGGAAAACGTGCGCCCCTAGGTGTAAATCAGCGTCCAAAATGGACGGACAGACAGAATTCTGCAATCGCAGAATTCCAGATTGATCACCCGTATTGTCGAGTTCGTATCTCCCACCACAGAGATCCGAATTCGGTGATTCTTTTTGATACCTGTAGATTACATGATCTAGTTTATTTTCTGTATAATAACCCTAGGCTAATAGTTGCTGTGGACATAGTTATGTTCGTCACAAAACTGTACGCACCCACTTTTTCCGGTTTTCCAAAAGTTGGAGAACGGAGCGCGCCCCGCCAAACGGGACCGCCCCGCCGTGTGCCAAGTGTACCGAATGGTGCACGCAGCATAACGGGACACGTGAAAATTCGTGGGGACTGATTCGGACGCGTGTGCGCGCCAAAATCAGACCGTATCTGCGGACACATTTCGTGTCGCCACTTTTGTGGAACTCGCGAGTATTTTGTGCACGCTTGTCAGATTGTGACGAAACTTACGTCACTGGACTCGTGGTAACGCGCTGGTCCTGTGACCCAATTTTCACGCATTTCTGAGACGGTTGACCAGATCGCCAATTGGCGGGTCCCATAGTTGACTTTTTGGACCAAATTTTGTTCGGCTCATCGGAATCCAAATTTGGACATACCGTTGAGTTCGTATTGACATCTAGAGTTGTTTGACCCATAGTTTATCCCATTTAGAGACTGTTACCCTCGGCACGCTTTTCGGTGCAAAGTGGGCCACACGTGGACCCCACTTTTGTCCGAAATTACCGTTTTGCCCCTGTGTCCAAATTGGACGAAAGGGGTGTGTTTTTTAGCTATTTTGTTTATTCTGGGAACATCGGTGATGTTTATTTCAGCATCCGGAGACATTGTTCTGCGGCCATAGCTTTTGGTCCTGTGCGTTTGACTTCTGGACAGTACACCTTGCAGCTTTCTTACCAGGCAAGATACCTTGCCAAATTATTTACAGTACTTTGCATGCTATTTATATTTCTGTTCATTTATTTCATTTCTGTATAGTTCTTGCATGTGTAGTTTTTCTCCAGTCATTACTATGTATTAGATATGTTGACACACACATGGCACCTAGTATCATAGAGGACAATCATTAGGCGTATGGGCTTTTAACCACTCTGGTAAACCGTAGTATATAGCTCGCACTACGGACGTGTGTCGCGCTGGTCGCTACCCCAGAGGTATGTCGATTTCTGTAGAGTCGCGCTGGTCGCTACCCCAGAGGTATGTCGATTTCTGATGTTCTAGACGGGTGTGTGAGTTGTGAGGCTTAGATCGAGTAGACTACCTTGCCCATACGTCGAAAAGTTGTCCTCATTTGCATTCATATAGATTGTCTTATACAGCGTACTTATTTATTTTCAAATTATATGCATGTTTACTGTATTCAAGTTGGCTCGTATTTTCTGTATCTTGTTACGTCCCTCTGAGGACCTGGTCCTCTGCCAGGTGTATCTGCTCTTGAGTATTTGCAGGAGTATGGGCCTGGACCTGACGCATTCCTTTCTGTCGAGGAGGTCTTACCTTCTGAGCATCATTGATTATCTGGCGATGGATTCTTTTAGCTGATACACTTCTGTCTTCATATTATTTTATATTGGAGACTTTATACTCCTCTCTCATTTTAGTTTTGGATATAGTCTTTGGTAGTGGATTTGTCTCCACCCGACTATTATTTTCTGGATATTTCAGACTCCTTATTCTAGCTTAGTATTTCTTTTCTATGACTTGTTGTGTGGATGAGATTAGCATATCTGTGACTTGTGATATTATTTATACCACATGTGAGTTTATATTCATATTACAGCGTACGTATGGGTTATGGTTTCCATATATTGGAGTTGCCATATCCATGCGGCTGGCATGCTTACGTGTTCCTAGTCCTACGTAATTTGGGACTGGGGCGTGACAACCTGGAATCCGGATTATGTCCCCAGGTTTAGGAGAGGATATCTACCCCGAAGTGTACGGGACAGGAGCAGAAGTTGGAGTAGTACCATTACCAGTGGACGAGGTGATCGCCGAGGATTTCTCCTGAGTATCTTCTTATATATACTTAGTTATTTTTGTTGTTTCCTGTTTATTGAACTATTGTATTAAACTCATTTATCAGGTTATTCCCCGAGACTTTTTATTGAGATTTGTTGGATATATTTGATCTTGATTATTCTGACATTTATTTTGTGATTATCTGTTATGGATGAGACTAGTATCATAGACCTTTATAGTTGTTTTACTGCTTAAGTACACCCTGATGGGTCCATTAAATTGGATTTGCCCATCGGTGTGTGCGGCTGGCTATTGCCACATGTCTAGTCCCTCAATATTTTGGGACTGGGGCGTGACAAGGTCAACCCAACCCTTCTTTATATATATATATATATATATATATATATATATATATATATATATATATATATATATATATATATATATCACTTTTCCTTTCTTTATTTTTTCTTTCTTTTTCCTAAACCTAAACTTTTCAGCAGCCGACATCCCCATCCTTCCCTTACTGTTCATCATCCTTCTTCCCTGTCCAACTCACTGGAGCCCAGCCTTGCCGGAGACCGTTGTTCATCTCCTTCCCACCTCTCCATCCCGTTCGCCTAAACCCATCCGCTGAACCTTCTCCCATCGCCGACTGCACCGAGCAGTCCAGAGCCGCCTGGAACCCGACCCCGCTCGCCTGCACCGAGCCGATGATAGCCTGCGGCTATCTCTCTTCCGTTGATGACCCGCCTGACCTGACCGTGCATCCCGCAGAAAAGCTACACCATCCCCTCGACTGAACGATGCCACCATCCCGTCGACGATGACACGCTGAACCGTCGGACCTCGCAAGCCAGCTGAACATTTATCTCCTCGACGATGCGGCCGAGCCTCACCTGAACAGTAGCAGCAGGAGCAGCCCACCTCGACACGAACACCCGTTCACGCGCGCGCAGGTTCGAGTTATCCCCTTCATGTTGTGTACGTTTACGTATGTGTGAATGATGTTAGATCTAGCATATTGCTCCAAAACAAATTTATTAGATGTTGATTGCTAGTCGTTGCAAATGAACACAAACTCGTATACGTATGCGTATGCGTATACGTACGCGTATAGGTATATTATTCAATTTAGTATATATATATGTATATATTTAGTATATAAATTTTATTCAATTGGTATATATATATATATATATATATATATATATATATATTTAGTATATGTATATTATTCAATTTGGTATGCATATAATTATTGGTTGTCATACATATATATATATGGTATGTATATATATTGTAAGTAATTAAATGCTAAATGCTAGTTAGGACTATGAATATTGTATATATATACAGTATGCCCTAGTGTTAATTACGGATATTCCGTAGTTACTTTGACCATGTGACCCTGGGAATTGTGAGCAGTCTGCCTTACGTACACTGACGTACTAGCGAGACGTGTATTTTTGACTGTCTGATTTTTGCGCAGCAATTACAGACGTAACATCCGTGCAACTAGACGCACACTCGACCCTGCTAGTTGACCAATGTCATACCTAGCGTAGTCCTGAGCTCAATATATTGATGACTTTGTGTATGTTAGTGTAATGACTGATACAATATTATTATTAATTGATGTCTATAGGACTGTTGGATCATTCAGACAAGACCCCAAAAATAGGATATTTGTATTTCCAGCAAAGGACCACAGGCGAGTACATTATCTGACAATTTCATTATGTTGATTATCTCTATGATTCTAGTTGTATAGCGTACATGATTCTGACACTATGTATACACGAGTTGGCATCATCGAGACCGATCACGAGGAGTCATAATTTGGAATCCATCGTGCTAGCTGGGGGACGGGAAAATATTAGTAGCTTATGTGATCATACTCAACTCTACATGCATCATAGCTCACCCCACACCTTACGTTGGGTGCAGCCTGACCATTACATGCCTCATAGCCTGTTACATATGATTAGCCTGACTATTGCTCGCATCATAGCTATCCGGATGGTTAGCCTGACCTTACATGAATCATAGCTAATATTATGTAACAAGCTTGATCAGTCCCAAGTCGATCACATGATATACTGATGTTTCACACATTTAGCTAGATAGTCTATACATGTATCTCTACTTTATTGATCTAGTATTTCTCTATGTTCTAGTTATTGCTCTAGCTTTCACTTATATTTCAGTTTATTGTTCTAGCATGCACTTATATTTCTGTTCATTGCTAGATGTGCCATTGATGATGACATTATTCCCGTATTCTTATTCCAGTATTGCTATTTCCAGTATTTTATTATTCCATTATTGTTTATTGCCTGTATTGATATACATCTTGTATTTCTTTACACTATATTATAGTTTTTGTCAATATATGTGGAACTACTGTTAGTGCTTGTACTTTGCTCCAATTCTGACTAGATATTTTTTCCAAAGGATCTTGAGGATTTCTGTCCTACACATTATGGACCAGGTATAGACGCAGACTACACACCAGAGATCCTAGAGGAGTCTATTTCATTAGAGGAGACACTACCTGCAGCTGTTTAGACAGCATTTATCTTATGCATTGAGACTTATTTTGAGGTTATTTTAGTTATTTTGAGACTTATGTTAAGTTTAAATTGAGACTTGTGGAGACTTTTTATGTTGGACAGCTAAACTGTGGTTTATCTCTATTTTGAGATATTGTGTTTGACTATGTCATTCTTCCTATCTTTTATCGTGCCATTTATTTCTTATAGTTATTGTGATTGAGTATACATTATGAGATGTAGAGAGATATTTATTTCATTGTACTCCTTATGGAGTTGATATCAATGACAGGTTTTGAGTTATGTTTAGTATATTATTGAGACCTAGACAGCATTTTACCGCCGATGCTGTGGCGTAGGCTGGACGTACCCACGACTCATGCCCAATTTCTGGGTGAGGGTCGTGACAATTCAAGACAGAAACATGAGACAAGATCGATACACAAATCATGATCAATGTATATGAATCAGAATCCAGTACCACCGTGTCAAGATTATGTCGCAATATGACTCATGACCAAACAGGAAATAAATGTAACGTTTATAATGTATTAGGAAACATAAGTAAGGAATATTTGCCTTAGGTCTTATATAAATATACACATTGTCATCTAAATAAAATTTTGTGATTAGGTTCAGACTTCACTTAGCAGTCAGAAATGATGAAGGTAACTAGGTGACAATAATTATCGGTTTATACAAAATTTTAATATCTGATCAATCAATCTATCCACACTACTACTTAAAAAGAATTGGGAGTTAGAAGTCAGGTGTCAGGTCTCTTGAATTCAATTACTTTAAACCAATATTTTGGAACGTAAATATAAATCAACAAGCTTAAGTAGTTAGAGAGGGAGGGCAAAATGGTCAATCACCTTAGTTTTCTTTTGGTTAAACCCTTAGCTGATGTTGTTACTGTTATGTATTATGTTGTTGCCACTGCTGTTAAGCATTCTGATGATGTTGATGTTTCATTCTTCTTCTTATTCCCATACAGTTGAGTTGAAGGAGAGCACTGAGGGACCCTGATCGGGAGGGCTCGGCTTGGATGAGGCCGCGCCTACTTCGAGCGAGCTCGTAGCGCTGGCGGTTCTCGACGGAAAGAGAAGGGAATGGCGGGGGTGATGGACTGGGAATGGCAGGGGTAGGTTTAGGAATTTTAAAATGGGGCCGGGACGGGGATTAAAAAAATTCGATTGGATTTTGGTCCGAATTTGGGTATAGTACTCCCCGTCCTGATAAATCCTCGATATCGATTACTTATACCTATATGTACAAACTATTGGATTAACATTCTCTCTTTTTGTTGTATTATATTATTTTCTCTATCTAGTAGTATTTTTTTGATAAAAATTGATTTTATTAACATGTGTTGTATTTTTTGGGAGAATGGAAATAGTTTCTTAAGATTATATTATACAAAAAAAATTGTTAACATGACAGGGGATGGGAAAATCTATCCTGAAAGTGTTAATGGGGATGAGGACGGGGACGGGGAGTGCAATATTTAACGGGACGAGAATGGGGGTAAAAAATTAAACTCGGATAGGAATGCTGACGAGGACGTAGATTTAAACACTACTCGGGGATGGGGATGGGGATATGGTCCCCGGCCCCTACCCACCCTGTTGCCATCCCAAGTGGTTAGAAACCTATAGAGGACCCGATGTTAAGCTTATATTGGTGCTGGTTCTGCTGGGCAGTGTTTGTTGTAGGCGTATGGAACTCAGCCTGGAGGCGACATATGGTGATTAATGCTGAGGTGGGTCGGTAGTCACACCCATTCTCAGATTTGATATTTTTGAATTTCTGAGATTTAAATTTTTCTTGATAATATATGTCTACTGTATTTACATAATGATTCATATTCTTATACTGTGTATTTGATTTTCCTGTTGTCTTGAGAGACTACCCAAGGCCAGTAGAATATCCATTGGCATTGTCATAGACCCGGTTTAGGACCCGCATGTAGATTGGATACTTGGTTTGGTTCGTTTTGGTTGAACCCAAGACTAAATCATCTTCCCCTCTTCCTTTGTACATATATGAGAGTTTTCTCTCCCCCCCCCCCTCCCATTCTTCTTCATTTATACTTTTATTTTCCTATTTCTTCTTCCTCTTTTGCTTACATCGAACCCTAATCCTAGAAGAGGTGGTTATGATCTCTTGGACCATGAGAGATAGAGGCTAAGAAGCCACTCCAGGCAAGTACATCTTTCTCAAATGGTAAATTTATAGATTTTTTGGATTTTTGCATATATGTGTTAATTAAAAATATGTTTAATAGAAATGTTCTCCTTGATGTCTCATCTAATTTAGTTCTTGGAATTTTAGATTTTGATGGATGATTTGGAGTAGATCTGAGTTTGAAGATTCAGGTTTTATGGGTTCCATGAGTTTTTTCTTGGTTTTGATCTATTAAAACTTGTTGTTTTTTAATACGAATTGTAACCATCACTTTTTCAAATAAGGATAATTTAGTAATTTGGCCTAGTTATTTTATTTTTATAGATTATAATATTAATTAGAGTGTTATAAATAATTATTTATGATTTGTATTATTTTAATTATAGTTAGTAGGCTAGCAAATAGTTAGACTTGACCCATGTGAACCCAATTAGAATTTGTCATGACAACTTGTGAGTCCAACATGGACCAAGCCCAATAGACCCATTTCCACTAATTAATTAGAAAATTCAGACTTAATTTAATTTAATTAGAGACTTTCCAAATTAGCCCTTCTCTAATCCTATCCATAATTAACTAGTAGGGACATATTATACATTGAAAATGACTTGGAGAAGGGGGAATAAGGGCTAGCCACTCATATATCCTCTCTTCTCCCTCTCTCATCCTTATTTGTATTCATTTTAGATCCCCAATTCTCTTCATTTTCTCCATCAATTTTCCTCTTAATTTCTTCACATTCCCTTTCATTCTCATCACTCAAGGAGCTTTGAAGCTTGGAGAAGCAAGGAGCACAAGGAGGAGGAGCATTGGTGAAGAGATCGTGTATAGATCGTGTCTGTAAACCCCCCTGAATTTTCAAAATTATTAAATCTTGGATTTTTTCCAATTTTCTAGAATTTTCTGGAAATTTTCTGAAATTAAAATCAAGGTTCTCAATTATTAAATGATTTTTAATTGTTAATAAATAATATTATAATATCATAGAAATAACATTTTTGGGTGTAAAATGAAAAAGTAGACTTAGGGTAATTTTCTGGATTTTTCTGGGCCTCAGACCTATTTTTAAATGCTTAAAAACTATTTATTCATTTAATAAATTATTATTATTATTAATATTATTATTATTTTATTTTTTTTATTTTTTTCCTCTCCTTGGGCCGGCCCTGGCCCATTGGGCCCAGCCCAGCCCCGCGGCCCAGCCTGACCTACCGGGTCGGATCGGGTCAGCCAGACCCGATCCGCCGTCGCCCGACCCGGCTGACCCATCTCCTCCCCACGATCGGGTCCTCCGCTCCGGCGCCGCGTTTTCCGCCGCCTCCGGCGGCCAGATCCCCACGACCCCCCTCTTCCGCTCCACCCGGCCTCGACGCCACGTCCTCCGCCATCTCCAGCCGCCCAGACCCCTCTCCGCCCTATAAATGGCCCCCAAACCCCTCGACTCCGGCCATCCCTCCCCCAGAACTCCACCGCCGCTCCGCCGCTCACCGCCACCCTCGCCAGCGCCGTGCCCAGCTCTGCTCCGCCTAGCCCCGCCGTCCTCCTCTACTCCAGCACCTCGCCACCGCCCCTCGGCCAGTTTTCCTCCTCCCCAGAACACCCTCGAGCCAGTCCTCGCCGTCGGCTCCGCCTGAGCCGTCCCCGGCGCGCCGCCGACCACCAGCCGCATCCCCAGCAGCCCGGCAAACCTTCCCCGGCCCTCTCCGGCGCCCCTCCGGCCGGCCCCCGCCGTCTACGACCATCGCCTGAACCCTAGCCCTAATCCCCAATTCCTTTGTGTCGTGTCGGACACAACACGGACACGAAAAGTTCCCGTTTCTCGAGCCTCGCTCAGGTACTCGTATCTTGCACCCTGTATCTCCGTTTTCAATTCCGTAAATTGCGTTACGAAGCCTGTATGACCCTCTCGGTGCCCGGATAAACCGTTCGGGGCATCGCGCCCTGTGGTGATCGCACACCGCGATCCAAAAATAGGAAAAACCAGACCCTGTTTCACCCCGGAACTGAGTGCGCCCCGCCAAACGGGACAACTTGGTCGCGTGCGGTCTTCACAGATACGTGCGCGTCATCGATACGGACGTGTGAGATTTCGTGGAAGCTGATTCGGGTGTGCGTGCACACCGGAATCAACGCGTATCCACGGACATCGCCCCGTATCCGACTTTTCGGCATTTCGCCCTAACTTCTTGTACACTCGTCAAATCGAGACGAAACTTATGCCATCGGACTCGTAGCGATACGCTGGTCCTGTGGGTCAAGTTTGGTTCGATTCTGAGAACGTTGACGAAATCGTGGGCCCCACAGGCCCCGCTCGACGGGCGATTTTGTGTTCGGCTCATCGGAATCCAAATCTGGAAGTTCCGTTGGGCTCGTATCAGCGTTCCTGACCTGTTGACACTAAGTTTGGTGAATTTGGAGACCTTTGACCCGGATACGTTTTTCGGTGCAAAGCGGGCCCACCGGCGGACCCCGTTTTGACCCAAAACTGTCGTTTTTGCCCTTGTCTCCAAATTGGACCCAAGGATAGGCGTTTCTAGCTATTTGACATCTTCTGAGCATGATGGTAATGTCTATTTCAGCTTTTGGACTCATCTCTGGAAATTTCCCAAGAACCAATTAATCAGATCCAAACAACAAGCAAGTACCTGCACTTCAAGTTAAATCTTTATATTATGATAATTAATTCCCTGCTTTACTGTACCCTTGATGATTACACCTAGTGTTAGAAATGCTGGATTTCATGTCTTGAATATTGGAGTTCATGTCTTGTTTTTCATGTCGGGTGGGAGAATACTAGAAGGCATGTAGTTTACCCTTTCCCCTGCCATGTTTAATAGCTGTTGGTACACGACTGTACCTCAGCCGGATCTTGATTTCCCCTGTTTAATAGCCATTTATGACGGCCGAATTAGCCTTATAAACCCCTACATGCCAACTATGTATTCTAAAAACAAACACAAGTTCACACAGATAGTTTCTGGTCATGTTATATTTCTTGCTGATTGTTGTAGTTCACTTCCTGTCTTATTTATTTCTGTTTTCTCATATTCCTGTTTACAGCATTAACTCTGAGATATTGATGTTCTTTTATGCAGTTTCTCAACATGATATTCATTTTAATTGTCATAAATATTTAGTTTAATCTTGTTGTGCACTGTGTACTTTGCTCCTTTCCTGACTGGATCTGTTGATTTAGGCGATGATGAGGACCTTGCCCCTACTTATTATGGTCCCTATGAGGGTACAGATGATACTCATGAGGAGCCAGATCCCACCCAGGAAACCCCTACTGCAGAGTAGCTAGCAGTAGCTATCTTTTATTTCTGTTTCTTATCTTAGTAATCGGGTTTGTCCCCGATTTCATTCTGAATTTCTGTACTAAAACATTTGAATCTGTTGTCGTATTTATTTCAGTTGCAATCTTAAGTTTCTGTTCTCATTATTATCTTGCCTATGTTAAATGTGAATGAGCTAGTTTAGTAAATCTGGATTTGACCTAGACAGCGTACTACCGCCGACTCTGCGGCGTAGGCTGGACGTACCCACGCACTCGTGCCCGAATTTTCGGGTGCGGGTCGTGACACGTTTTTATGGTGGCCTATGCAGGTCCTATCCTTAAATAGGGTAATACCCTAGGACAGGGTATGGAATAAGATTGAGGATTCTAGGAAAAGCTCATTCACAGTATAGGGTCCTTATTTCAATTTTTGATATCATTTCTGCTCAATTTTCCTATCGCCTTTGATTTCCAAGTAATCTATTCTGATCTTCCTATCCCTTAATCTTTCAGAATGGTCCAGACAAGGAACACAGTAGGAGGCACATCAAAACCAGCTGAGCAAAATGTGCCCGAGACTCTTGCACTCCCGCCGTCTCCATCTGTTCCGGCAGTTACTCTGGATGGGGCACAGCTACTTGGAGTGTTCCAAGGATTGGTGGAATCCCAGAAAGAACAGACTGTACTTCTGCGGACCAGCCTCTCAGAAGCTCTTAAGTCCCAGGAGTCGTCACTCAAGAGGCCAGGGAGTGCCAAAGACTTCAAGAATCTTAGACCCCTGGAATTCTACGAAACTGAGGGCATTCTCTATGCCGATGAGTGGATAGAGAATGTCGAGAGACTCTTGAAGACTGCTCGGGTCCCTGATGACCTTAAATTGGTGTCCGCAAGCCTGCAACTGTTCGACAATGCTCGAACCTAGTTCAGAGATGAACCCCAACTATCTGCTCCTGATCTCACCTGGGAGGACTTCAAGAGGCTATTCAAGGAGAAATTCTACCCCGAAGTGGCTCGGGAAGCTCTCGAAAGCCAATTCGAGAGACTGGAACAAGGTACCCTGTCTGTTGATGAATATACTGCTGAATTTAGCAGGTTAAGCCATTTTGCGGAGTACATGGTTCGTACCCCGGAGGACAGAGCCCATAGATTCAAGAAGGAGTTATCTCCGGATATTCGCCTTGCTGTCACCACCAGCCGAGCTCGCACCTATGAAGAAATCTTGAGCGTGGCACAAGGCGTTGAGAGAGATATGGGGCATAAACTGAAACGGGAGAGAGATACCAGAAATGCGGGACCCAACAAACGCCCTTTTCAACAACAACAACAACAACAACAACAACAGCAGAGGGCCCCGCAGCAAACTCAGCGTCCTCTCCCTCGAGCTCCAGTACCCCAACACCAGGCTCAAGGACAGAACCAACAAGCTGCTGCTTGTAACTTTTGCCAAAAACCAGGTCATACTTGGCAAGTCTGCAGGAAGAGGCTAGGTGCCTGCCTCTACTGCGGCTCAGCAGCGCATCAAATGAGGGACTGTCCAGCTGCTCAAGGATGCACCGCTGCACCCAAGGCTCCAGTCCAGGCCAGGCCCCCAGCAGCACAGCAGAGGGGACCCCCGCTTCCAACACAACAACAACGCTTTGCTCAGCACCAACAGCAGCAACAGAGGGGTGCACCGCAGCAAGGCCGTGCTTATGCAATGACTCTGGAAGAAGCGGAAGCCACAGCAGACATGATCACAGGTTCTGTGCTTATAAATTCAATACCAGCTATTACTTTATTTGACTCTGGAGCTTCACATTCATTCATGTCAGTAGATTTCCTTATGAAGCATAGCCTAATCACTAAACCCCTTAGGAATTGTTATAAGGTCATTACCGGTGGAGGAATCATCCCGGTTAGTGATGCCTGTAACAATTGTCCTATTACATTGTGTGGAAGAGAACTGTATGCTAGGCTACTCGTAATGCCAGTGCCCAGTTTTGATATTATACTGGGTATGGATTGGTTGAGTCAACATCATGCCACTATAGACTGCCACAGAGGTAGTGTAATCTTCAGGCCCCCTGACAAGCCAGAATTTGAATTTGCTAGAGGTTCTAGAGAAATGGGTAATAACAAAATTTGTGGAGCCCTAGTAACAGAAGAATTACCACTACCTATCATCTCTGAATACCTTGATGTCTTCCCTGAGGATCTCCCAGGCTTACCCCCAGACCGAGAAGTTGAATTCTCCATTGACTTAGTGCCAGGAGCAGCACCAGTATCTCAAAATCCCTACAGAATCAACAAGAAGGAGATAATAGAACTAAATGAGCAAATCAAAGAACTAGAAGAAAAATGCTTCATTAGGTCTAGTGTCTCACCCTGGGGAGCTCCAGTATTATTTGTGCCCAAGAAGGACGAAATATCCCGAATGTGTATTGACTATAGGGCCTTGAATGCCTTAACAATTAAGAATAAGTATCCCCTGCCCAGGATAGATGACCTATTTGATCAGTTGAGTGGAGCTCGGATATTTTTAAAGATTGATTTGAGGTCTGGTTACCACCAAGTAAGGGTGAGAAAGGAAGACATCCCTAAAATTGCTTTCAATACCCGGAACGGACACTACGAATTCCTAGTAATGCCGTTCGGGTTGACAAATACACCAGCAGTTTTTATGAACTTGATGAACAAAGTATTTCAGAAATATCTAGACAAATTTGTAGTGGTCTTTATTGATGATATTTTGATCTACTCCAAGACCCCCGAAGAACATGAAGAACATTTGAGGTTAGCATTGGAGACTTTGAGGAAGGAAAAACTTTATGGGAAATTATCTAAATGTGCTTTCTTCCTAGACAAAGTAGAATTCTTGTGTCACGCCCCAGTCCCAAAATGACGAGGGACTGAGCACGTGAGCAATGGCCAGCAGCACGCACCGATGGACAACCCAATTTAATGGATCCATCAGGGCATGCTTAAGCTGTAGTCTAGCAGTAATATGTTACAAGTCTCAGGCCTTTCTAATCTCGTCCACAGAATAACACAGATTAATGCCAGAAATAATGCAATGGAATGAAATAAGCAATATCAAATAAGGTTATCTCGGGAAACAATTCCGAGAATTAGTCTGTTACATTTAAAGAAATAGACAGAAAATAAAATGTTAAAAATGGAAAATACTGTGTAGCTGAAGCCGGTGCTCAGGTGAAGTCTTCGGCCACTATCTCGTCCTCGGTTCCGGGTTTTGTTCCAAGGAGTGCTCATGTACCGTACACCTCGGGGAAGTTCTCCTCGGCTATACCTGGGGACATAGTCCATTCCAGGTCCTCAGGGGACATAACAAGGTACAGAAAATATAAGCCAAAACATGTGCAGTGCAGCAATAAAATAGACAGCAGGGTAAATATATAAACCAGCTAGTGATATGCATGTGAGAGTTTAGTCATACTCAGGCTGACTACTACAGGATCAGTGTCGAAGAAACCATAGCAGTATTATCTCGAGGAGCCAGTAAGGAACCAAAGCTATGTATCAGAGTCTAAGGCACCGCCAGATATAAGTATTTATATTATATTATATTCAGCCTTGATATGACAATACTCTCCCCACCCCATGAAATCTCACGTCACAGTTCCAGAATATATCAGGTACCAGTCACGCAAGTTTGAACTAATGCAACGAGTCAGGCTAGAATCTAAGCATTTAAACGGGAAATGACATGAAAATGTAATCTATACGGAATCACCCAGTATATGTCAGGTAATTCCGTCACGTGAATAGTGTCAGGTGTCCTGGGTTAAGCAGTTAAACAAGTTCACATATGAAGCTACAGAAATCAAGTAAAATACTATAACCAGAAATATCTGAGAATTGGCAAGCTTTACTTGCCCACTGATGTATAACTAAGTCCAGGAAATAGGTGGCAAAGCTGCAAGTTTTGGCAAGGTACACTTGCCTGTGGTTCCTGTTCGGTTTGCAGTTCTGACCTCGGCGAAAATTGCAGGCGGTACTCCGGTTGCTGAAACAAACATCACCATCAGATCCAGAAAATATCAATCAGCTAGAAACGCCTGTCCTTGGGTCCAATTTGGAGACAAGGGCAGAAACGGCAGTTTCGGGTCAAAACAGGGTCCACATGTGGGCCCGCTTTGCACCGAAAAATGCGTCAGGGTCAAAGGTCTCCAAATTCACCAAACTTAGTGTCAACAGGTCAGGAACGCTGATACGAACCCAACGGAACTTCCAGAATTGGATTCCGATGAGCCGAACACAAAATCGCCCGCCGAGCGGGGCCTGTGGGGCCCACGACACGCAATTTCGTCAACGTTCTCAGAATCGAACCAAACTTGACCCACAGGACCAGCGTATTGCTACGAGTCCGATGGCGCAAGTTTCGTCTCGATCCGACGTGTGTACACAAAGTTAGGGCACGCTCCAGAAAGTACGGATACGGGGCGATGTCCGCGGATACGCGTTGATTCCGGTGTGCACGCACACCCGAATCAGCTTCTGCGAAATCCCACACGTCCGTATCGACGAGGCGCTCGTGTCTGTGAAGACCGCACACGACCAAGTCGTCCCGTTTGGCGGGGCGGACTCGGTTCCGGGGTGAAACAGGGTCTGAGTTTTTCCTGTTTTTGGATCGCGGTGTGCGATCACCACAGGACGCGATGCCCCGAACAGTTTGTCCGGACACCGAGAGGGTCATACAGGCTTCGCAACGCAATTTGCAGAATCGAAAACGGAGCTACGAGTGAAAAGATACACGCACCTGAAGGGGACCCAGAAAACAGGGCAAAATCGTGTCCGACACGTGTCCGGACACGTGTCCGGACACAGGACACAAAAAATTAGGGTTAGGGTTTGGGGAGTCGGCCGGCGGCGGGGACGGCGCTGGGCGGCCGGGCTCGGGGGCACAGCGCGGAGGGCGGTGCGGCGCGGGGACGGCGAGGGGACGGCGGCGCCGGGCTCGCGGCGGAGCGGCGCAGGCGGCGCAGAGCTCTGCTGCGGCTGCTGCGGCTGCTGCTGTGCTCGCCGTTGCTGTCGACGGGCGGGGGAGACGGCGGCCTGTGGCTCTGCCGGCCGGAGGAGGGGGCGAGGCGGCGAGGCGGGTGAGGCGTCGGCGGAGGCGAAGTGTCGTGGCGGTGGGTGGTGGTCGACGGCCAGGGGGAGGTCGAGGGGGTATTTAAAGGGGAGGCACGGCGAGGGCGAGGCCGGGGAAGGCGGGCGAGGGGGTGGACGTGGGGTGAGGCACGGCGTCGTGGGCGCGGCGGGGCGCACGACGCGGCGGAGGCGGCGCACGAAGCGGCGGTTGGCCGGGTCGTGGGGGGGAAGATCCGGGTCGGGTCGGGTCGGGTTGCGCGGATCCGACCCGACCAGCTAAGGATCTGGGCCGGATTCGGGGGAGTGGGCCGGGCCGGCCCAACGGGCCGTGGGCTGGGGTTATTATTTTAAAAATAATAATAATAATATTAATATTAATAATAATATTAATAATCAGTAAAATAAATAATTAATTAATTAATTAATTAAATAAATAGTTTTCAGGCATTTAAAAATAGGTCCGGGGCCCGATAAATTCCAGAAAAATTGCCCTAAGTCCAGTTTTTCATTTTACATCCAAAAATATTATTTTCATAATATTTTAATACTGTTTATTATCAATTAAAAATCTTTGGATAATTAAAACCCTGTTTTTAATTTACAGAAAATTCCCAGAAAATTCCAGAAAATTGTGAAAAATTCAGTTTTTAAAATTTTGAAAATTCAGGGGGTTTACAATATACCCCCCTTAAGAGGATTGCGTCCTCGCAATCAAAGAATAACCGGTCAGCAGAGATGACACGGTCGCAAGCATCGTTTGAAAACACATCACAAGAGGCTTAGGGAAATACCGTTTTCCTAAAAATCGAAAGTTATACACTTTCCTGGAAAATCTAGTTAAAACTATAACTTTTATGAAAACCAGGTTATTATTAACAAGTTGCAAATTACTAGGTTGGGGCTGAGGTCACGAACCAAGAGGCACGAACTACACAAGACTAAAAACGGATAACTACGAATCACTTACTCGCATCGGCGTCCTGCACAGTCATCGCGTAAGCTTGTCCTCGTCCTTGAGGTAGATTCCTCTGCTGCTGCTGAGCTTGCTGGTAGGGTGCTGCTCGAGGTGCTGGTGGAGTTTGCTGGTTCGCCCTTGGTGCTCCTTCTCTTCGCTCAGGGCAGTCTCTTACTGCATGCTGTCTGGATCCGCAGCCTAAGCATAGTCCGAGTTTACGTCTACATTCCTTCTCGACATGGCCGATCTTGCCGCAGTGGTAACAGGTAGGAAGGTAGAAGGCTTTTGGTGCAGCTGGTGGTGGCGAGCTCGTTTGTTGACGCTTTGCAGACTCCTCTTGTGCTGCTTTGGTTAGTGCGGATGGGGAAGGCCGCTTCAGTCTGGTCTCTCTCTTGGTGACGCGCTCTATGCGTTGAGCCGCGGCAAGAACGTCCGAGTACGATGTTGGTGCGACGGACCCAATTAGTTTTTGCAGCTCAATGTTCAGTCCGTCGAAGAATTTCTCGGCCTTCTCTTCCTCAGTCGGGATCAGTGTTGGGGCGAAGCGGCTCAACCGAATGAACTCAGCGTTGTACTCTTCCACCGTCATAGCCTCCTGAGTGAGGCGATTGAACTTGTCCCGCAGTTCTGATCGAGCGATGGCAGGAATGTACATCTCTTGGAAGAGCCTGGAGAACTCCTCCCAAGTGACTCGGTCTGGTCCGAGTCGCGTCTCCTCGGATAGCCACCAGTGATGAGCGTTGTCCGTCAATTGCATTCTGACGGCTGTCATCCAGCGTTCCCGTGGAAGTTCAGCTACTTCAAGTTGATGTCGTATGTTGGTGAGCCATTCATGAACTTCTGTGGGCTCCTCTTTTCCAGAAAAAGTGCGGGGCTTCAGTCGGCGAAAGTCAGTGATTGAGCCCGTAGTTGGCCGTCGAGCTGGTAGGTTGGCCTGCTCCAGTGCAGTTACAATGCTGTCCCTCAAGAAATTAGCTTCGCGACGCTGAGCCTCGTGTTGAACTTGTTGCTGTGCTTGCATCATCGCGTAGATCATTTGGAATATTTGCTGCCCGTCGATCGGCTGTCCTGGTGGGAACACGGGCATTGGTGGGACAAACTGCGGTGGAGGTGGAATATCGTCGCGCCGGAATCGGGAGGTAGGTTGACCTGCCTGCTGGCTCTGTTGAGTTGTGGGGATTCCTCCGACTGGTGTCACGTCGTCGTCGTAGGTGACACCTATAGCTTGTGGCGTTCCGACGGGAGTCTCGGTGCATTCTTGTGGGTCCATTTCCCTGTATCCAAAATACCCAATAAGAGGCGCACAGGAAACAAGGCAAGATGCAAGTTCAAGTTAGTTCGAATACGATACAGATATCAAAAACGATTCAAGCAAGTGGATGAGATCCTAAAATTTATCCTATCTTATTGCAGGCCTGTTCGGTCCCTAAATTGAAACCGAACAATTTAGTCGTAGACCTGCATGGGCCACCACAAAAACTATGTCACGCCCCAGTCCCAAAATGACGAGGCACTGAGCACGTGAGCAATGGCCAGCAGCACGCACCGATGGACAACCCAATTTAATGGATCCATCAGGGCATGCTTAAGCTGTAGTCTAGCAGTAATATGTTACAAGTCTCAGGCCTTTTTAATCTCGTCCACAGAATAACACAGATTAATGCCAGAAATAATGCAATGGAATGAAATAAGCAATATCAAATAAGGTTATCTCGGGAAACAATTCCGAGAATTAGTCTGTTACATTTAAGGAAATAGACAGGAAATAAAATGCTGAAAATGGAAAATACTGTGTAGCTGAAGCCGGTGCTCAGGTGAAGTCTTCGGCCACTATCTCGTCCTCGGTTCCGGGTTCTGTTCCAAGGAGTGCTCCTGTACCGTACACCTCGGGGAAGTTCTCCTCGGCTATACCTGGGGACATAGTCCATTCCAGGTCCTCAGGGGACATAACAAGGTACATAAAATACAAGCCAAAACATGTGCAGTGCAGCAATAAAATAGACAGCAGGGTAAATATATAAACCAGCTAGTGATATGCATGTAAGAGTTTAGTCATACTCAGGCTGACTACTACAGGATCAGTGTCGAAGAAACCATAGCAGTATTATCTCGAGGAGCCAGTAAGGAAACAAAGCTCTGTATCAGAGTCTAAGGCACCGCCAGATATAAGTATTTATATTATATTATATTCAGCCTTGATATGACAATACTCTTCCCATCCCATGAAATCTCACGTCACAGTTCCAGAATATATCAGGTACCAGTCACGCAAGTTTGAACTAATGCAACGAGTCAGGCTAGAATCTAAGCATTTAAACGGGAAATGACATGAAAATGTAATCTATACGGAATCACCCAGTATATGTCAGGTAATTCCGTCACGTGAATAGTGTCAGGTGTCCTGGGTTAAGCAGTTAAACAAGTTCACATATGAAGCTACAGAATTCAAGTAAAATACTATAACCAGAAATATCTGAGAATTGGCAAGCTTTACTTGCCCACTGATGTATAACTAAGTCCAGGAAATAGGTGGCAAAGCTGCAAGTTTTGGCAAGGTACACTTGCCTGTGGTTCCTGTTCGGTTTGCAGTTCTGACCTCGGCGAAAATTGCAGGCGGTACTCCGGTTGCTGAAACAAATATCACCATCAGATCCAGAAAATATCAATCAGCTAGAAACGCCTGTCCTTGGGTCCAATTTGGAGACAAGGGCAGAAACGGCAGTTTCGGGTCAAAATGGGGTCCACATGTGGGCCCGCTTTGCACCGAAAAATGCGTCAGGGTCAAAGGTCTCCAAATTCACCAAACTTAGTGTCAACAGGTCAGGAACGCTGATACGAACCCAACGGAACTTCCAGAATTGGATTCCGATGAGCCGAACACAAAATCGCCCGCCGAGCGGGGCCTGTGGGGCCCACGACACGCAATTTCGTCAATGTTCTCAGAATCGAACCAAACTTGACCCACAGGACCAGCGTATTGCTACGAGTCCGATGGCGTAAGTTTCGTCTCGATCCGACGTGTGTACACAAAGTTAGGGCACGCTCCAGAAAGTACGGATACGGGGCGATGTCCGCGGATACGCGTTGATTCCGGTGTGCACGCACACCCGAATCAGCTTCTGCAAAATCCCACACATCCGTATCGACGAGGCGCTCGTGTCTGTGAAGACCGCACGCGACCAAGTCGTCCCGTTTGGCGGGGCAGACTCGGCTCCGGGGTGAAACAGGGTCTGGGTTTTTCCTGTTTTTGGATCGCGGTGTGCGATCACCACAGGACGCGATGCCCCGAACAGTTTGTCCGGACACCGAGAGGGTCATACAGGCTTCGCAACGCAATTTGCAGAATCGAAAACGGAGCTACGAGTGAAAAGATACACGCACCTGAAGGGGACCCGGGAAACAGGGCAAAACCGTGTCCGACACGTGTCCGGACACGTGTCCGGACACAGGACACAAAAAATTAGGGTTAGGGTTTGGGGAGTCGGCCGGCGGCGGGGACGGCGCTGGGCGGCCGGGATCGGGGGCACAGCGCGGAGGGCGGTGCGGCGCGGGGACGGCGAGGGGACGGCGGCGCAGAGCTCTGCTGCGGCTGCTGCTGTGCTCGCCGTTGCTGTCGACGGGCGGGGGAGACGGCGGCCTGTGGCTCTGCCGGCCGGAGGAGGGGGCGAGGCGGCGAGGCGGGTGAGGCGTCGGCGGAGGCGAAGTGTCGTGGCGGTGGGTGGTGGTCGACGGCCAAGGGGAGGTCGAGGGGGTATTTAAAGGGGAGGCACGGCGAGGGCGAGGCCGGGGAAGGCGGGCGAGGGGGGTGGACGTGGGGTGAGGCGCGGCGTCGTGGGCGCGGCGGGGCGCACGACGCGGCGGAGGCGGCGCACGAAGCGGCGGTTGGCCGGGTCGTGGGGGGGGGAAGATCCGGGTCGGGTCGGGTCGGGTTGCGCGGATCCGACCCGACCCGCTAAGGATCTGGGCCGGATTCGGGGGAGTGGGCCGGGCCGGCCCAACGGGCCGTGGGCTGGGGTTATTATTTTAAAAATAATAATAATAATATTAATATTAATAATAATATTAATAATCAGTAAAATAAATAATTAAATAATTAATTAAATAAATAAATAGTTTTCAGGCATTTAAAAATAGGTCCGGGGCCCGATAAATTCCAGAAAAATTGCCCTAAGTCCAGTTTTTTATTTTACATCCAAAAATATTATTTTCATAATATTTTAATACTGTTTATTATCAATTAAAAATCTTTGGATAATTAAAACCCTGTTTTTAATTTACAGAAAAATCCCAGAAAATTCCAGAAAATTGTGAAAAATCCAGTTTTTAAAATTTTGAAAATTCAGGGGGTTTACATCTTGGGACATGTTGTAACTTGAGATGGAATAGCAGTAGATCCTAAGAAGATAGCGGCAGTAGAATCCAGGCCCACTCCAGACTCTGTAGCTGAGATTTGAAGCTTCCTGGGACTAGCTGGCTACTATCGGAAGTTTGTGAAGGACTTTGCAAGAATTGCTGAACCCATGACAAAATTAACAAGGAAGGATGAGGAGTTCATCTGGACTGATGAATGTCAGCATGCTTTTGAGGAATTGAAGAAAAGGCTGACTACTGCCCCTATTCTGACCTTACCTTCTGGAACCGGAGGTTTCGCTATTTATAGTGATGCTTCTGGAAAAGGTCTAGGTTGTGTATTGGAGCAGAACAAGAAAGTAATAGCATATGCCTCTAGACAGCTTCGACCTCATGAAAAGAACTATCCAACTCATGATTTAGAATTTGCAGCTGTCATTTTTGCTCTTAAGCTATGGAAGCATTATCTTTATGGAGAAAGGGTGGAAATATTTACGGACCATAAAAGTCTAAAATATATCTTCACTCAGAAAGAGCTGAACATGAGGCAAAGAATATGGCTGGAACTAATAAAAGACTTTGATATCACCCTTCAATATCATCCTGGGAAGGCCAATGTAGTTGCTGATGCTCTAAGCAGATATCCTATGGCGATGTACTTGACTATGGACAGACACCTGCTAGAGGACTTGGAAAGTTTAGGTATTGAAGTAATCATCCCAGGAAAAGAAGGCCAAATGATAAACTTGCAGATTCAGTCTACTTTAATAGACAAGATCAAGGAGACTCAGTTTCAAGACGAAGGCCTGCGAAGCCTTCGAGGTCAAGTGCAAGCTGGATTAGTGGAAGATTTCAGAATTCATGAAGATGGATCACTGAGGCATGGCAATAGATTATGTGTACCTCAAGGAGATATAAGAGAAGAAATTATGCAAAAGGCGCACAGATCGCAATACTCTATACATCCAGGAGCCAACAAGATGTACAAGGACCTGAGGACGCATGTTTGGTGGCATGGCATGAAAAGAGAAGTAGCCAGGTTCGTATCTCGTTGTTTAGTGTGCCAGCAAGTCAAGGCAGAAAGACAAAGACCTGGAGGATTGCTTCAACTACTGCCCATTCCGGAGTGGAAGTGGGAACATATCACAATGGATTTTGTTTTCGTACTTCCAAGGACACCTAGTTGAAAGGATCCAATTTGGGTGATAGTAGATAGACTGACCAAGTCTGCATATTTTCTACCCTTCAAAGTAGGGCTATCTACAGAGAAGCTGGCAGATTTATATATCAGACACATTGTTAGGTTGCATGGAGTTCCAGTAAGTATTGTCTCCGACCGAGATTCAAGGTTCACCTCTCACTTCTGGAAGAGTTTACAAGCCAGCTTGGGGACGCAACTCAAATTTAGCACAGCTTATCATCCCCAAACCGATGGACAATCGGAACGTACAATCCAGACACTTGAAGATATGCTCCGTACATGTGTTCTAGATTTTGGAGGATCCTGGGAAGACTATCTACATCTTGTGGAGTTCTCTTATAATAACAGTTACCAAGCAAGTATTGAGATGACTCCATTTGAAGCTCTGTATGGACAAAGATGTTGTACCCCGCTATCATGGGACGACGTTGGAGAAAGAGCCCTGCTGGGACCAGAGATGGCGATCGATTCAACTGAGAAGGTAAAGCAAATAAGGGACAGACTTCGAGTGGCTCAAGACAGGCAACGACATTGGGCAAATAGCCACCGAAGGCCCTTGGAATTTGAGGTAATTAAATTTATGAAATTCAAGTCAATTTAAATATTTTGATTATGGAACTAAGACTTGATTATGACTTTGTTAAAGGTTGGAGAGCTGGTATTCTTAAAGATTTCCCCGACACGTGGCACCATTAGGTTCGGAAGGAGTGGAAAACTCAGCCCAAGATTTATTGGACCTTTTGGCATACAGGAGAAAATCGAAGAAGTGGCATACCGACTGTCATTGCCACCCTCTCTGGATGGAGTCCATAACGTCTTCCACGTGTCGCAGCTGAGAAAGTACGTGTCAGACCCCAGCCACATTTTGGATCACTCAGAGCTCGAAGTAGGCCCAAGTTTGACTTACCAAGAGCAACCCATGGAGATACTGGATCGATCGAAGAAAGTTCTACGGAACCAGGTCATTTCCCTGGTTCGCGTAGCTTGGAAGCACCATTCTCTCGGCGAATCCACCTGGGAGCGAGAAGACGAGATAAGAGAGCGCTACCCTTACCTTTTTGAACCCTGAGGTATATTTTAATTCTCGGCCTTTCCTTTCGTGCCTTTGTTATTTTTAAATTTCGAGGACGAAATTTTTATAAGTTGGGTAGATTGTAAACCCCCCTGAATTTTCAAAATTATTAAATCTTGGATTTTTCCCAATTTTCTAGAATTTTCTGGGAATTTTTTAAAATTAAAATCAAGGTTCTCAATTATTAAATGATTTTTAATTGTTAATAAATAATATTATAATATCATGAAAATAACATTTTTGGGTGTAAAATGAAAAACTGGACTTAGGGTAATTTTTCTGGATTTTTCTGGGCCTCAGACCTATTTTTAAATGCCTAAAAACTATTTATTCATTTAATAAATTATTATTATTATTATTATTATTATTTTATTATTTTATTTATTTCCTCTCCTTGGACCGGCCCTGGCCCATTGGGCCCAGCCCAGCCCCGCGGCCCAGCCTGACCTACCGGGTCGGATCGGGTCAGCCAGACCCGATCCGCCGCCGCCCGACCCGGCTGACCCATCTCCTCCCCACGATCGGGTCCTCCGCTCCAGCGCCGCGTTTTCCGCCGCCTCCGGCGGCCAGACCCCCACGACCCCCCTCTTCCGCTCCGCCCGGCCTCGACGCCACGTCCTCCGCCATCTCCGGCCGCCCAGATCCCTCTCCGCCCTATAAATGGCCCCCAAACCCCTCGACTCCGGCCATCCCTCCCCCAGAACTCCACCGCCGCTCCGCCGCTCACCACCACCCTCGCCAGCGCCGTGCCCAGCTCTGCTCCGCCTAGCCCCGCCATCCTCCTCTCCTCCAGCACCTCGCCACCGCCCCTCGGCCAGTTTTCCTCCTCCCCAGAACACCCTCGAGCTAGCCCTCGCCGTCGGCTCCGCCTGAGCCATCCCCGGCGCGCCGCCGACCACCAGCCGCATCCCCAGCAGCCCAGCGAACCTTCCCCGGCCCTCTCCGGTGCCCCTTCGGCCGGCCCCCGTCGTCTACGGCCATCGCCTGAACCCTAGCCCTAATCCCCAATTCCTTTGTGTCGTGTCGGACACGACACGGACACGAAAAGTCCCCGTTTCTCGAGCCTCGCTCAGGTACTCGTATCTTGCACCCTGTATCGCCGTTTTTAATTCCGTAAATTGCGTTGCGAAGCCTGTATGAACCTCTCGGTGCCCGGACAAACCGTTCGGGGCATCGCGCCCTGTGGTGATCGCACACCGCGATCCAAAAACAGGAAAAACCAGACCCTGTTTTACCCCGGAACTGAGTGCGCCCCGCCAAACGGGACGACTTGGTCGCGTGCGGTCTTCACAGATATGTGCGCGTCGTCGATACGGACGTGTGAGATTTCGTGGAAGCTGATTCGGGTGTGCGTGCACACCGGAATCAACGCGTATCCACGGACATCGCCCCGTATCCAACTTTTCGACATTTTGCCCTAACTTCTTGTACACTCGTTAGATCGAGACGAAACTTGCGCCATCGGACTCGTAGCGATACGCTGGTCCTGTGGGTCAAGTTTGGTTCAATTCTGAGAACGTTGACGAAATCGCGTGTCGTGGGCCCCACAAGCCCCGCTCGACGGGCGATTTTGTGTTCGGCTCATCGAAATCCAAATCTGGAAGTTCCGTTGGGCTCGTATCAGCGTTCCTGACCTGTTGACACTAAGTTTGGTGAATTTGGAGACCTTTGACCCGGACACATTTTTCGGTGCAAAGCGGGCCCACCGGCGGATCCCGTTTTGACCCGAAACTGTCGTTTTTGCCCTTGTCTCCAAATTGGACCCAAGGACAGGCATTTCTAGCTATTTGACATCTTCTGAGCATGATGGTAATGTCTATTTCAGCTTTTGGACTCATCTCTAGAAATTTCCTAAGAACCAATTAATCAGATCCAAACAACAGGCAAGTACCTGCACTTCAAGTTAAATCTTTATATTGTGATAATTAATTCCCTGCTTTACTAGTACCCTTGATGATTACACCTAGTGTTAGAAATGCTGGATTTCATGTCTTGAATATTGGAGTTCATGTCTTGTTTTTCATGTCGGGTGGGAGAATACTAGAAGGCATGTAGTTTACCCTTTCCCCTGCCATGTTTAATAGCTGTTGGTACACGACTGTACCTCAGCCAGATCTCGATTTCCCCTGTTTAATAGCCATTTATGACGGCCGGATTAGCCTTATAAACCCCTACATGCCAACTATGTATTCTAAAAACAAACACAAGTTCACACAGATAGTTTCTGGTCATGTTATATTTCTTGCTGACTGATATAGTTCACTTCCTGTCTTATTTATTTCTGTTTTCTCATATTCCTGTTTACAGCATTAACTCTGAGATATTGATGTTCTTTTATGCAGTTTCTCAACATGATATTCATTTTAATTGTCATAAATATTTAGTTTAATCTTGTTGTGCACTGTGTACTTTGCTCCTTTCCTGACTGGATCTGTTGATTTAGGCGATGATGAGGACCTTGCCCCTACTTATTATGGTCTCTATGAGGGTACAGATGATACTCATGAGGAGCCAGATCCCACCCAGGAAACCCCTGCTGCAGAGTAGCTAGCAGTAGCTATCTTTTATTTCTGTTTCTTATCTTAGTAATCGGGTTTGTCCCCGATTTCATTCTGAATTTCTGTACTAAAACATTTGAATTTGTTGTCGTATTTATTTTAGTTGCAATCTTAAGTTTCTGTTCTCATTATTATCTTGCCTATGTTAAATGTGAATGAGCTAGTTTAGTAAATCTGGATTTGACCTAGACAGCGTACTACCGCCGACTCTGCGGCGTAGGCTGGACGTACCCACGCACTCGTGCCCGAATTTTCGGGTGCGGGTCGTGACAGTGTCCAATTGTGTTTTCATTAAAAATATATCTCCCAATTAGTAAATTCTAAATTTTTCTTTATCATATCTCCTAAATCATGCATGTGACCATTAGGAACCCTCCCATGGCATAGGGCTACCTATAGGAAGAAGTTTTAGACTATTTGGTTGTGTATTATATTTTTTACATGGTAATTTGTGTCTATTTTGGAGGAATTATGATATTGTGTAAACCCCCTGATTTTTCAAGATTTTTAAAACTGGATTTTTCGAAATTTTCTCGGATTTTTTCGAGAATTTTTGCAAATTAAAAACAAGGTGTTTTTGACATTAAATAAAATTAAATAATTTTAAAATATTATGAAAATAATATTTTATGGTGTAAAATGAAAAACTGGACTTAAGATAATTTTTTGGAATTTTATTGGACCCCGAACCTATTTTTAAACACCTAAAAACTATTATTTATTATTTATTTATTTATTTACTTAATAATTTTCTAAACCAGCCCAGCCCAACCCATCCGCTGCGGGTCGGATCCGGGTCAACCCGCGACCCGAACCCGCAGCCCAAACCCGCATTCGCCTAGCGGGTCGGGCGGGTCGGCCAGACCCGAACCCGCCGCCCAACCCGACCCGACCACCCCATCTCCTTCCCCCGCTCTGCGTGCCCGCGGTTCCTGTCGCGTTCTCCGGCCACGTCGCCGGAGAACCGCCCGCGCCTCACCACCACGACCCCACGACCTCCTCTCTCCGCCTCTTCCGGCCTCGTCCCCGCAGCCCTCCCCTATTTAAACCTCTCCTCCTCCCTCATCTTCCCCTAACCCCCGCCGGAACCCTAGCTCCGGTCACCTCCTTCTCCTTAGCTCCGGCGCCACCACGACCCCGGCCATCCTTCGCCAACCTCCTCCTTCCTTCCCGCACCGCTCCGCCCCCGAGCCGGCCCTTCCTCCTCCTCCCTCTTCCCCGCAGCAAGCCCCGACGCCGCCCTCCGGCCGTTCGAGAGCCGCCCGAGCCCTGCGTCGCCAACCCCTGCCGCTCCGGTGCGCCGCCGCCCTAGCCAGCACCGCCCCAGCCTCCTCCGGCCGCCGCGGCTCCACCAGACCCAAACCCTAACCCTAGGTGCCAGCAACCGGACACTTCGTGTCGACACGGACACGAAAACTCAGTTTTCTGGAGCCCTGTTCAGGTGCTCGTTTCTTTCTCCTCGTAGCTCTGTTTTCAATTCTGTCTGTTGCATCGCGAACCCTGCATGACCCTCTCGGTGTCCGTACAAACCGCTCGGGGCATCGCGTCCTGTGGCGATCGCGAACCGCGATCCAAAAATAGGAAAAAACAACGCCCTGATTCACCCCAAAACCGAGTCCGCCCCGCCAAACGGGACAACTTGGTCGCGTGCAGTCTTCACAAATACGTGCGCACCGTCGATACGGACGTGTGGGATTTCGCAGAAGTTGATTTGGATGTGCGTGCACACCGGAATCAACGCGTATCCGCGGACACCGTCCCGTATCCGCCCTTTCTGGAATGCGTCGTAACTTCGTGTACACACGTCGGATCGAGACGAAACTTGCGCCATCGGACTCGTAGCAATACGTTGGTCCTGTGACCCAAGTTTGGTTCGATTCTGAGAACGTTGACAAAATCGCATGTCGTAGGCCCCACAGGCCCCACTTGACGGGCGATTTTGTGATCGGCTCATCGGAATCTAATTCTGGAAGTTCCGTTGGGTTCGTATCATCGTTCCTGACCTGTTGACACTAAGTTTGGCAAATTCGGAGACCTTTGACCCTGACACGTTTTCGGTGCAAAGCGGGCCCACATGTGGACCCCGTTTTGACCCAAAATTGTCATTTTTGTCCTTGTCTCCAAATTGGACTCAAGGACAGCGTTTCTAGCTGATTGATATTTTCTGGATCTGATGGTGATATTTATTTCAGCAACCGGAGTACCGCCTGCAATTTCAGCTGAAGTCAGAGCCGCAATTGGAACCGGAACCACAGGCATGTGTACCTTGCCAAACCCTGCAGCTTGCTATTTATTTTCTTGACTTATTTATACATCAGTGGGCAATTATACTTTGCCAACTCGTAGTAATTCCTGTTATAGTACTTGCCTGAGTTCTTGTGTAAAATATATATAACTTGTTTAACTGTTCAACCCAGGATCGAGTGACTTTACTTAGCGTCCGATTACTAGTCGGGTGCCAACCCCGTATGCGGAGTTGTGTAACGTCACATAGACATGGATATCGAGACCCTATGTATTCTCTTACTTGTCTTATCAAGTATATCATAACCCAGGACACCTGACACTATTCATGAGACAGAGTCTTCCTGAGACATTCATGGTGATTCTGTATAGGATACAAGACTTGATAGAGATATTGTATCCCGCTTGACATGGACATGAGACATTATGGTAATGATATGCGTGATAACATTGGGTAGGAAGAGTCACACAGACTATAGGTTGATTTTTATATATTAAGCCGGCGTCTTAGTCTCACTACGAGCTAGACAACCACATGATATCACTGCTACCGGCTCCCCGACACAGAGCTTGTAGTTGTTTCAGCCTGAGTTCTAGTGCTGCTCTTATCTTGCATATCACTTAGCTGGTTACATAGTTTACCCTATTGTTTATTTATTGTTGCACTGCATTTATTTTGGCATGAGCTTTCTTGTACCTTGCTATGTCCCCTGAGGACCTAGATCCGGATTATGTCCCCAGGTATAGTCGAAGAGATCCATCCAGAGATACACCGTACCAAAGAACTTCCAGGAGCTATACCAGAACTTGAGGACGAGATCGTACCAGAGGACTTCTCCTGAGCATTGGCTGTATATAGTCGGTTATTTCTGTTTCTATTTCCAGTTCCTTTATTTCCTGTCTACTTGCTTTGATGTATCAGACTTGTTCTCGGATTATTCACCGAGACACTTATTGAGATTTGCTTATTTATTCTATTGCATTATTTCTGGCATTTAATCTGTGATTATCTGTTGTGGATGAGATTAGAATAGTCTGTGACCTGTATTATTGGTTCTATTTATTGTTAGACTACAGCTTAAGCATGCCCTGATGGATCCATTAAATTGGGTTGTCCATCGGTGCGTGCTGCTGGCCATTGCCACGTGTCCAGTCCCTCGATATTTTGGGACTGGGGCATGACATATTGACACATCAAGTGTGTTTCATGAGCCTAATTTAGACTCATCGGACTTAGATTGGGGTTGGGATACTAGCTACGTGTCCACAATTGGACATGAGTGGGCCGTATTATGATATGGTGTGATACAGAGCTCATTTTTGTGTGTTTTGTACAATTTTCTTCAATTTATATTGTAGCGAGTTGCATTAGTTATATAGTGATGTATTTGGGGTATAAATATGATAATGGGTGTATATTAAGGGTTTTGGTACTTTAATTAAGGGTGTATCATGAGATATTGTGAGTATCTTGATGTGGCACTTAAGGTGTTTGGAAAATTGACTATTAGATAGTGTATATTCTATTATAGATCTATTTGTGTGTGTGTGTATGTGTGTGTATTAGTGTATCTCATGTGATAGAATGTTGTGTATACATTGTGAGTATAGGGATATGTGGGTGTGCTTAAGATTGTGAATTGGTGACTGTGTAATATATGTATGTGTGTGGATGTACATATATGAGTGTTAGTGTGCCTGGAAGTGGAGCTGTGTGTGGAGGAACTCAAGTGTAGAGAGGTGGAGTGCTTAGTGTGTGCAGGCAGCATGTTGCCTTACCAAGCACAACAGTGAGAGAAGGAGGAGAGGGGAGTATCATGTTCAGGTTGAGGCAGATCAGAGCGTAGATGTTTTGACTATGTATTAGTTTAGTTGGTGAACTACATGTGGTTGTGTTCTAGAATAGGAACGTGGAATCATATATGCGTGACAGGTTGTGAGAGTATCATGAGGTGAGTTGTGTCCAAGTATGAACTATGATATACAAAATCAGACTTGGAGTTGTGAGCAGTTGCAGCAAGTGCCACCTGCACTTGGAGGACATTAAAATGAGAAAGGGAATGCAGTGCAACCTGGAAATAAGATAGTTGCAGTAATAGTAGCTTCCTGGGAGTGAAAGGGGGGTTATGGGCCAGGTATTGTTTTGTGTATCAACCAGTTATGAGGTCCAGGTAAGGCCAGTTATGACTGTGCTTTGTTCAGTCATTATTTATATAGTAAATATCTGTATTAGTTAGTAGAGTTAAGCTATCTAATAGTATAGGGTTAGTTAAGATCAGTTAGTAGATGTCAGTTCGATAATTGTTAGCAGTTAGTTAGTTAAGTGTAGTTAGTACAGAGCTACCTGTTAGAGTGGTTTAGATAGAGTATCAGAGTTTTGGAGTGATATGTTAGTGTCAATTTGTATCAATTTGTGTATTGAGGAATAGAGATGTTAGTTGTAAGGTAGCTAACAATAACTAGTTGGGTAAGTGCTATTAGTTAGAGTAAACTAGCTAGTATTGACTTGTTAGTAACCTATATAGACTAATAACCTTAGTTGGACCTAGTATGACTTAGTGGAGCTAGAATGACCTAGAAATTAACCTAGAAAGCATATTAGTGCATTCTAACTCATTTCTCCTTTATTACACCCAAATTGATATGTCCTTCATATCTAGGTGTGTGTGACACCAGCTCGGACACCGAGTGACATCAATTGCTCCAAACCAGAGGCGAGTACATCTCTCTGTTAGTTTTTATTTTATGATAGTGTATATCACATGTTCTAGAACTGTATACTTGGTTCTGACACAGTGACTACACGGACTGGTACTATATGGATCATGTCAGGAGATGTTATCCCTTACCGTGTTCAACGGATATTCTTTCACATATATTTTATCATGTATATCGGGTATTGATTATCGTGTACTTCGTATTCACACACTGCTCGTGTTCAGTATGCTTATATTCGTGTTCGTAATAAGTCGTGATTGGATCCATAAGTATTGGTTGGGGATGGGGGAGCAGGAGTTGTGTAAACCCCCTAAATTTTAATTTATAATTTTAGTATTTTTATTAAATTGTTGGATTTCTTTTGGCTATTTTGTTGGTTAATTAAAAAATAACTTCTTTAATTTAATTACTTATTTAAATACTTATTTATAATCATTTTCAGGCTATTTTAGAATTTTTTGGATTTTTTTTAGAATTTTTGGGTAATTAAAACTTATGAAACATAATTTTATAGAGCTTTCATGATTTATTGTGAGACAATAATTGCGTGTTATTTCTACCAAACATTTATTTTAGGGTTAGAATATTTAAATATATTTTTCTGTAATTTATTAGAATTTTAAGGAATTTATTTTGATTTTTGGAATTATTTAGGATTTATTTGGATATATATAGTCTTAATATTAGATAGATGCTAATTTAGTGTTAATAAATATAAATAAGATTAGATATAAATTATTTGTATTATCTTTAAATCTATTTAAGATTATAAATTATTGAGATAAACTCAAACTCTATTTTAAATTAATCATAATCTTAATCCTAAGTCTAATAGGAAAGCAACTTCATTCATATTCTATCCATATTTGAACTGATCCTAATCCTATCCAAATTAGACAATCCCAGCCATATTCAAATTAAGTAGTCTCCACCATTATAAATACCTAGTAAACTTATGAACTAAACTCAAATTTTACCTTTTTCTTCCCCAACCTCTATTTTTCGTCCAAAAATAGCCCAAATTCATCATAAATTCAGCCTCATTTTTTAGAAGTTTTGACGACTTGGAAAGACCATATCTCCTAGCTTCGGACTCTAAATAAATTCTAGTTTCTTGCATTGGAACCATATCGAGGTAAGAATTTTGAATATATAATTTATTTCAAAAATTCTGAATATTAAATTCTGAAAAATTCGTAGAGTACAGCATGTCCAAAAATATACGTGTCTCGATATTTTTACGATTCTGGGAGAACTAAGAATCTGAATCATGAAACGTTTGAAGTTTCGGAAAGTTAACATTGAGACCGTCGATATATGTTTTTCTCAGAATTTAATTCAAATTATTTATGTATTGTTAATTTTGTAGAACTTATAGGTTAGCAATCAACTCCTGTTGCGCAATATAATTTTGTGTGTGCAATAATTTCCAAACAATTTTAAATTTGGATGAGCCATAAATTCTAGTATACTTGTGACGCTAAAATATACAAGAATTCATGCATAAAAGTTGAGTTTGTGTTAGTTGACTTTTCGATCAACGGATCGCCTCGATTTGCGTGCCACAGGTCCCAAATTTCGTAAAAATAAATATATTAGTTATAAATTTTAAAAATTACTAAAATTCTAGTATTAATGATTAAAATAGTATTTTATGATAATTTATTTAGAATTAAAATAGATTTGAATATAAAACCTACTCACCCACTTTTGTAGATCAAACTTGTTTTAATTTATGTGACGGGGTAGATTGGACGATGTCTTGAGTTACGACTTCATCATTTTTTGGAGCAGGCAAGATACCTTGCCAACTCTTGTACTATATTATGCATGTTTACTTTCGCTCGTTCTTATTTATATTTATTTTTCTTGTACATGTTTCTTGTTCTTGTACATGGTTCATTATGCTTCTTTATTGATTCCATATATGTTGCTCATTTCTACTTTTTTATCACATATTTGATATATGTTCCACCTTGTGTGTATGACTTGACGTGATACTATATTTCGGTATTACTCGTACATGACTTGACTTTGACTTGACATGACTTGACGTGAGTACGACTTGACCTTTGTGTTCTCTTAGGAGAGGAGATTGATACTAGGATTGGCTATCTTGACCACTCTCAATCGGGAGTTCCACGCAGGGCTACGATATAGACTTACTATAGTTTGGGAGTTTCACACAGGGCTACTCTCTATAGGATCGTTATCACCACTCAGGCTTGCGGTTATTCAATTTATTTGTTAGCCACATCTAGTACTATGCTTCTCTATGGCATGCCACTATCTTAGATTGTCTTCATGTATTTTTGTGCTGCCTTCCATACATGCTATTAGTTGTTGGCTAGTATTATTTTTATGTATCTTGTTATGTCCCCTGAGGACCTAGATTTGTTCTCCATATTTAGCAAACGAGGAGTACCCGCAGACATATGGACATAGACCCGATGGTACGACAATCGTTTATGGCTCTACAAATGCTTAGTTTACTTTCTAGCATGGAGTTAGTTTTATTATATATATTTTCATATTCGTTTGGTAGTGGATTTGTCTCCACCCAACCATTGGTCTTCTTGACTATTTTATACTTGGTTCATTGCCATATTTGTTATTTATTTCTATTTGGTTTTGAGGATGAGATTAGTATTGCCTGTGACTTGTGATATTATATACCACTTGTGAATTGTTATTCATAAATATAGCGAACGTATGTGTTATAGTTTTCATATATTAAAGTTGCCATATACATACGAATGGCATGCTCACGTATTCCTAGTCCTACGTATTTTGGGACTGTGGCATGACAAGTTTGTTATGTGATCAAGCCCAAGTGTATTCGTGTACATGTCGATTACATATCACACGTGTAATCGAGTTACCATATTGTATTCATATTTAACCCAAACCATTCATATAATAAACTTGTACTCTATGGCACAGTAGCTAGTTTTATCTATTTCCATTACTTATAGTTATTCATATTGTCCGTTCTTCATTCCAGTACATTACATGTTCACTCTAGTTCATTCAATTTCTTATTGCTAGTTAGCTTGTATTCTTTTCTATTGCTTGTTATATATGCTCCATTATGTATTTGGAACTGCTTTCAGAGGTACGTACTTTGCTCCAATCTTGATTGGATATATTTTTTAGATGATTGCCTTGTGGATCAGTTTTCCACTTATTACGGGCCGCAGGACGGCGAGTCATTAGAGGATTCTCCCCTAGAGTAGGAGGACCTAGTGCTAGTGTCTCAGGAGGCTTAGTTGTATACTTTGGACATTGTATTAGTCTTATTTCTAGACTCATGACATGTATATATATATTGGAGAGTGGCTACGTCTAGACTTATTGATTTGGACTTGTGGATGTATTGTGACTCTTATTTTCTCTCTTTTATTCTATATCGTGCTTTCATCCTCCTTCAGTTTTATATTATGATTGAGCATTGCTTACCATTATCATATACCATATTGTTCTCCGTTTGGAGTTGAGATGACATTGACAGGTACCATATATATATTGATTGAGATATTTAGATAATATGGTTGACCCAGACAACGTTCTACCGCCGATGCTGCGGCATAGGCTAGACGTTGTTCACTACTCGTGCCCTTATTCCGGGCGCAGGTCGTGACACTAATTGTCACACCTATTTTTCGATTTGGTATTTTTTTTGAATTTCTAGAATTTAATTTTTCTAATATTATATTTCTGCTGTATTTGCATTATGGTTTATGCCATTTATATTTTTTCTGTTGTCTAGAGAGACTACCCGAGACCAGTAGAATATCTATTGGCATTGCCATAGACCCAGTTTAGGACCCCTATATAGACTGGACACCTGGTTTGGTTCATCTTGGTTGAAGCCATGGCTAAACCATCCCGCTCTCCCCTTTTATATATATATATATATATATATATATATATATATATATATATATATATATATATATATATATATATATATATATATATATGAGTGTTTTCTCTCTCCACCCTTTCATTCTTTATTTCACTCTTTCTTCTTCTCTTTTCTTTCTTCTTCCTTTCTCCCTTGACCTAGACCAAACCCTAACCCTATAAGAGGTGGTTGTGATCACTTGGACAGTGAGAGGTAGAGGCTAAGAAGCCACTCCAGGCAAGTACATCTTGCTCAATGGTGAAGCCATAGATTTTTTGGATTTTTGCATATATGTGTTAATTAAAAATGTGTTTGATAGAAAATGTTCTCCTTGATGTTCTCATCTATTTTAGTTCTTGGAGTTTTTGGTTTTGGTGGATAGATTTGAGTATATCTGAGTTTCAAGTTAGGGTTTTTTTTTGGTTCCATGAGTTTTTCTTGGTTTTGATCTTTGAAAACTAATAATTCCATGTTGTGGAAAATTAAATTTCGTGCGATTTTGACTTTTGTTTCACTTGATTTGGAGTTAAATTGAAGCTTTTATGGCCAATTTTTTTTTGGTTTTTTCTTGTTCTCGGACCTGATGAGTTAGGAACGATGAACATTTTATGCGTCGAACATTCTATGCGTCGAACATTCTATGGAAAAAAATTTCTATGAGGCAAGTTGTCAATGAGGCGAGCAGTTTCATCATGCATCATAAGTTTTTCCCTCTTGCATACTTTCCTATGAATGGCTATTCTCTTGTCTAATCTGATATTTCTTTCAATTTTTGAATCATTATCTTGGTTTAGTATTGGACCATAGTTTAATGTTGTGCATCCCTATATTAACACGGGTTTATGATCCTCGTGACACCGTGGATGGTTTGCGTACGATAAACTTATTGCATTTGGCATCGGACAATCGAGTGTGAGTATCGCGTGTCGTGGATACGATAAGTTTGCCAGTGATAACTCGTGAATAGCTCGTACTCGTAACTCATCATTATAGGAAGTTCTCGAGTGTCCATGACTCAAGAACTTAAAATAATGATTAAACGAGATAAAATTTGACTAGATCATTGGGAGAAAAGAATATTATGCTACCAGCTACCCCGATCTTCAAGGGCCCCATGAGGCATGTGACAACCCTGCTAAGCAAGAGCTCCATGACCTACCAAGTTTATGCATGCTATGGCACTTACAAGACTAGTCCAATAAAACGTGTGCAAGGGGCCGCATGCGTGCAGAAGGATCAAGGCCGCATGACAAGTCAGGCCACATGACAATCCTGGCCACATGGAGTCATGCCGCATGGAGTCAGGGCTAAAGTCTACTCCTCAGGATAAATGATGAAGCGACGAAAAATAAATAAAGTGTCAGTGATGTGACATAAAATATGTCAGGAAGAAAAGACAAAACCATAGAAAGATGTGCCACAATTTCAGAGTCATGCATCCAAGGATGGTGGTCGCATACTCTGCTTGCCGCATAAGTGTCAGTGTCACATGGAGTTCGATGCCGCATGGAGTATTTGAATTTAGCAAAATTTCCATTTGTTCAGCGAGTGAACACAAGTGTTCAAGGACACGTGTGATGGCAGTCATGCGTCCAACAAGATGGACTCATGCTGGTCAACATGCGATAAGAGCTCTGGCTGCATAATCCTCTCGGGCCGCATATCACTCTCAGCTGCATAACTCGCTGGCCGCATGAAGACTTTGTCTTCTCCAACAGCAGGTTCGACCATGACGAAAACTCCCAAAACTAAAATTGTTTTTTTCAGAAAAACTATATTTTAACTCCAAATTGAGTGAACCAAAAGCCAAAATTTTTGAATGAAGTGCTTCATCCTTCCTAAAAACTATTTTTTGAAAATACTATGTTTTAGTATATCAAAACTACCAAAAACTCAAGGAACTCATAAAATCCTAAGTTAGAAAAGTAGATCTCAGCAAATCTATCCATGAAAACCGAGAACTCCAAGTATTAAAAGCGGTCAAAATCATCATAAGCACAAAATAGACTAATAAAATACAAGGAAAGAACAAGAGACGAAAATCAAAAGGTTTCTCCATGAAGTGCAAGGTGTACTTGCCTAGAAATAAAATAAAGAGAGAAAATAAAGAATGAGGGAAGAGAAAAAAAAAACAAGTTAGCTTATATAGCTAGGGTTTAAGGTTTAGACCATGGGTTCAAATTCATGAATAAACCAACCCACAAATAAACCATGAACCATGCTAAACCAAATAATGGGTCTAGTCTCCATGCATGCAACCTAATGATCATGTGAGCAAGAAATACTCTAAGCAGGAATAAATACAAGCAAGAAATAAATATATCCTAAAATACGTATTTCGGGAACGGAGAGTCACACACACACACACACACACACACACACACACACACACACACACACACATATATATATATATATATATATATATATATATATATATATATATATATATATATATATATATATATATATATAGTCGAGAGGGGGTCGAGCTGTACCTGGGCCGCGGTCGTGAAATGGGTGGGTCGGGTTCCTTGTAAGGCCGCCTACTAGCAGTTGTTGCATGTTTATTATTGTTGGTAGTAGTGTGTTGTTGTATCACTAAGGTTTTGTTGTTTTCTTAGTGTTTTGTTGTATTATTTTCTTTTCTTTTCTCTTCTTTTCTTTTCTTTTCTTTTCTATTCTCTTTTAATATATACACACATATGTATTTTTCTTAACTATAAATAATAGTTTATTATTATTATTATTATTATTATTATTATTATTATTATTATTATTATTATTTTAAAAAATCATTATTATACATATCTTTATTATTATTATAAAAACTATTATTTTGTGTGTTTTAAATTTTTTAGCATCTAATATATGTATTTATCTACTATTAAACTACTCACATGTGCTGGCAGTATACATAATCTAGTATTAATATTTTAATTATTAATTAGAAAATCTAGAGTGGTTACAACTGCTACTGCTACTGCTGTCCATAAGGTTTTTCAATTCTTGTGATAGCAATATTTAGTCTCCGGTTCACGGAATAAAACTCTTTTTGTACATTCGTTGCTTATTGCTACTGCTACCGATACTGCTTATTGCTACTGCTGCTGCACTGCTTATAGAATACTTTACCTATCTTAATACCTCCATCACCCTCTCACTAAGATACTACAGATGTACTGCATGTGCAGCCACCTTGAATCACTTAACCCGATCACTTGTGTCACGCCCCAGTCCTAAAATATCGAGGGACTGGATGCGCGGCAATGGCCAGCAGCACGCACCGATGGACAACCCAATTTAATGGATCCATCAGGGCATGCTTAAGCTGTAGTCTAACAATAAATAGATCAAGTGTTACAAGTCACAGTCTATACTAATCTCATCCACAACAGATAATCACAGATTAAATACCAGAATAATGCAGAGAGAATAAACTAACAAATCTCAATAAAAGTGTCTCGGTGAACAATCCGAGAACAAGTCTGATACATCAATGCAATAGACAGGAAATAAAGGAACTGGAAATAGAAACCGAAATAACTGACTATATAAAGGCAATGCTCAGGAGAAATCCTCTGGCACGATCTCGTTCTCAGGTTCTGGTACAGCTCCTGGAAGTGCTCTTGTACGGTATATCTCTGGATGGATCTCTTCGGCTATACCTGGGGACATAATCCGGATCCAGGTCCTCAGGGGACATAGCAAGGTACAGATAATACAAGCCATAATAATGCAGTAAAATAGTCAATGAAATAAATAGGGTAAATATGTAACCATCTATGTGAAATGCAGGTGAGAACATCACCAGTACTCAGGCTGAGTCTACTACAAGCTCTGTGTAGGGGAGCCGGGTAGCAGTGATATCATGTGGTCGTCTAGCTCAGCGGAAGACTGAGACGCCGGCATAATATAGTCAACCTGTAGCCTGTGTGTCTCTCCAGCAATAAATGGAATAATAGGGAAAACACTAAATAACCAGCTAAGTGATATGCAAGATGAGAGCAGCACTAGAACTCAGGCTGAAACCACTACAAGCTCGATGTCGGGGAGCCGGGTAGCAGTGATATTATGTGGTCGTCTAGCTCAGTGGAAGACTGAGACGCCGGCATAATATAAAATCAACCTGTAGCCTGTGTGTCTCTCCCCATCCAATGTAATCATACGTCTCATGTCCATGTGGCCCCATGTCCATGTCACGTAAGATCATATCTAATACAATAAGTCATATAGTATCTACGAACATAATGTCAATGTCAAGTCCTGTATCCTATACAGAATCACCACGAATATCTCAGGAAGATTATGTCCATGAATAGTGTCAAGTGTCCTGGGTTATAATGTACTTGATAGGACAAGTACGAGAAAGATGGGGTCTCGGTATCCATGTCTAGATGACAATACCCAACGTCGCGTACGGTGTTGGCACCCGACTATGAATCGGACGCTAAGTAAAGTCGCACGGTCCTAGGTCAAGCATGAACCACAATATATATATATATATATATATATATATATATATATATATATATATATATATATATATATATATATATAAGCCAAGGAAATAAGTAACAAGGACTGCAAGTTTTGGCAAGGTACACTTGCTTGCGGTTCTGGCTCCAACTATAGCTCTGACAGCAGCGAGATTTGCAGGCAGTACTCTGGTTGCTAAAATAAATATCACCATCAGATCCAGAAAATATCAATCAGCTAGAAACGCCTGTCCTTGAGTCCAATTTGGAGACAAGGGCAAAAATGACAATTTCGGGTCAAAGTAGGGTCCACTTGTAGCCCGCTTCGCACCGAAAAATGTGTCAGGGTCAAAGGTCTCTAATTTCGTCAAACTTAGTGTCAACAGGTCCAGAACGATGATACAAATCCAACGAAACTTCTAGAATTGGATTCCGATGACCCGATCACAAAATCACCCGTCAAGTGGAGCCTGTGGGGCCCACGATACACGATTTTGTCAACGTTCTCAGAATCAAACCAAACTTGGGTTATAGGACCAGCGTATCGCTACGAGTCTGATGGCACAAGTTTTGTTTCGATCCGACGTGTGTACACAAAGTTATGACGTATTCCAGAATTGACGGATACGGGACGGTGTCCACGGATACGCGTTGATTTTGGTGTGCACGCACATCCAAATCAACTTCTGCGAAATGCCACACGTCCGTATCGACGGCGTGCACGTATCGGTGAAGACCGCACACGATAAAGTCGTCCCGTTTGGCGGGGCGTACTCAGTCCCGGGGTGAAACGGGGTATTGATTTTCTTGTTTTTGGATCGCGGTTCGCGATCGCCACAGGACGCGATGCACCGAGCGGGTTGTACGGACACCGAGAGGGTCACGCAGGGTTCGTGATGCAACAGACGGAATCAAAAATGGATAAACGAGCAGAGAGAAACGGGTACCTGAATATGGCTCGAGAAACCGAAGTTTCTCGTGTCCGCGACGTGTCCGGTGTCCGAGTCGGAGTCGCCTAGGGTTAGGTTTAGGGTTCTGTTGTCGAAGCTCGGGCGGGCCGGAGGGAGCTGGGGGTGGCGCTGGCGGTCGAGGGCGGTACGGCGGTGCGCTGGGAGACGGCGTAGGCGGCCGGCAGCTGGGCAGCGGACCGGAGGGAGCTGCGGGGGCGGTGAGGAGGAGCTAAGGCGGTGGAGGCGGTGGCAGCGAAGCGGTGGCGCGGGCGGTTCTGGCCGGAGGGAGAAGGGGGTTTAAATAAGGCTGTGGTCGAGCGGGAGAGGCCGGGCTAGGCGGCGACGTGGCGGAGGTCACGGGGCTCGCGGGGGCGCGTGGCCGGACGAGGTGGGCGGGGCGACCGGGACGCGCGGCGGAGGAAGCGGGCAGCCGAGCGGAGCGCGGGTCGTGGGGGGGAAAGTGAAAGCGGGTTTGCGGGTTCGCGGGTGCGGGTTTGTGTCGGGCGGACCCGACCCGACCCGCTAGGGCGGTCGGTCCGGTCCGGTCGGTTGGGTTTATCTGGACCGGGTTTAGGCCGGTTCAGCCCGGTTTGAACCCGGTTCAGTTCGGTTTATTATTTTTTTATTTTTTTTAAAAATAGTTTTTGGGCCTTTAAAAATGTTTTCGGGGTCCAATAAATTCTCAGAAAATTACCCTAAGTCCAGTATTTTATTTTATACCCAAAAATATTATTTTCATAATATTTTAATATATTTTAAAAATATTTAATTTTATTTAATGCCAAAATACCTTGGTTTTTAATTAGTAAAAATTTCCGAAAAAATCCCAAAAAATTCTAAAAAATCCAGTTTTAAAAATCTTGAAAAATCAGGGGGTTTACAACTTGTACACCCTCAATCACCTATCAAGCTTACTCACATAACACTAGCTAGCACACACACACAATATTCACAGTTACTTACAAGAGCACACACACACACACACTACTTATCTAATTAGTAAGCATGTGCACTATATATATATATATATATATATATATATATATATATATATATATATATATATTTGGAAACGATAATTTTATTAAAACTCCAATAACTCAAAATACAACCATTAGCCTAAGTCACTGTTGTCTTTTAATCATAATACGTACATCGTACTCAATGCTACAAATAATCCCAATAACGGAAAAGGACAGCCCTTCAAAAATACGATAATTTCTCTCCCGCCAGATATGCCAGATTATGGATGTCAATCTTATTCTTGATTCAGAGAACCAAGGTGCTCCCCTTCCTCTTGAGTTGCTAAGCAGCTCCATGATCTCTCTCATTCCCATACCGCCACTAGTGCCCAGTTGGAGTAGTATGCACTGTTGTTGCCAAATGAGGCATGAAAACGGACAAAGGAAGAATAAGTAACTGCTCATCTCCCCTTCGCCCCCATAGAGGGTACAACCCTGTCCACCCGTGGTTACGCCAAATCTGGCCAGTCTATCATGGGTCAGCAATCTATTAAGACATATCTTGTACATGCATAATTGCATCTTTCGACTAAGTCCTTTTGGCTAAATAAATTCAAAATGAGGGATACGCGGGTACTGTATTCGGACACTGTCATATACGTTCTTGTGAAAAAACTTATCGTTTGGCGTCCCCTTCCATCTCTAGATGTCTACTATCAGTGTAGTATCCAAGTGGACTTTAGCAATCGTATGGGCAAAATGCCTGGTCATATTATGTGCCCCGGGTTCTACTGTCCCTGTCGAATAATACAGCTGACCCGTTCCCCTATCTAAGTGTAAACCCCCTCGATCAAAATTAGGCCTACTTGGCTTAGATAGAGAGACTGGGGCTAGTTTGAATCCAATTAGAAATAGAACACGGTGTTTTAGATGAATTTACAATATTTATATCACTTAGTGCACCTTACCGTTGCTTCGTTAATTGGAATACTACACTAATCATTGCCTTCCTACAAATTTTATACCCTTATCCTAGACATGTTAGTCTTCCATTTTGACCTTTGTGTAACTTATAATTATACTCTCTTGTGCTATATTTTAGTCGCACAATATTCGTCGCAGACGTTTATATTTAATTCCATATAAATTCAATTTTGTATTCTTGTGTGTTCCAATCAAAATTGGAGACACAATCTTGACCCGTTTTGTGCAACCCAATCTATGATAATATTCTATCCTGAGTCCTCTATGTCTATGACACTTGTGTCCCACCTAATTTTAGCCCCATGTACTTCTAATTAATTCAAGAACACAATTTGCATTAATTTTAATTAATTTAACCCAATTTTCATCTTTGTGCAATTTTTTTAATTGTTGGGCACTTTTGTGCAAAAGCGCATTAAGGTGTCCACACCATTGGACACAACACATGAAGAAACCCATTTTTGCCTCCATGTAAATTTTCCCTATGATTTTTGGAGTGTGTAGCACACAACATCGCCCCATTATCTAATCCTAACCATACATTTCAAACCATGCAATCTTAGCTCTCCAAACATCTTCATGTGAAGCCAAGGCCCCTTAATTTTTCTCTTTGTTTTCATTCAACACACATCCCCAAACCTTGACCTAGTCGACCCCTTCCTTCTGTTCATCTCCTCCTTCCCTCTCCTTCCTGTTCCCGCCGACCGGAGCAACCCGCCAGCCATCTCGACTCCGGCAGCACCCTCGTCTCCGACTCGACTAGTCGCTGGACCACCACACCATCGTCATCATCTCTTTCTCCTCGAATCTCCATCATCATCTACACCACCACTCCCCACCGAGATATCGCCGGAGCCAACCCCGACCGCCTGAGACCGCTGTCACCACCGCCAGTAACGCCACCAACACCACCATTAGCACCACCGTCATCCTCGACTTCACACCCCAGCCTCCATCAACGTCGAGCAGTCTATACCCTGAGCACCAGCCACCTCGCTTGAGTTCTCCCCTCGACTCATCTTCCCTGGTGATCCCTTCGACCTCTGCAACCGTCGAGTCCTCTATCGACCAAAGTGTCCTCCGCCGGATCCTCGCCTCCGCAACCCCGTCTCGACACCGTTTTTGTTCACCATCGGAGCCCACAGCCGCTGAACCACAAGCTCCTCCCATTTTTGACTGGACCACCTCATTTGACTTCATCTCCTTCCATCCCTCCGTCGACCTCCTCGTAGAGCACCACCACCTCTCCTCCCTGCTCTCTTCTCCTCCTCGTTTGAGCTCCGACTCCGGTAGCCTCGACATCAACATAATCACTACCATTATCATTCATATCATCATCCCTATCATCATCACAATCATCATCACCTTAATCATTCCTAATCATCATCATCACCTTAATCATCCTCATCATCACCTTAATCATCATCCCCATCATCATCCCCATCATCATCGTCAACCTAATCATCATCCTAATCATTACCTTCATCATCACAATCATCATCCCCATCATTAACACCCTCGTTATCATCATCACCATCACTAATCATCATCCTCGTCATAATCATCGATATTATCGTCGTCATCGTGGACCGGTCACCCTCACAGAAGACAACCTGCAACAGTCACCCCCGATTCTCGTGCCCGTGTACGCTAACCCCGAGGTTCAAAGCTGTCCCCCTTCTTTTATTTTATGTGTGCTTGTGATTAGTATTGCTTCATGGTTCAGTTTAGTTCAGACCATATCGGTTCACCTAAAGACTAGTGTGCGTGTGTGTAGGATAATTAATTGGTGCATATACATTGTGTAGTAATTAATGTTAGTACTAGGTATGAATATATTATAGATGTTGAGTGACCCTAAGTGTTAGTAGTAGATACCCTGTATTGACATTTGACCGTATGACCCGTATACGTATACGTACGCGTATGTAAATAATGTTCAGATTAGTATATATATATATATATATATATGGTATAAGTAATTAAATGATGATAATAATTATGACTATATATGTGTTTATTTGCTGTACGACCCTAGGACACTGTGGATTTTCCCGCATATTTACCTTGACCTTGTGACATGAATATTAGGGAAATGTCTGCCTTGTGTACATTAACGTACTGGCTTAGACACATGTTAGTTGACTGTCTGATTTTGATACAGCCTTTAAGATAGGACACCCGCATAATTAGACACGTATTTGACCCTATTAGTTGACCAGTGTCACCCCTAGCGTACCCTCTGAGTCCAGTATAATTATGGTTGTGTATGTGCTAGTGTAATGGCTGATATTATATTATATTATATCATATGTATATAGGACTATCGGATTGTTCTGCAAGACTTTGGGAGCAGGTTATTGGCACTACGCAGCTTTCTTGCCAGGCAAGTATACCTTGCTATTGTACTATAATTTATATTCCATACGATGCATGCATTTTTATTTCTGTCATTTAGTTCATATATTTTTAACTGCTATATAAACTACGCGTCCAATAAAACTTGGGTGCAACGACGGTGGCGTCGTATTCTGTTTTTATTATGTATATGCATTGACCTAGTTTATGAGACTACCCCATTATCATGAGGCATTCTTAGATTTCATTGGCCGTGACATATCTGTTACACGAGTGTGATTCTCATATAGATCACAGACTTGCGTGCCGGTTTGGCCTCCTGTATGTATGGGACGTGCGTTAGGGATAACTGCTGTTAGAAATTGCATGCTAGGAGACTTGGCAGTTATTAGAGGGATTATCGTGTCATGGATATGACATGCTTAGAGCATGGGGTGGAAAGAACAACAAGTATGGCATTTGGGCTCCTTTGTACTTTCCTTTTTATGTAACCCGCACACTCCATCGGAGATACGTGGTCGTGATGACCCCTATATTACCTGACGGCCTCTGAGGTTCAAAAGACGTCATGCTTTTTAGGCCCCTGAATCTCCAAGAGAATCATGCCAATCTTATTTTGGCCAGATAGCCCGCTTGTAAGAAAGTTGTTCTCAACGTGCATTCACATAGATGGTTAGGCGACCCATTGGATATTTACAGTACTTTATTGGCATACTTTTATGTATCTTGTTATGTCCCTCTGAGGACCTGGTCCCTTTACAGGTGTAGATGTTCATGAGTATTCGCAGGAGCGCATATCCGGACTTGCTACTTATATTTCGAGGAGGTCTTCTCTTCGAGTCGCATGGATTATTAGTTGATGTACTTATTATGTTTATTTTATATTCTAGTTTGGTAGTGGATTTATTTCCATCCGACTATCATCCTTTGATACTTCATATTGAGATTTAGTTACATAGTTATTGGTTATTTATCTATTTATGATTTCTGTGGATGAGATTTAGTTATGCCCTGTGACTTGTGATAGTTTATACTACTTGTGAATTATTGTTCATAATACAGCGTACGCATGTGTTATGATTTCCATATATTGGGGTTGCCATATACATGCGGCTGGCATGCTTACGTGATCCTAGTCCTACGTATTTTGGGACTGGGGAGTGATACTAAGAGGTTGCAAACACACTCCATCCAAGCCTCTCAGCGAGGCTCTGGTGCTCGAACCAAAGGTCGAGCATAGGCTCATATTTTCCCCATCTTTTATATTTTGAATTATCTCATTCTTGACCAGATGGCGATATTGAAGGATGGTCTTAAAAACCACTGAGTCATTGTTGTTAGCTTGTCGGGTCCAAAAATTGTCACCACGAAGATACTTACTTTTTATCCACTTTGCCCACAATGAGTCCTTTGTGATGAACCGCCATACAAGCTTCATCCCTGCCACATCTCGAAGTGCTCATAGTGATCGCAATCCCACTCTACCTTCCTCCCGCGGTCGATACAAGGTCTCACATCCGATAGCGTGCAAACCTCCCCGCAAGATGAAATTCGTACAGATCCTCTCAATCTTTTGTATAGTGGCTATGGGGAGGATGATAGTCTGGAACCAATACATCGTAATTGCAGTGATGACCGAGCGCACCAACTTGATACAGCCTCCATAAGACAGACATTGGGCATGTCAGTCCTCAATACGATGTTACACGTACTCAACTAGTGTCTGACAATCAGAGTCCCTGGCATAATTTATGGAGAGCGAGACCCCAAGATATTTTACTGGCATTTCACCATGCTCAATTCCAAGCAGAAATGCTCTTTCTTCCTTATTCGAACAGTGGAAATTGAAATGCACTTTGCTTTTGTCTTTATTAAGATACAAACCACTATTTTTGTCGAACACCTCCATGATACGTGCAAGCTCACCCAAACTGTCATTCGTAGGTGACAAAAATACAAGCAAGTCATCAGCATATATATAAGATGAATAATATACATACTGACCTTTTTTTGGATCGGGACGATCCTCCTCTTATGCACTGCTGAATCAATAAGAAAAGTAAAGTATTCCATAACCAGAGTGAATAGGTATGGCGAGAACGGGTCCCCCTGTCGAATGCCCCTGCTGGTACGAATGAATCCATACGGCATTCCTTGTATAAGAACAGAGAAAGTAGGCGTCGACACACACTCTCATACCCTGTCAACCCAGACTTTATCAAATCTGATTGCAAGCATAAGGTGGCACAGAAATTCTCTGTTGACGGTGTCATATACTTTTCGGAGATCCAGTTTAATACATGTTTTTTCCCTAGCTTATTAAAATGTCGTACCATCTCATGCGCCAGGAGAGTATTGTTTGCAATGTCTCTTCCTTTGAGGAAAGATGCTTGGTTGGGCGAGACCAGCTCTGACATGATGTGCTCCATCCTTCGACACATAAGGTGAGTAATTAATTTATAGAGATAATTGCAATAAGCGATCGGGCGAAACTTCGCAAGTTATGTAGTGCCCTCCTTCTTTGGAATGAGTGTGAGAAATGTGTGATTAAGCTCTTTCAACGACCTCCCATTATTGAAGAAGTCCTAGATCACCCCTAGTACTTGATGCTTGATAATCCCCCAATGTTTTTTGTTTAACATGTTGCCAAAACCATCTAGGCCTAGTGCTTTGTTGGGATCTGCATCCAGAATGATTGCTTCCACCTCCTCCAGCTCAACTGGTGCAAGTAGGGTAGCATTTCCAAAAGGAGTAACCAGTCGCTTGCAAATTACCTCAGGAAAAACATTAGTATAATCAGTTTGATTAAATATTTCAAAGTAATACCTGGTTGCTTCCTCATGTAGCGCAATAGAAGATGCTACTTCCTTTCCGTCAGGGTCGTGCAATTTTTTGATGTAATTACAATATTCACGCATCTGAATCACATCATAAAAGAATTTGGAGTAAGTATCACCCTCCCGTAACTAGGAACACTTTGCTCGCTGTGCAAGTTCCACCTCCTCCTGAGTCCGAAGATTTCCATCCTCCTCAACGAGCCTTTGCTCCTCGATAGTTGTCACTACCACATTCCTAGATTAGGGCATTATTGTAAATTGCCATATTAATTTATTATGTTAATATAATGTATGATAAGTTTATTATATAAATTGTTGGGTGTTCTTTCATGCATAGGTTAATAGGTTTGACCTAAAAATCCATTAGATTAAACCCTTATGACCAAACCCTAATTATTAAATTAGCATTTTAGTTTAACCCTCAATGAATGACTAAACCTTTTTTATTTTAAGTTCTTCATGACAAATCATGAAGGGCAATTTAGACTCTTGGCATTAGAAGCCCTAACCCTAACCCTAGTCCTATATAATGAGAGGAAACCTCCCTCAAGCTGCTTCATTCATGAAGAAAAACCCTAAAACATAGCCTCCACTTAGAAATCCGTTTTCCTTCCTCAAATTTCAGGATTCCTAGCCCTAGAAACCCTCATTCCTTCTCCATCAAGAGAGATCTAGGAGCTTAGACTAAGGAGGCTTGAAGAAAGAGGAGCTACATTGGGAATCCATCTCCCAATAGGTGAGAAACCGAATTAAACCCCATTTAATTCTGTTTTTAATTGTTGTTTGGCCATTAGGAGCCCACCACTTGAATTAGGAATGACTCTTTTGGTTTTTCCATGGAGTCATGGGTGATTTTAGGGTTTGGTGTTCCAATGAGGATTTTTCCCAATTTTCGTAGGCCATAGTTATGGGAATATGCATTCTTGCATGTTTGCATCATACACATATGGATTTGATTGTGATTTTAGGGTTTTAGTTTTGGGTATTCATGAGTTTTTATATGGAATCTGATTTCAGCACATTACGTGTTCGATGAAATGTTAGAAGGATGAATACCTATTGCTACGACCTAGTTTCTCATGCTTATTGATGTATAACCTATATGTTTATATGCGTGCATTTATATTGATGTATTTTCATCGATTCTAGTGAGGGGGATACACCACGGGAAGGTTTACTGTGAAGTCGGGTTTTCCTCTGAACTGTGCATCTGTGCATCAGTGAGGGAAGAGCCCAGGGTTGATTATGGAGTGGGACCCGGGTTGCTAGGGTTCAGTGTATCAGTAGGTATTGGGGGTTTCATTTCATGAGTGATATGTTGTGTCTGTGAGTGTATGAGTGTCTCAATGACACTGACCCGATGGTTCAGTGTATCCGTGTCAGGGGGTTAGTCGGGTTCCAATTCACTGTGTGTTAGTGTCACGACCCGCACCCGGGGTAAGGGTACTAGTCGGAAACAATGCCCAGCCTACGCCGCAGAATCGGCGGTAGAACGCTGTCTAGAAAGTCTATCTAATATAATGATCCACCAAAAGATAGTGTACTCAATCACAGAACTAAGATAGAATAAACACGAATCAGATAAGAATAGAATAGTCATCAACTCATGAGTTTAAAATAATACATCAATGAGTCTGAAGAGTAACAAAAATAAGCTGGAGACAAATCCAGTACAAAAGAATACTATCATACTACAAGCTACACTCCAGGGTCAACTGTCTCAGTTGGGATAAGTCCCTCTTGAGCCAGGGTCTCCGAATCTAAACCCACAACATCCTGGGGTCCATAATAGGTAGGGTACTCCTCAGTGTCATCTGGAAAAATATATCCAGTCAGGAAAGGAGCAGAGTACATCTCTAACAGCAGTTCTAATCCATGATAAAAACTATGTAACAGTAAATAGCTGTGGATAAATAAGATGCACAAAATAGATACAAGAGATATATAGACAATAAGGAAATACTGGAAAGAAATACAATAATGAACAATATGCCAATGAAACAATAATACTAATGACTAAGTGTGTGAGTACTAGCTTAACATGTGATCGGCTTGGGCAAGATACAATGCGGCCTGGCTAATCATATGTGCGGTGCATGATCAACACTATTCGCTTACCAATACTTTATTCAATAGGGATTTGATCACATATCTATACTAATACTCCCCACCCCCAACTGGTATAATAGATCCAACCACGGTATGCTATGGCACTAGATTCCGCAAGAAGATAGCTAGTCTCCCCGAGAATCGGTGTCTGTACATGTACAAGATAACCAATGAAACAATACTTGCACCATATACACCATATACCAAGGAATAATATCTCATGACGAGATCCGGATATACCAATCCGTGTAACCATAGTGTCGAGAGAAACATGTAAATCTACACTAGATACAACGAACATAGAGGATATCATAAATGAGAAACTATCAGAAAATGTACTCGCCTGAAATCCAAAGAACAGTCTCACAGATGTCTGACTCGATGCCTCGAAGACCTAGATATGGAATACCATATTAAAACAAGGTCCCGAAAAGAGAACAAGTCAAACTAGTCAACTCCTAGGTCAATAAATAAATTCTAAGTCAAAAGTCAACTATGGTCAACTTTAAAGTCAACTAAAGTCAAACCAAGGTCAACCTCACAAGAAATCTATATAAATAATATAGAAATAAATTACAACAATTTAGGAATCAAAATTAGATCCCAAAAGATACTCACACAAAGTATACTAATAATACAAATAATACATATTCTAATATAATATATAAACAACCAATATTTATACAAATAAAATAATATATTATTACAAATATTATACCTCACAAAACACATATATATACATATATATATATATATATATATATATACAATAATAATATATAAAATATAATTTAAAACTGCCAAAGCGTCGCTGAAAACAGTGAGATAAAAATACAATTTAATTAAAACAGCTTATAGTGACAGTCTCAACTGTCACAGAAAACGTCGCAAAAGCCACTGTGTAATAAAACCCACTGCTGCTGCATTGGTGACAGTTAATCAACTGTCACCGAAAACTGTCGCCACTGCTGCTAAGATCCCGTCCGCAGCATTAATGACAGAACTGTCATTAATGCACAGTGGACTACAGCGGCTGCTGCTGACCCGCCTATTTAGCGACAGTTTCACTGTCACAAACCCACTGTCACTAAAACACAGAAAAATATATATATATATATATAAATATATATATGCAATAATAATCACAATACATATATATAAATAAATAATTATATACTTATATATATGCACATATAAACTTATAATTAAATACCAATAGTTATAACACATGCACATATTTAATGTTCATATTTTACATGGCTAGAAGCACACCTAAAATATATACATTAATATACAAATAATTACATAATAATTATAAATAATATAATTACACAATTAAACACATAAATATATTTTATAAAATATTTATGTATAATTTATACTATTAACATAAGTACATATATAATTACATGCAAGAAAGCTACATATTATATTTGTACATCATATTAGCACACACAAAAATATATAGATCTATGCTACAATAATTACTATAATAAATACACAAAATAAATATATAATATCTATATATATTTACTAATTATAATTGAAGAATTTAAACCATACATAATTAGATCTATTCAAAAATCCACACAATTGGAGAGTATCACACCGTATCCCACTAGATCTAGGATACGCATGTGACACGAGTCCAACACACAACCAATTACACCCCGAAGGATACAAACAAATCACAAATAATATTTATGAATAAATCAAAGTGTCAAAAGTAGATCTATGTGTCTGTGTCAAAATACGACATGTTCAAAGCCCCGTGTCGGAGGGAAAACCCCCAAAATGACACGTATCACCAAATAGTTGGGATACGAACCACATGTACCAAATTATGGACACGACACTAGTCCCAAACATATAAGCTCATGTCCAATTGATCTATAGGATCAATTGATACACACAACAAAATGTAAATTCGGAATTCCAACAAAATTAACACAAAAAGCACCATAACTTTCTCCATGGGTCTCCTATGAACACAAAACAAAGTCCTATGGGTAGTACATATATATAGGTTGATTTTACATGATTAAATCTCAGATTTAGAAGCTATTTAAATGGGAAAATCTGAATTATACCTATTGGGAGATGGATTCCCAATGAAACCTCCAATTGAGAAGAACTTGCTTCCAAATTGTATATCCTTGCTCCTCTTTGTAGATCCTTGCTTCCTTCTTCTAGATCCTTACTTCCTCCTTCTCTAATGGTGAATTGGGAAGAATTTGGAATGAATTTGGTAGAGAATTGGAATGGGAATGAAAGGAATTTGGGAGTGGGAAATTCTAGATCTAGATTTGGAATGAGAATGAGAGGAGAGAGAAATTTCTCCCCTCTTTTAATAGGCCGGCCTTGCCCCTCTCCCAAACAATTGTAAAATGTCCAATGTACCCCTTGGGGCCTCTCATGAAGAAATAATTAAGGAAGGAAGCTTCTAGTCTAATCACTTAATTAATTTAATCCATCTCCTTAACTATGGGCTTTCTAAATGGGCTAAATCTAACTATTTAATTCATGTTGGTCCATGGGTCCAAACTACACTAGTTGGGTCCACTAAAATAAGTCCAAAATAATTAAATAACATCCAACAACAATTAAATAATACAACAAAATTATTTACCATGCACAATATTTATTTAAATAGAAAATTACTAAAATACTATTTTTCCTAAAATGTGTTAGTGACAAGTCTACCCTCCTTAAAATAATTTCGTCCTCGAAATTCAAAGACGAAAACTACCCCCAGAAAATCACAAAACAGAACTAAAGAATCACAACTAACTAATGAACAAAACATAACAATGAACAGAACATAACTAGAGAATTAACATACCTCAAGGTACAAACAAATATGGATAATGCTCTCGCATGTCATCCTCTCTCTCCCAGGTAGACTCCCCCGGAGAGTGATGCCTCCATGCGATGCATACCAAAGGAATAGTCTGGTTCCTCAGCACCTTCTCTCTCCGATCCAGAATCTCAACTGGCTGCTCTGGATAGCTAAGAGTAGGGCCTACCTCTATCTTTGAGTGATCCAATACATGACTAGGATCTGCCACGTATCATCTCAACTGCGACACATGAAATACGTTGTGCACTCCCTCTAATGCAGGTGGCAAGTCTAGTCTATAAGCAACTGCACCGACCCTCTCTAGAATAGTGAAAGGTCCGATGAATCGCGAACTAAGCTTTCTGCCTCCACCGAAGTGAATCGTGCTTCGTGTCAGAGAAATCCTCAGAAACACCAAACCACCCACCTAGAACAAAACACCATCTTAAGAACTTAATCTATAACAAACAAGAACAAGCACAAACAAAATCTAAACTATACCTCAAACTCCAAAGGTCTCCGATGGCTATCGGCCCAATGCCGCTGTCTGTCCTGCGCCACTCGAAGTCTGTCTCTGATCAAATGAACCTTCTCCGCTGCATCCACAACCATCTCTGGCCCAAGCAAAATTCTCTCTCCAACATCGTCCCAAGACAAAGGAGTACGACACCTCCGACCATATAGAGCTTCAAAAGGTGACATCTCTATACTGGCCTGGTAATTGTTATTGTAAGCAAACTCTACCAAATAGAGATGGTCCTCCCAAGAACCCCCGAAATCTAGTACACAAGTGCGCAACATATCCTCGAGAGTCTGGATAGTCCTTTCTGACTGCCCATCTGTCTGGGGATGATATGCAGTACTGAACTTGAGCTGAGTGCCCAAACTCTCCTGCAAACTCCTCCAGAAATGAGAAGTGAAACGACTATCTCGATCTGAGACTATGCTGACGGGAACTCCGTGTATCCTAACGATCTGCCTCACATATATCTCTGCCAGCTTCTCCGTAGATAAACCCACTTTGAAAGGCAAAAAGTGGGCCGACTTGGTCATTCTATCAACAATGACCCAAATCGCGTCTTTCCCTCCTGGAGATCGTGGAAGTCCGGACACAAAATCTATAGTAATGTGTTCCCACTTCCACTCTGGAATGGGTAATGGCTGAAGTAACCCTCTTGGCCTCTGCCTCTCGGCTTTCACCTGCTGGCACACTAAGCATCTAGATACAAACTGTGCCACTTCCCTCTTCATGCCATACCACCACACACACTCTCGTATATCCCGATACATCTTGTTAGCACATGGATGTATGGAATACTAAGAGCGATGCGCTTCCTGCAACACCTCCTCGTGCAACTCCCCACTAGGCACACACAATCTAACTCCATGCCTCAAAGATCCATCCTCTGCAATAGTGAAATCATCCTCCAATCCTGCTCTCACCTGAGCTCTGATACTCCTCAAAGATACATCATCATACTGTGCTGCCTTGATCCTGTCCATCAAATCTGAGTGTATCTGCAATCCCCACATCTGTATAGCACACACAGGAACAATCACCTCAATGCCCAAGCTCTCCAAGTCCTCCAACAGATATCGATCCTGCGTCAAGAACATAGCTACCGGATACCTGCTCAAAGCATCGGCAACTACATTGGCTTTCCCAGGATGATATTGCAAAGAGATATCAAAATCCTTCATCAATTCCAACCACCGATGCTGCCTCATGTTTAACTCCTTCTGCGTGAAAACGTACTTCAAGCTTTTGTGGTCTGTGAAGATCTCCACACGCTCTCCGTACAAATAATGTTTCCACAACTTCAGGGCGAATATGACAGCTGCCAACTCCAAATCATGGGTAGGATAGTTTTTTTCATGAGGACGCAATTGCCTGGATGCATAGGCAATCACTTTCCCATGCTGCTGAAGAACACAACCTAAACCCTTCCCCGATGCATCACTATAAATAGTGAAACCTCCGGACCCTGATGGCAACGTCAAAATAGGAGCAGACGTCAACCTCTTCTTCAACTCCTCAAAAGCAACCTGGCAATCCTCCGTCCAAACAAACTCCACATCCTTCCTTGTGAGTCTGGTCATCGGCTCGGCAATCCTCAAAAAATCTTGCACAAACTTCCTGTAATAGCCTGCCAATCCCAAGAAACTCCTGATCTCTGCTACTGAACTTGGAGTCTTCCAAGATTCCACTGCTGAAATCTTCTTCGGATCCGCTGAAATACCATCACCAGTCACAACATGCCCCAAGAATTCTACTTTGTCCAAGAAAAACTCACATTTGGACAACTTTCCATACAACTTCTCCTTCCTCAGCACATCCAACACAATCCTCAAATGCTCCTCATGCTCCTCCGGTGTCCTCGAGTATATGAGTATGTCGTCGATGAACACCACCACGAACTTGTCAAGGTACTGGTGGAACACCTTGTTCATCAAGTTCATAAATACCGCCGGTGCATTAGTCAAACCAAACGGCATCACCATAAACTCGTACCGACCATACCGAGTTCTAAAAGCAGTCTTCGGTATGTCCTCCGGCTTCACCTTCACTTGATGGTAGCTTGATCTCAAATCTATCTTAGAAAACACCTTTGCACCACTCAACTGATCAAACAGATCATCAATCCGTGGCAAAGAATACTTATTCTTGATAGTAAGATTATTCAAAGCCCTGTAATCAATGCACATGCGCACCGATCCATCCTTCTTCGGTACAAACAATACCGGGGCTCCCCATGGTGAAGAACTCGATCTGATAAACCCCTTATCCTGCAATTTGTCCACCTGCTTCTTCAACTCGACCAGCTCGCTGTTGTTTACTCTATAGACATGTTGCGAAATTGGTTCTGCACCTGGCACCAAGTCTATAGAAAATTCAACATCTCGATCTGGTGGCAATCCTGGCAATTCCTCAGGAAACACATCCAAGAATTCTGCTATCAACGGATGTGGCAACTCTTTGTCTTCCACCATAGCTCCACAAATAATGCTTTCTCCCTGCTCCGCAGCTCCTCTAGCAAACTCGAACTCTGGCTCTCCTGGCGGACCAAACAAAACTCTACCTCCTCTACAGTCTATGCTAGCACGGTGTCTACTCAACTAATCCATCCCAAGTACAATGTCATAGCTTGGAAGTGGCATTACAAGTAGACACGCACTCAACTCCCGGCCTCCCAGAGTAACTCTCTGATCCTTACAAATATCATTAACCAGGATAATGCCTCCCCCGGTCATGATCTTGCAAGTCCTAAGCAAAGACTCAGCTACCAAACCATGCTTCAGAGCAAAAAAAACAGATACAAAATTATGGGAAGCACCACTATCAAACAAATCTAAAGCTGGAATGGAATCAAGAAGAATAGAACCTGCGATAACATCTCCGGTAGGTTCCTCCTCTTCGACGGTCATAGCAAACGCTCGTCCCTGCCGAGCACCTCCCTGCTGTTGATGCTGGATAAAACGCTGCTGCTGTGTCGGAAGCGGTCCCCTCGGCTGTGCTGCAGGTGGTCTCGTCTGTGTCCTCGGAGCTGGAGCTGCTCCCTGAACTGCACGACGAGGACACTCCCTCGATTGATGCCCTTCAGTACCACAATACAAACAAACTCCTAGCCTCCTCCTACAAACTTTCCAGATGTGGCCGGGCTTCTTGCAGAAGTTGCATGGGGCCTGCTGTAACTGCCTCTGCTGCTGAGGTGCCTGGTGAAAAGGCGCTCTAGCTGGAGTCTGGTTCTGCTGTGGCTGCTGGAAAGGTCTGGACTGGAAATGAGGACGTTTGGCAGATACTGCACTGCCGTTGGCCCCCAGAAAAGAATCACGGTCTCTCTTGGTCTTCAAACCCAGATCCCGCTCAACCTTGCGTGCCTCTGCAAGTATCTCCGAGTATGTCTTATAAAAAGAAGGAATGAGAATCTTCACCTCCCAGTTTAGACCCTCTCGGAAACAAATAGCTCGAACCTCCGGCTCCCTCACCAAGTACTCTGCAAATCGGCTCAACCTACCGAACTCCGCAGCGTATTCCTCCACAGACATGCTTCCCTGAATGAGACTCTCAAATTGTCTCCCCAAGTCAAGTCTGTCTATCCGAGCGAAAAACTTCTTCTTGAAAAGGTCCTTGAATACCTCCCAAGATTGTCCTGCGTCAACTAGAACCGGCTCATTCCTGAACCAAGTACGAGCGACGTCGAACAGTTGAAGTCCTACCGCCTCAAACTTCAGATCTTCAGAAAGACGGGACACCCTCATAAGACGCTCAATGTCCTCGAGCCAATCATCAGCATAGACGATGCCCTCCGTCCCTTTGAAAACCCTAGGCTCCAGTTTCTTGAAGTCCTGAATGTTGCCTGGCCGAAGCTGAGCAACTTGAGGAACAACCTGCTGCTGGATTGGAACTCCTCTCTCAACTACAGCACGAGCAAGCTGATGAGCACTCTCGATGCCCTGCCGTAGAACGTCGGTCTGCCTCTGATGTGCCTCTGACTGAGCCCTCTGTGCCTCGAGCATCTCACGAAACAGTGTAAACATCTGTGACACCTCTGCTGGCACAGGAGGTGGAGGTAGAAGCCCCTCAGATACAGCTGGCACAGTCCTCTGAGTAGGTGATGGACCTCCGAAAGCAGCTGACACTCCAATCACCGGAGAAGTGACTGGTGCAGGCCCTCGGGATATCGCAGACCTCTCAGAAGCTGCTCTCCCCTGCTGTAATCTAGTCTTAGGCGGCATCCTGAGACAAAGCGAAAGAAAGAATCAATATGGCACAAGATGTAAGACATCAAGGAAAGGACAGTTTAAGGGTTCAAGTATCAATATCAAAGGAGAATAGTTGAATCAAAAGAATTTTCCTAGATGTGATTGAGTATCTCAGCCTATATCCTATATCCTATTGCAGGCTCGCAGTAGTACAACTAAATTGTCGCACTACCACGACATCACATACTTGTGAAGCTAGACCTGCATGGGCCACCACCAAAAATATGTCACGACCCGCACCCGGGGTAAGGGTACTAGTCGGAAACAACGCCCAGCCTACGCCGCAGAATCGGCGGTAGAACGCTGTCTAGAAAGTCTATCTAATATAATGATCCACCAAAAGATAGTGTACTCAATCACAGAACTAAGATAGAATGAGCACGAATCAGATAAGAATAGAATAGTCATCAACTCATGAGTTTAAAATAATACATCAATGAGTCTGAAGAGTAACAAAAATAAGCTGGAGACAAATCCAGTACAAAAGAATACTATCATACTACAAGCTACACTCCAGGGTCAACTGTCTCAGTTGGGATAAGTTCCTCTTGAGCCAGGGTCTCCGAATCTAAACCCATAACATCCTGGGGTCCATAATAGGTAGGGTACTCCTCAGTGTCATCTGCAAAAATATATCCAGTCAGGAAAGGAGCATAGTACATCTCTAACAACAGTTCTAATCCATGATAAAAACTATGTAACAGTAAATAGCTGTGGATAAACAAGATGCACAAAATAGATACAAGAGATATATAGACAATAAGAAAATACTGGAAAGAAATACAATAATGAACAATATGCCAATGAAACAATAATACTAATGACTAAGTGTGTGAGTACTAGCTTAACATGTGATCGGCTTGGGCAAGATACAATGCGGCCTGGCTAATCATACGTGCGGTGAATGATCAACACTATTCGCTTACCAATACTTTATTCAATAGGGATTTGATCACATATCTATACTAATACTCCCCACCCCCAACTGGTATAATAGATCCAACCACGGTATGCTATGGCACTAGATTCCCCAAGAAGATAGCTAGTCTCCCCGAGAATCGGTGTCTGTACATGTACAAGATAACCAATGAAACAATACTTGCACCATATACACCATATACCAAGGAATAACATCTCATGACGAGATTTGGATATACCAATCCGTGTAACCATAGTGTCGAGAGAAACATGTAAATCTACACTAGATACAACGAACATAGAGGATATCATAAATGAGAAACTATCAGAGAATGTACTCGCCTGAAATCCAAAGAACAGTCTCACAGATGTCTGACTCGGTGCCTCGAAGACCTAGATATGGAATACCACATTAAAATAAGGTCCCGGAAAGAGAACAAGTCAAACTAGTCAACTCCTAGGTCAATAAATAAATTCTAAGTCAAAAGTCAACTATGGTCAACTCTAAAGTCAACTAAAGTCAAACCAAGGTCAACCTCACAAGAAATCTATATAAATAATATAGAAATAAAATACAATAATTTAGGAATCAAAATTAGATCCCAAAAGATACTCACACAAAGTATACTAATAATACAAATAATACATATTCTAATATAATATATAAACAACCAATATTTATACAAATAAAATAATATATTATTATAAATATTATACCTCACAAAACACATATATATACACATATATATATACAATAATAATATATAAAATATAATTTAAAACTGCCAAAGCGTCGCTGAAAACAGTGAGATAAAAATACAATTTAATTAAAACAGCTTATAGTGACAGTCTCAACTGTCACAGAAAATGTCGCAAAAGCCACTGTGTAATAAAACCCACTGCTGCTGCATTGGTGACAGTTAATCAACTGTCACCAAAAACTGTCGCCACTGCTGCTAAGATCCCGCCCGCAGCATTAATGACAGAACTGTCATTAATGCACTGTGGGCTACAACGGCTGCTGCTGACCCGCCTATTTAGCGACAGTTTCACTGTCATAAACCAACTGTCACTAAAACACAGAAAAAAATATATATATATATAAATATATATATATGCAATAATAATCACAATACATATATATAAATAAATAATTATATACTTATATATATTTGCACATATAAACTTATAATTAAATACCAATAGTTACAACACATGCACATATTTAATGTTCATATTTTACATGGCTAGAAGCACACCTAAAATATATACATTAATATACAAATAATTACATAATAATTATAAATAATATAATTACACAATTAAACACATAAATATATTTTATAAAACATTTATGTATAATTTATACTATTAACATAAGTACATATATAATTACATGCAAGAAAGCTACATATTATATTTGTACATCATATTAGCACACACAAAAATATATAGATCTATGCTACAATAATTACTATAATAAATACACAAAATAAATATATAATATCTATATATATTTACTAATTATAATTGAAGAATTTAAACCATACATAATTAGATCTATTCAAAAATCCACACAATTGGAGAGTATCACACCGTATCCCACTAGATCTAGGATACGCATGTGACACGAGTCCAACACACAACCAATTGCACCCCGAAGGATACAAACAAATCACAAATAATATTTATGAATAAATCAAAGTGTCAAAAGTAGATCTATGTGTCTGTGTCAAAATACGACATGTTCAAAGCCCCGTGTCGGAGGGAAAACTCCCAAAATGACACGTATCACCAAATAATTGGGATACGAATCACATGTACCAAATTATGGACACGACACTAGCCCCAAACACATAAGCTCATGTCCAATTGATCTATAGGATCAATTGATACACACAACAAAATGTAAATTCAGAATTCCAACAAAATTAACACAAAAATCACCATAACTTTCTCCATGGGTCTCCTATGAACACAAAACAAAGTCCTATGGGTAGTACATACATATAGGTTGATTTTACATGATTAAATCTCAGATTTAGAAGCTATTTAAATAGGAAAATCTGAATTATACCTATTGGGAGATGGATTCCCAATGAAACCTCCAATTGAGAAGAACTTGCTTCCAAATTGTAGATCCTTGCTCCTCTTTGTAGATCCTTGCTTCCTTCTTCTAGATCCTTGCTTCCTCCTTCTCTAATGGTGAATTGAGAAAAATTTGGAATGAATTTGGTAGAGAATTGGAATGGGAATGAAAGGAATTTGGGAGTGGAAAATTCTAGATTTAGATTTGGAATGAGAATGAGAGGAGAGAGAAATTTCTCCCCTCTTTTAATAGGCCGGCCTTGCCCCACTCCCAAGCAATTGTAAAATGTCCAATGTACCCCTTGGGGCCTCTCATGAAAAAATAATTAAGGAAGGAAGCTTCTAGTCTAATCACTTAATTAATTTAATCCATCTCCTTAACTATGGGCTTTCTAAATGGGCCAAATCTAACTATTTAATTCATGTTGGTCCATGGGTCCAAACTACACTAGTTGGGTCCACTAAAATAAGTCCAAAATAATTAAATAATATCCAACAATAATTAAATAATACAACAAAATTATTTACCATGCACAATATTTATTTAAATAGGAAATTACTAAAATACCCTTTTTCCTAAAATATGATAGTGACAGTTAGGTGTATCAGTGAATAGAGTATAGGTATCAGAGTTTTGTGTATCAGTATTGGGGGGGGGGATGATAATCAGGTTCAACATAGTGAACAATCTGTGAGTTAGTAGTGTATCAGTGTGTTTATCAGTGAGTTTTGTGTTAAATGAGGGGAGTGACTCTCAGTGAGAATGGAGTTGTGTCTGTGCAGTTTTTGAGTTCTCTGTGTCAATAGTGTGAGTCAGTTCGTGTGTGAGTGTCTGTGCCTTGAGAGCACTTTGTTGTGTAGATTTAGAAGAGGGTCTTGCCTGTTACTGAGGGTTGTATTTGAGTGCTAGTATGTATGCATCAGTGTATCGTGTATCAGTCGGGTTTTCAGGTTCTGGGTGTTAGTAGCACAGTATCTGAACTCGAGTGTGTAAGAACAGTGCAGTGTGTGTGAGTGTTTCAGTTACGTGCCTGTGAGGAATTAGTGAATTAGAGTTCCTGTAAGTGTTGTATTGTGTAGATGTGTTAGATATGTGAAGTTCGGTGTCTCAGTGATGTATAAGTGGTAGTGAGAGTGATGGAATTCAGTGCAGTGTGTGTGTGTGCTTCAATGGAGTAGACACTGTGCAATTATAGTGTAGGTATTGGTTGTGCTTGAGTGTCTAATGGTGTATCAGGTATTAGTGTCACACCCTAGTCCCAAAATACGTATGACTAGGAACACGTAAGCATGCCAGCCGTATGTATATAGCAACTCCAATATATGAATACCATAATACATACGTACGCTGTAATATAAATATTAACTCACATGTGGTATATATATAGTCACAAGTCACAGAAATACTAATCTCATCCACACAACAAGTCATAGAAAAAAATAACTAAACTAGAATAATGAGTCTGAATAATCCAAAATAATAGTCGGGTGGAGACAAATCCACTACCAATGACTATATCAATAGTAAAATAAGAGAGAAGAGTAAATCTCCAATATAAATTAAGCTGATGATAGAAGTATATCAACTAAGAAGATCCATCACTGGAGATAATCAATGATGCTCGAAAGGTAAGACCTCCTCGGAAGAGATAAGTGGTAAGTCCTGATCCGTGCTCCTGCGAATAGTCATGAACATCTACACCTGGAAACGGACCAGGTCCTCAGAGGGACGTAACAAGATACATAGGAGCATGCCAATTTGAATACAGTAAACATGCATAATAGGTAGAAAATATGTAAGTACGCTGTACAAGACAATCTATATAAAATGCATAATGAGGACAACTTTTTGACCTATAGGCACGGGTAGGCTACTCTATCTAATCTTACAACTCACACACACGTCAGGAACATCATCAGCTGACATACCGCAGGGGTAGCGACCCTCGTGACACCATCAATCGACATACCGCGGGGGTAGCGACCATCGGACATGACTACCATAGTGCATGCTAGTTACTACGATTCACCAGAGTGGTTAAAGCCCATACGTCTACTGATTGTCCTCTCATGATACTAAGTGTTATGTGTGTGTCAACATATCCAATATATAGTAATGACTGAAAGAAAATACACATGCAATAAATATACAGAAATGCAATGAATATACAGAAATATAATAAGCATGCAAAGTACTATAAACAATTTGGCAAGGTATCTTGCCTGGTTTAAAAAAGAATGAAGTCCCAACTCAAGGCGTCGTCTGATCTACCCGTCACATAAATTAAACAAGTTAGGTTACAAAAGTGGATGAATAGGTTCCTCCAATTTAATCTATTTTAATTCTGAATAAAATAACATAAAATAGTATTTTAATCTTATTATAATCTAATTTTATTACTAAACCCTAATTTTGGTCCAAAGAAAATTAACTTTACGGATTTGTGATCCGTGACACGCAAATCGAGGCAATCCGTTGACCAAAAAGTCAACTAACTCAAATCCTGGATTTGTGTATAAAATCCTATAGATTTTAGCGCTACATGAATGCCAGAATCGACGGTTTTATAAAATCACAAGTCGGTAAAGAGTTATGGCTACAAGGGCGAATAGATAATAGTTTTCAGTGGTTTCCTATTTAGGTCTATGTTACACAATTTTTACAGTAGACTAAACTTATATATTAAATTCTGGAAAATTAATTTTATGTAAGTTTATCATGTCAACTTTCCGAAACTTCAAACGGTTCATAATTCCGAGTTTGGGATCTCCCGTAATCTCAAAAATACCAAAATACGTCTGATTTCGGACAGCTGACATTTTTAGAATTTTTTAGAAAAATAGGTTCATAAATTATTAAAATAATTTACATATTCAGAAAAATAATCTTGATATAGTTCTAACAAAAAAAATGGAGCGCGTTTGGAGTCCGAAGCTAGGAGATATCGTCTTTTTAAGTCGTCATAACTACTAGAAAATGAGGCTGAATTTATGACAAATTTTGACTCTTTTTGGACGAAAAAGAGAGGATTTTGGGGAAGACAAATATGTAGGATGAGGTATTTATAATGGTGGACACTACTTAATTGAATATGACTAGGATTGGCTAATTTGGATATGATTAGGATCAGTTTAAATAATGATAGGATATGCATGAAGTTTCTTTCCTAGTATGCTCAGGATTTGAATTAATTTAAAATAGAGTTTGAGTTTATCTCAATAATTTATAATCATAAATAAAATTAAGGATAATTCAAATAATTTATATATAATCTTATTAATATCTATTAACACTAAATTATTATCTATCTAATATTAAGACTATATATATCCAAATAAATCCTAAATAATTTCAAAAATCTGAATAAATTTCTTAAAATTCTAAATAAATTACAGAAAAATATAATTAAATATTTTAACCTAAAATAAATATTTGGTAGGAACAATATGCAAGTATGGTCTCATAGTAAATTATGGAAGTCCTAGAAATTTAGGTTCCCTATGTTTTAATTACCTAAAAATTCTGGAACAAATCTCCAAAAATCTAAAATAGCCTAAAAATGATTCTAAATAAATATTTACATAAGTAAATATACTAAAAATTTTATTTTCTAATTAACTAAAAGAATACTCTAAAGTAATTTAATATCTGTAATAAATATAATAATATAAAATATATATATAATATCTATTTTTGGTGAGGGAGTTTACAATCTACCCAACTTAAAAGAATTTCGTCCTCGAAATTAACACTAACCAATATTCGTAATAAATCACAATAGCTATTAACACTTCGTTGCTAGCTTGCAGTGCTTCCTAAAAGGTTTTGGTCAGCCACCCTAACACTTTTCTTCCTTATTGTCCATATACTATTCTTTTATCCTCTAACTCATCTACACTACCCAACTTAAAAGAATTTTACTAGTAGTCAAAGTCTTTTGTAGCTATTGTCTAGGTTGTTAGACGAATTTATTTATTGGGGCGAGAATCTTGGGATACCTGTCTGGAATCTCATAACCATGATTTTTTTTGTAACCGTCAAGTATCGTAGTCTAATACTGTCATGCCACCTGACCAGTATGCCTACAAATATTTCGACTACTCTAATACAACAGTCTAGTTGCAGCTGTCGCTACTTTGCCAGCGATTTGTCATAGTTGTTAGTTCGTAACAAGTGCCTTCAATTCTTTCCTAAGCTTAGTCTAAGTTTTTGGGCAACAGTTAAGGTCTTGACTAACTTATAAAACTATTAGAAGTATAAACTAATTAAACAATCCAACTAATTAACGTTTAGACTAAGGGATGCTATTCATGGTTCAAAATAATAAGAGGATACAGATAGTGCTATAGTGCATATAAGGGTTATCATTATGAACTTATCTTTTAGTTATTAATCATTTACTAAACCATTTATGTTTTTAACTAACAAAATAAGGATGAGGTTAAAGTAATTCAAATAATTCATAATGGCATGAAAGGATACGACTATGATAGGAAGAGTTAAGCACGAGATAAAGAATGGATATAGAAGAGAAGATGAGCCTTCCCAAGGGCGAGATGGTGATAGGGAAAGAATACTACTGCTGCTACTCGCGTCATCTATTAGCATCGCGTGTATGCCATCTGGGTAGAATATCAATATATCCTATAACTGATAAACCACCATATATATAATTCTACGTCTACTATGCACCTAAGATCTCGTGTCATAAAGGGGGTCATGAGTATGCAATGACAAATATAACTAAAGGTCATACCTATATCTACGACTTTTTGTGCCTGCGCTTCCTTATTTGTCATCATGAGCGCTTGGCCTATGGGGTATATCTAATACTATCCGTATATCAAACTTATACTAAGCACGAACGTTCGTCTTTCCGAAATAGGGAAAGATGGAAGACAACAATAAAGAATTCAAGGAGGAGGTGAAAGAATACAAGTACGGGATTCAAAAGGATTAGAGAATTCGAAAGGGAGTTGCCAAGGCAGTTGTGGATTAAAATCTTATTTTGGTAAATTCCTATTTGCATGTTCACATCAGAACAGTTATGTACCTGGCATGATATGCTCTGACCAGTCTAGAGGGCAAGTATATTCGTCTAACAAGTTGAGTCAACTATATCTCAATCCACGTAAAGTAGTGATACGAAGAGTGAACCAAGCGCACTAAGGTTGATCAGACCATAATGCACTAATTCTGATTTAGACAATATATTAGCGTGGGCCTCCAATAATACATATGTCATGAACAACTTAATACTAGAATAAGCTTGCAAAACTAGGCTATAATAGCAGCATAAGTCGAGGTAGTAAAAAATATAAGTACGCTTGATTATGATGGAGGAAGGTACAAAATAATTTAAGTTCACCAAGAAGATCGGTGTTGTGCCTCTACAGTTGCCATACTAATTTCTTGTCTAAGTCTAAAGTCAACCAAATAGGTGTATGGGCCTCTAAGTTCTACAATTTAGATAAATACTAAAGTTTTATAGTCTAGATAAACACTATCTTCTTATGCAAGCCTATAGTTGGTGTCATTTATTTACACTTTATTACTTGGTCAGAAGGACTATGTGATACTAGGTTATGAGGCATACTACTAAACTTACAAAAATTTAACTAATAGTGTTATTGAATACTAGAGTGTATATACCTAGTACAAGGCACCTTCCTAATCCTTATAAAGCACGAGAGAAGATTGACGTTGAGAAGGGGTCAAGCAAGATGCAATGCAAGCAATCAAATGAGAATACGAAATAAAATCAAGGTAGGTGATAAATAAGTGGATGAGATCCTATATTCTAATCCTATGCGCAGGCTTGCTCGGTACAGTGACGTAACCGAGATAATATGCTCTCGACCTGCATGAGCCACTACAAAAATATGTCATGCCCCAGTCCCAAAATATGTAGGACTAGGAACACGTAAGCATGCCAGCCGTATGTATATGGCAACTCCAATATATGGATACCATAATACATACGTACGCTGTAATATAAATATTAACTCACATGTGGTATATATATAGTCACAAGTCACAGAAATACTAATCTTATCCACACAATAAGTCATAGAAAAAAATAACTAAACTAGAATAATGAGTCTGAATAATCCAAAATAATAGTCGGGTGGAGACAAATCCACTACCAATGACTATATCAATAGTAAAATAAGAGAGAAGAGTAAATCTCCAATATAAATTAAGCTGATGATAGAAGTGTATCAGCTAAGAAGATCCATCACTGGAGATAATCAATGATGCTCGAAAGGTAAGACCTCCTCGGAAGAGATAAGTGGTAAGTCATGATCCGTGCTCCTGCGAATAGTCATAAACATCTACACCTGGAAACGGACCAGGTCCTCAGAGGGACGTAACAAGATACATAGGAGCATGCCAATTTGAATACAGTAAACATGCATAATAGGTAGAAAATATGTAAGTACGCTGTACAAGATAATCTATATAAAATGCATAATGAGGACAACTTTTTGACATATGGACACGGGTAGGCTACTCTATCTAATCTCACAACTCACACACACGTCAGGAACATCATCAGCCGACATACCGCGGGGGTAGCGACCCTCGTGACACCATCAATCGACATACCGCGGGGGTAGCGACCATCGGACACGACTACCATAGTGTGTGCTAGTTACTACAATTCACCAAAGTGGTTAAAGCCCATACGTCTACTGATTGTCCTCTCATGATACTAAGTGTTATGTGTGTGTCAACATATCTAATATATAGTAATGACTGAAAGAAAATACACATGCAATAAATATATAGAAATGCAATGAATATACAGAAATATAATAAGCATGCAAAGTACTGTAAACAATTTGACAAGGTATCTTGCCTGGTTTAAAAAAGAATGAAGTCCCAACTCAAGGCGTCGTCCGATCTACCCGTCACATAAATTAAACAAGTTAGGTTACAAAAGTGGATGAATAGGTTCCTCCATTTTAATCTATTTTAATTCTAAATAAAATAACCTAAAATAGTATTTTAATCTTATTATAATCTAATTTTATTACTAAACCCTAATTTTGGTCCAAAGAAAATTAACTTTACGGATTTGTGATCCGTGACACGCAAATCGAGGCAATCCGTTGACCAAAAAGTCAACTGACTCAAATCTTGGATTTGTGTATAAAATCCTATAGATTTTAGCGCTACATGAATGCCAGAATCGACAGTTTTATAAAATCACAAGTCGATAAAGAGTTATGGCTACACGGGCGAATAGATGATAGTTTTCGGTGGTTTTCTATTTACGTCTATGTTACACAATTTTTACAGTAGACTAAACTTACATATTAAATTCTGGAAAAGTAATTTATATAAGTTCATCATGTCAACTTTCCGAAACTTCAAACGGTTCATAATTCCGAGTTCGGGATCTCCCGTAATCTCAAAAATACCAAAATGCGTCTGATTTTGGACAGCTGACATTTTTAGAATTTTCTAGAAAAATAGGTTCATAAATTATTAAAATAATTTACATATTCAGAAAACTAACCTTGATATAGTTCTAACAAAAAAACTGGAGCGCGTTTGGAGTCCGGAGCTAGGAGATATCGTCTTTTTAAGTCGTCATAACTACTAGAAAATGAGGCTGAATTTATGACGAATTTTGACTCTTTTTGGACCAAAAGAGAGGATTTTGGGGAAGACAAATATGCAGGATGAGATATTTAAAATGGTGGACACTACTTAATTGAATACGACTAGGATTGGCTAATTTGGATATGATTAGGATCAGTTTAAATAATGATAGGATATGCATGAAGTTTCTTTTCACTTGTTCTAGCATTCACTTATATTTTTATTCATTGCTAGATTTTCTATTGCCTACTACATATTCTCTAGTATTCCATATTTCCAGTATTGCTTTCATCTTGTATTTCCTTACACTGTTTTTATAGTTTTGTCAATATAAATAAAACTGATATTTAGTGCTTGTGCTTCGCTCCAATCCTGAATGGATAACATTTTTCAGAGGACTTGGAGGACTTCTGTCCTACCCACTATGTCATGACCCGTACCCGAAAAATCCGGCATGAGTCGTAGGTACGTCCAGCCTACGCCGCAGCATCGACGGTAGAACACTGTCTAGGTCAACTATCTAGCTAACAATCTCACACAATCAATATATAAACCTGTCAAGATCTCAACTCCAAACGGAGGAGCAATATCATAATCATAATCATAAGTACTCAACCACGAATCTAAGCACGATAAGATAACAAAGAAGACTAACAGCTACAAAGTCTAAACAACTGCTACTAAAACAACCACAACATCAATAATAATAATACATCATCCAAAATTATATACAATACAAGGTCTCAATCCAAAACCAGAGACAAATCCGGTGCTAAAAGCTAATAAAAATAATAACAAGGTCTTAGTGATCCCGGCTACCAACCCGGAAGTCACTCCTAAACTAGAGGGTCCCTGTCTGCACCATCGACAGGCTCAGGTCCATAAAACGCCGGACATCAATCCTCCGGATACTCTGAAAAAAATATGTCCAGTCAGGACTGGAGCAAGTACACCTCTAACAGCAGTTCCAGTTAAATGATAAAAACTATAAAACAGTTGTAGCAAGTAACAAGGTGAAGGAAATAAAGTATAAACAATAAATATATATGTCACTGGTGCATAAAGGTAAAGATGCATGAATATCAAAAGCAAGATAGTAATGACTGTAAGATGCAAGAAATCTAAACTAGGAGTAAGTCTGTGCACAAGAACGTGTAGTGAGTCCATCATGAGATACATGTAATGAGTCAAGTCCAGAAACTATAAGTGAGACCAGCAAGAAATGCAAGTGAGTCCAGACTATAAAGAATGAACTCGTATCTTTGAAATACCTGTTTCGACATGTAAACGGCTAGGGGTAAGTACGATTCACCGCACACTGGGTGCACGGCTGCTATCATTCCAGATTAGACCAAAGGGGGTGATTTCTGATGATTCTAGATAGGAATGTTTACATGTCTACTCGAGTATTTCCCCACCCCGACTAGTACAAGTGAATCTAAGACCCGACACGTAAATCAAGTATGAGTCCAGCCAGAAACATGAGTGATGCTTGTAGTGATGCCTGTAGGTGATGCCAGTAGGTGATTCCAGAATAGAGGCCAAAAATATGAAATATACGTGTCGCAAGTAAATGAATCCAGAAATACCAGTCCGTATCCCGTGTTGTGCCAGAAAAATCAGATGATACTATACTAGAAGCTGAATCATAATAATCATCAGATAATAAAATGTATCAGAGAATGTACTCGCCTAACGTCCTGAGCAACTGGCGATCCGAACTAGTGTCACAAGGACCTATTGCGAAAAGCAAGGTTAAATAGGTTTCTAATGAGTTAAACAGATATAAAATAACTAAAAATAGGCTTCTAGGATCGTTCTAGGTCAAACGGGTCAAACCGGTAAAATCTGGGTCAAAAAGTCAACTCTGGGTCCAAAAAGTCAACTTTGGGTCAAATCTAGGTCAAAAGTTGACTTTGGCGGTCAACCGAGTCAACCACGGTCAACTATGGGTCAAACTAGGGTGCCCCTAAAATTCTAGGCCAAAACTAGGTCATTAAGCTAATAAACTCTCAAACTCGCCTCCTTGAGATACCGGGATACTCTCGGTATCGATACCTCGACCTAGGCTACACACCCCGCCTATATCCGCTAAAACCTATGCTAGATCGTGTAATTATATATAACTATATATATAAAAGCATCTCTAATCTCAAACCTAGGCTAAAACTCAATACCTTGCACCGACGCTCAATACCTTGAGTATCTCACACTATGGCCCGGGTGCAGAGGGAGATTTTGTACCAGAAATTCTAGAGGAATTTTCCATCTTAGAGGAGACACCACCTACAGGCATTTAGACTGTCTTATTTATGTATCATTGTTCTAGAACTGAGACTTGGGTTGTATATTTCTATTGAGAATTTATGTGGACATCTAGACTCTAGACTTGTGTTGTATTTATATTTGTTCTTGATTTATGTCAGTACTCTCTATCCTTATATCTCATTGTGCCTTTTACTTTCCAATAGTCTTGTGATTGAGTATATTATAAATTGTTGATCCATGTTTTATCATTGTCCTCCCTATGGAGTTGAGACCATTGACAGGATGAGTTATGTTGTTAGTCTTGAGACATAGACAACGTTCTACCGCCGATGTTGCGGCGTAGGCTGGACGTACCCACGACTCATGCCCAATTTTCGGGTGCGGGTCGTGACAATAGCCAGCATCTCGTTGTGTAGATCCTCCTGAAGGCGGTTTGATCCTGTCATAGCCTGTCCTCCATATTCGAAAGGTTGTTCAAGGGTCTGACTTTACACCATTGCTTGAGGGACGCCTTAACCCGTTTAAGAAGGCAGACCACCTGGAATTGTTGTTTCTCATTTACAGGATCACACATTCACCTAGAGACCTTCCCCTCATATCCCTCCATTAGATGCCATTTATTATTATATTTAAAAGGATGAGGTTTTCTACTCTCCCGGACTGAGAAACGCATCCATAACGGTGAGTGGTCACTGGTATTCGTCGCCACACCATCTACCACTTGATTTTGGAAGGAGTTAAACCACTCCCGATTACCCAGAGCCCTATCAAGTTGGAAAGCCACCCGCTTCTGCACAGATTTATTATTCCAAGTCCAAATATGTCCTGTTCTGTCCAGATTTTGCAAACCCGACTGGAGAAGACATTGTTGGAAGTCTTGGAGTATATTGTCTGGTACCTCTCTCCCTCCAACCTTCTGATGCTAATACAAAAGAGCGTTAAAATCCCCCATCATTATGAGGGGTAACTTAAACTGTATTTCAGCCAATGTATTGATATGTATCATCTTCCGCCATAAATTTCCCCTCTGTCTTATGTCGTTGTGCCCATATACTGCACCATACATGAAACGGAGACCCCCTCCGTTGCTGAATAGAAGCACTATACATTGATCCGAGCAGTATAGGACCTTACCCTCCCAACACCGACTATCCCAACGAACCCATATGCTAGCCAAATTACACAGATGAAGATTATAAGCTTGCTTCCAATGGGCAGCTATCCGTCGATCAAGTATCCTTGTCGACTTAATTTTTGTTTCCAGCAGTGTGCAGATGCTAGCTTGTCCCTTCCGTACTACCTCCCAAATTTCTTTCCATCTACCTAAAGCACATGCCCCTAGTATATTCCAAGTGACTATCGTCATTAATTATAAAGTAGGAGTATCCCCCGCCACCTCCAGAGAACCATCGCCTGGGGGAACGACGTTCTCACCTTTCTCTCTCTCCATCCGGGTATCACCACCATCGGTTGTGACATCCTTGCTCTGATGTACTTTAATCCACTTTGGATTTTCCATACAAACCTGCTCCGCTTGACCTGACCGGTTGGAATGTATTTCCTATATTTGGCGACATGTATATCCCTGGACGGCCCTGCATGCCTCTTGTGACTCGTATTCTACATGGTTCGAATAGAGGGTGCGGTCTTGAGATTATGTGTAGCTTCCTTGGGTCTACCCCTCATTTTCCTGTGCTCCCTCCCAACTCCCTGAAGCTGAGAAGCCGCCGCTTTGGTCACCTGAAAGGATACCATCTGTCCCTTGTCTCTAATCGCCTCCATGCTCTTGTCCGGGTTCACCATCAAGGTCTTCCCCTTGTCAGTCATTGTATTACCTTCTTTGGTCTCCCCATTGCCTGCCATCCTCCATACCAACTGAGTCGCATCTCCTTTTCCCATAGGAAGTTTATCTAATCCAATGTCAGTCTCAAGCGTCGTACCTTCCTTGAAGTTGAAAATAGAACCTCCTTGGTTGTTATCAACAATAGTTTCCTCCTCGATGATCTGATCCATCCTAGTGTCTGCATCTTCCGCCTCTTCCGTTTTACCATCCTTCCTTGTTGAAGCCCTAGCCATGCATTCCCTTGGGGGGTGACCAAAACAACGACAATATTTACACACCGGTGGCACCCATTAGTATTCTACCACTTGTATAAACACTTTACCAGCATACATCTCATATTCAATAACAGAAGGAAGTGGTTTACCTATATCAATCTCAACAAACACTCGGGCAAACTCTGTCCTGGCTCGAGCGGTTGTCGTATCATCCGCTTTAATAGGCTTACCTATTAAGCTTGCGAATCACATCATCATGGGCACACTCCAGAATACAAGTGGTAGTCCTGGAAATCTGATCCACACAGGAATGGTATGTAGCACTTCCCGCTCGTAACTCGTTGTTGATGTCTATTCCTTCATAATAATAAGCCGTCCATCAAACGTCCAAGGGCTACCTTGGAGTATACGATCCATATCTTCCTTCATACCGAATCTGACACAATAAAACCCGTTATCACGTGCATAGAATTTAATGTTGCCTTTAAGTCGCCAGACTCGGAGCGCGTATGCACGTATTTTGCAATAAAATGATATATTTTCTAATATGTAGAGAATTATAGAGTTCTTACAATACTCAATGGTCTATGTCATCTCCTCCTCCAGAATATATGCTCGAAGACCCGTACCCACCTTCTTTCGCTCCATGTACCACATCTGTGAACTCGCTGTCGTTGATGCAGATCGGCATATGTCGGCGTATGATTTACCCACTATAGGTTCGGTCGCTGATGCCTTGCCTTTATCAATAGGCGTTGATATGCCCGTCATCTGAACATCCAGATTCTTCCTACCAGGTGTGTTGGACGTATGCGTCGGCCTAGTCGCCTCCCTCCGTTGTACAGCCTGGTATCGGCCTGCCGCATCCAGCTGAAACTTTCCCCCTCCTCGGACGTCTTCTTGCCGTCCAGAATCCACCATACCTTCACGACTACGAGGGACTGATACACATCCTCCTTGCCTTCTTCGAACCATGGTTCACCCATCGGACTCTGCCACCCCCTTTAGTTTTGACTTGCCACCGTCCCCGCCTCTCCCTCCCTCCTTGCCTGGGTCCCAACTATTGGGAAGTTCGGACCTAAACCTAATTCTCCTGAAGCCTCCACCGCCATTTTTTATGTCCCTCCATCGAACACCTTGAGCACACAATCAAGATACTCATACTATGGTATGATACAACCTCACCCAAAGCACCAAAACCCCTAATAACTAATAAACACCAATAATACATATCAAAAATAGCATTATATAACTAATGTAATTTGCTACAAAAGAATTGAAGAGCATTTACACAAATCACCCAAAAAGGAGTCTCGTATCACACCGTATCACAAGATACTATGATACGCTCTACTCGTGTTCAATTGTAGATACATATCTAGTCCCACAACCCCAATCTAAGTCTAATTAGATCTAATTGGTCTCATGACGCACACTTGATGTGTCAATCTCGGAATTCCTCCTAATTGGACACAAATTATTATGTAACTTTCACAATACAAGTCATATGAACCTAGTTCTTGATCCTATGGGTAGCTCTAAGCCAAGAGATTATTTCTAATAGTTAAATGCATGAATTATAGTCTAAATTAAGGGGTGGATTCAGAATTTACCTATTGGGAGATGAATTCCCAATAAAATGCTTAATGGACATAATTAGGACACAATTTTCTTGCAAATTCCTCTTCCGTCAAGTGTTCCTTGCAATCCAAGCTCCAATGCTTCTTAGATGAAGAAATTGAGAGGGAATGGGAGTGAATTGGATTAAATTTGTAGATATATGAGTCAATTTTGGGAAGAACATAATTATGAATCTAAATAAAATAAACTAATAAAGATGAGAGAGAGAGAGAGAGATAGAGAAAGCCCCCTATTATGGCCAGCCCCCTCTTTCCTCCCTCCCAAGCAACCTACAATGTCTAATGTACCCCCACTAGTTAATTATGAGGAATAATTAGAGAGGGCTATATTAGAATGTCTCTAAACTAATGAGGATTAAGCTAATATCCTTAATTAATTAAAGAAGAGGGTCAATGGGCTTAGTCTAATATTGGGCTCAATGTGTCATGACAATCCAATGGGTCCACTAATGACAAGTCTAAATAAACATAGGCTAGCCCACTACAAATAATTAAAGAATACTACATAATATAATAACTAGTAGCACATAATATAAATATTTAATCACTAATTAATAAAATATGCTAAATGACCAAAATACCCTAATCTAGAAATATGGTAGGGACAAGTCTACCCTCATTAGAAAAATTTTGTCCTCAAAATTTAAGAAAAGAACTAGCAGTACAACAAGCAATCAGAACAAGCAAGAAATAATGATAACTCACGGCTCAAAGAGATAAGAGTATCGCTCGCGCATCTCAAATTTCCTCTCCTAGGTAGACTCTCCCAGAGAGTGATGCCTCCACGTGACGCATACCAAGAGAATCTTCTGGTTCAACAACACCTTCTTCCTATGATCTAGGATATCCACTGACTTCTCTGGATATCTGAGAGTCTGACCCACCTCGATCTTTGAGTGATCCAATACGTGAGTAGGATCTTCTATGTACCGTCTCAACTTTGACACATGGACACATCATGCACTACCTCTAGTGCATGCGACAAGTCTAGTCTGTAGGCTACTACACCAACCCTCGCAAGAACACCGAAGGGTCCGATGTACCGTGGACTAAGCTTTCTGCCTCCACCAAAGCGAATAGTGCCCCGTGTCGAAGAAATCCGCAAGAACACCAGATCGCCAACCTAAAACAAACACAGCCTTTAAACTCACCTAAAAAAAATCATAAGCAATACAAACAAAACTTATACCTTAAACTCTAAATGTCTCCGATGGCTATCGGTCCAATGCCATTGTCTGTCCTGCGCCACCCGAAGTCTATCCCTGATGAGCTTCACCTTCTCAGCTACATCCACAATCATCTCTGGTCCCAACAAGACACTCTCACCAATATCATCCCAAGATAGAGGAGTGCGACATCTTCGTCCATATAAAGCCTCAAATGGTGACATCTAGATATTGGCCTGGTAACTTTTATTATAAGCAAACTCTACCAGGTGAAGATGATCCTTCCGCGAAGCATATTCTTGAGAGTCTGAATAGTCCTCTCCGAATGTCCGCCTGTCTGGGGGAGATATGCAGTACTAAACTTGAGCTGGGTGCCTAAGCTAGCCTACAAACTCCTCCAGAAGTGGAATATGAAGCGACTATCCCGATCCGAGATGATGCTCACAGAAACTTCGTACAATCGGACAATCTGCCGCATATACATCTCCGCTAGCTTCTCCGTAGACATATCCACTTTGAATGGCAATAAGTAGGCTGATTTGGTCAACCTGTCTACGATGAAACAAATTGCGTTTTTACCTCCTGGAGAACGCGGAAGCCCCAAAATAAAATCCATAGTAACATGCTTCCACTTCCACTCTAGAATGGGTAAAGGATGAAGTAAACCACCTAGCCTCTGCCTTTCTACCTTTACTTACTAGAACACTAAATATCTGGATATAAAGTATGCTATCTCCCACTTCATACTATACCACCATACATGATCCCTCATATCTCTATACATCTTATTGGCACCTGAATATATATAATAATGCGATCGATGCGCCTCATAAAGAACCTCCTCGCGCAATGTCCCACTCGGCACCCACAACCTGATACCGTGTCGTAGTGATCCATCCTCAACAATAATGAAGTCCTCGATAATCCCATCCGAACCTATGCTCTGATGATCCTCAGAGACTCATCGCAATACTGCGCAGCTCAAATTTTGTCCATCAGCTTTGACTGTATCTGCAGTCCCCATATCTGTATCTCGACACCTAGTATTAAAACCTCAATACCCAAGCTCTCAAGATCGGCCAATAAATATATGTCCGTAGTTAAGAACATAGCCACTGGATACCTGCTGAAGGCATCAATGACTATATTGGCCTTCTCTGGATGGTACTGTAATGATATGTCAAAGTCCTTCATCAACTCCAACCACCGTCGATGTCTCATGTTTAGCTCTTTCTGGGTAAACACGTACTTCAAGCTATTTTGGTCTGTGAAGATCTCCACACACTCTCCGTACAAATAGTGTTCCATATCTTTAGAGCAAAAATGACCGCTGCCAACTCCAAATCGTGGGTAGGGTAATTCTTCTCATGATGACGTAATTGCTTGGAAGCATAGGCGATCACCTTCCCATTCTACTGTAAGTCACAACCCAAACCCTTCCCTGAAGCATCACTATAGATAGTGAATCCACCCAATCTAGATGGCAACGTCAACACTGGAGCTGTTGTCAACCTCTTCTTCAGCTCCTCAAAAGTAGCATGACTCTTCTTAGTCCAAACAAACTCTACATCCTTCCTGGTCATCCTAGTCATCATCTCTGTAATCCTGGAGAAGTCATGTACAAACCTTCGATAATAACCTGCTAGCCCCAGAAAACTCATGATCTCTGGCATTGAACTCGAAGTAGCCCATAACTCCATTGCTGAAATCTTCTTCGGGTCCACTGAGATCCTATCACCTATAATCACATGCCCAAGAAATTCAACCTTGCCAAGAAAGAACTCATACTTTGAAAGCTTGCCATAAAGCTTCTCCTTCCTGAGAGTCTCCAGAACCATCCTTAGATGCTCCTCATGCTCCTCCAGGGTCTTCGAATACACCAAAATATCATCAATAAATACCACCATAAATTTATCAAGATACTGGTGGAACACCTTGTTCATCAGATCCATGAATACCGTCGGGGTATTGGTTAATCCAAACGACATCACCATGAACTCAAATTGGCCATACTGAGTACGAAAATCTGTTTTCGGAATATCCTCCTTCTTCACTTTTATCTTGTGGTAACCCAACCTCAAGTCTATCTTCGAAAATACCTTCACTCCACTCAACTGATCAAAGAGATCATCAATCCTCGATAACAGATATTTGTTCTTGATAGTGAGGTTGTTCAGAGCCCTGTAGTCAATACACATGCGTAACGACCCATCATTCTTCGATACAAATAATACCGGAGCACCCCATAGTGATGAACTGGATCTGATGAAGCACTTATCCTGTAACTCATCCACCAGCTTATTCAACTATACCAGTTTGTTGTTGTTAACTCTATAGACATGCTGAGATATCGGCTCTGTGCCTGGCACCAAATATATAAAGAACTCAACATCTCGGTCTGGCGACAAACCCAACAACTCCTCCAAAAAAATATCTATGAACTCTTCTATCAATGGATGTAAAAACTCCTTCTCTTCCATTATGGATCCACAGATGGCATCCTCACTCTGCTCCACTGCTCCTTTGGCAATCTTAAACTCTGGATCTCCTGGCGATCGAAACAAAACTCTATCTCCACGATAATCTATACTAGCATGGTTCCTACTCAACCAATCCATCCCGAGTAGAATATCGTAGCTCGAAAGTGGCATTACGAGTAAGCACACGCTCAACTCCCGACCTCCCAGTATAACCTTTTGATCCTTACAAACATCACTGACCAAGATAAAGCCTCCCCCAGTCGTGATCTTGCAAGTCCTAGCCAAATGTTCATACTCTAATCGATGCTTAAGAGCAAAAGATACAAATACAAAGTTATGGGAAGCACCGAAATTAAATAAAGCATAAGCTGGAATAGAACAAAGAAAAACTGAACCTAATATCAAATATTCGACTAGCTCCTCCTTCTCCTCAACTGTCATGGCAAAAGCTCGCCCTCATGGTGCACCTTTCTGTTGCTGCTGGTGCTGAACAAAATGTTGTTGCTGAGTCTGTAAAGGAGGTCCCCTTTGCTGTCCCGCAGGTGGTCTCGCTGGTACTCTCTTTGTCGGTACTTCTCCCTGGCCTGCTTGAACTGGAGCCACTAGACACTCCCTCAATTGGTGGCCTGGCTCTCCATAATAGAGGCACACTCCAAGCCTCTTCCTGTAAACCTCCCACATATGTCCAATCTTCCCACATTGAGTACACTACGGGGCCTGTTGTGCTGGTCGGGGCCTGGTATGCCTGCTGTGCGGGTACTCAAAATGGTGCATGAAACTGCTATCTCTGCTGCTAGAAGGTCCTCTGCTATTGGAAGTGGGGTCATTTGGCTGGACCCGCACTACTGCTAGCTCGTCCTGACGTGTCTCACATCCTCTTGGATTTGAGCTCCAAGTCATCCTCGGCCCTTTGTACGTCCATCAGGATATCCTCGAATGTCGATGTGTATTGTCCTCTAGTGAGAGATTTGATCTCTCTGATCAATCCCTTCCAAAGCTTTCGGGCCTTCCCTAGAGGATTATGTCCCTCTACAAATTTGCATAGTCTGCATAACTCCACTGCGTACTCGTCTACCGGCATGTTTCCCTGGACGAGGTCTAAGAAGTGGCTCTCTAGAGCACTCAAAGCCACATCTGGAAAGAAGTTCTCCTTGAAAAGTACTTTAAAAGCTTTCCAAGTCAGTCCTGGCGCCGCGATCCTCGAGTATGTGCGGAACCAATATCAGAGCAATATCGAACATTTGGCTGCCCGCTGCCTCCACCTGTAAGCCCTCTGGGATCTGTGCTAGCCTCAGGGCTCTCTCAACGTCCTCGATCCAATCGTCCATGTACAATTTCTCTTTGATGCCCCTGAAGTCCTTAGGCCCCATCCTCTTAAAGTCAATGATGGTACCCGACCTCGACTTGTATGATACGGGATAAAGTGGTATGGTCTGTGGCTGAACAAGCGCTACCTTTTTCACAGTAGCTAGTGCTAACTGGTGAGCACTCTCGATGCCCTGACGTAGAGCGTCCGTTTATCTCTGCTGTGTTGCCATCATCTTCTGGAACATAGCGAACATTTGTGTCCCGTTTGCTGGCATAGGTGGTGGGGGTGGAAGATCCTCCATGACTGATAGAACAGTCCTCAGAACTGGTGGTGGAGCACCCCCAAAAGCTGCTGCAGAAATGTCCTCCTGGACTGGTGAAGCAATCCTCTAAGAGAAGAAGGTAGAACAGTCGATGTTGGCTCTCTTTGAGGTGACGAAGTAACGCAGGCTCTCTTTGAGGTGACGAAGTAATGCACCTCACCGAAACTGCTCTAGAGCGCTGCGTTCGAGTCTTCGACGGCATCCTGAAGACAGATTCAAACAAAGGAATAATTATTGCGCAAGATACGATAGCATCAAGGAAGGACAACAATATTTCAAAGAAAGCAATTATTCTGAATGATAAAGATAGAAAATTTAATATATTAGAAATGTTCCTATAGCGATTGAGTATCCTTTCATCCTATATCCCTAGTCCTATATCCTATAGCAGGCTTGTAGTAATACTCAAGTCTGAGTACTGCTACTTCGACATCGCACTAGTTGCGAAGCCAGACCTGCATGAGCCGCCACAAAAATATGTCACGATCTACACCCGGTGTAAAGCACAAGTACGTGGGTACGTCCAGCCTACGCCGCAGCATCGGCAATAGAATACTGTCTAGGTCTATAATACTATATAAACATCTCACATAATATATATGATACCTGTCATGCTATCTCAACTCCAAATAGAGGACAATATGATAATATTATAATGGTAAACAATACTCAATCATAATAACAAACTAGAGGAAGATATGACACGATATGAGATAGAAGAAAAGAAATAAAGTCACAATACATCACAAGTCTATGTCTAATCCCAACACAAGACATCAAATAATAATACAATACCAAAGTCTAACTGTCATATACAATATCATGAATAACTAAATATGCCTCATCAACTGTTGGTACTAACTCAACAGGCTCTACGGGTGATAACTCAACTGGCTCGCCATCCTGTGGTCCATAGTATGTAGGACACTAGTCCTCTAATGAACCATCTAAAAAATATATCCAGTCTGGATTGGAGCAAAGTACAACCCAAATAGAAGTTTCGATAATTGACAGAAACTATGAAACAATAATAACAATAAAAATAAATGATGGAAGTAATTAAACTAGCATATATCACGAGAAACAATATCATGGTGGAATAATGTCAAGAAACTGAGACAATATGGTGAAGAACAATAATGTAATGAACTGGAATAAATGAAGCAATATATATAAATATGCCTTAAAATATTAGTAAGATAATGTGATCGGCTTGGGCCTAACACGGGTTATATATAAAAGGTGAGCTAGCGTGATCACGCATGAGTTACATGATCTGCTAACTATCATGGGCTATAAGGTATGATCACATATCCACTAATACTTTTCCAACCCCCGACTAGTACACGGATCCAAATAACGATATGTTATAACACGTATATCACAATACACGGTCTATAATATCATGCACTATGATCACGGTCTATATAATCACTAAGATATCATGGTAATCACTGAGTAATCATGAAGCATGACACGGCGATCACTGAGTAACCACGATAATAATATCTCATAACCAAGATCTACGTATACCAATTCGTGAAACCATCGTGTCAAGAATCAAATATCTCAATACTAAATACATAAAATATAGCGTCTATCAAATAAGAAAACTATCAGAGAATGTACTCGCCTCTGATCCTGAGCAAAAGATGTCACTCGGTGTCCAAGCTGGTGTCACACACACCTATATATGAATCGCATGCCAAATAAGTGTAATAAAGTGATAATGAGTTAAAATGCATTAAACATGCTCCTCTAGGCCATTTCTAGGTCACTCTAGCCTAACTAGGTCAAACTAGGTCAACCTTAGTCAAACTAGTCAAACTTAGGTCATACATAAGTTAATTGGTCCATATTGATCACTAACTAGCTAACTCTAGCTTGTATTAGCTATACTAGGTCAATATATTACATATCTAGGTCCACACCTAGCTTTTAGGTTGGTTACAAGGCTATAAAAATTACTAGATGATATATAAGTTTCTAGGTTCTATATAAGGCTATACTAGCTATGTAGATACTAAGTATTAGCTAAATATACTATATAAACTCATAGGTAGTAATATATATATATATATATATATATATATATATATATATATATATATATATATATACCTTACCTGATATTTATCCCAACTACCCCATCCATTACTCCAGTATATGAACTTATACTAGATGCCTTAAGCTAGTACTAATACTTAAATCACTAACACATAGATGCCTTAATAACCACCCATTACCTTGCATAGGATACCCTACCTATTACCAAGTAACTTGGTATCTCACCTCATCCTCACACCCACATCTACTACCTATGTACCCCTTTCTCTTACCTATCTCACTGTAACCCGACCCCTAAATCAGATACACTAGGTATCAGTTCTTCACTGATACCATACCCGAGCCCCTCCATAGTTCACTGCTCCACACACAACTTGCATTGCATTAAGGTCCCCCTTATGCTAACTGTTATTACTACTGGCACTGCTTATTGCTACTGCTACTGCTACTGCTGCTGCTTATTGCTACTACTACTGATACTGCTTATTACTACTGCTAATGCCACTACTTATACAACACTTCACCTATCTTAATACCTCCATCATCCTCTCGCTAATATACAGCAGATGTACTACATATGCAACCACCTTGAATCACTTAACCCGGTCACTTGTACACCCTCAATCACCTATCAAGCTTACTCGCATAACACTAGCTAGCACACACACACACACACATACACTCAATAGTCACAGTCACTTACAAGAGCACACACACACACTACTCATCTAATTAGTAAGCATGTGCACTATATATATATATATATATATATATATATATATATATATATATATATATATATATGGATCCGGATCAAGAGCCCCGCTTATAAAGCCCCCAAAAAATCCCGTCACTGTGATCCGTTGGATGGTGCTTTAAGTCAACTAATCTTGACCATTGATCAAAACAACGGTCAAGATTAGATGACTTAAAGACGATCCAACAGCTAGAAATGACAAGGCTTTTGGGGGGCTTTATAAGCGAGGCTCGTGATCCGGATCCTATATATATTCAGATCATATATATATATATATATATATATATATATATATTAGTTCATACCTATAAATATGCACAATGACAATGTTCCTCCATCGAACACCTTGAGCACACAATCAACATATTCATACTATGGTATGATACAACCTCACCCAAAGTACCAAAACCCCCAATAACTAATAAACACCAATAATACATATCAAAAATATTATTATATAACTAATATAATTTTCTACAAAAGAATTGAAGAGCATTTACACAAATTACCCAAAAAATGAGCCCCATATCATACCGTATCATAAGATACTATGATACTCTCTACTCGTATTCAATTATGGACACGTACCTAGTCTCATAATCCCGATCTAAGTCTAATTAGATCTAATTGGTCTCATGACACACACTTGATGTGTCAATCTCAAAATTCTTCCCAATTGGACACAAATTACCATGTAACTTCCATAATACAAGTCATATGAACCTAGTTATTGATCCTATGGATAGCCTTAAGCCAATGGATGATTCCTAATGGTTAAATACATGAATTAGAGTCTAAATTAAGGGATGGATTCATAATTTACCTATAGGGAGATGAATTCATAATAAAATATTCAATGGACACAATTATGACATAATTCCCTTGCCAATTCCTTTTCCTTCAAGTACTCATTACAATCCAAGCTCCAATGCGTCTTAGATGAAAAAATTGAGAGAGAATGAGAGTGAATTGGGTTGAATTTGTGGAGGGTCAATTTGGGGAAGAACACAATTGGGGATCTAAATAAAATAAACTAATGAAGAGGAGAGAGAGAGAGAGAGAGAGAGAGAGAGAGAGAGAGAGAGAGAAAAGCCCCATATTTCCCCCTTCCCAAGCAACCTATAATGTCTAATGTACCCCCACTAGTTAATTATAAGGAATAATTAGAGAGGGTTATATTGAAAATCTCTAAACTAATGAGGATTAAGCTAATCTCCTTAATTAATTAAAGAATATGGTCTAATGGGCTTACTTTAATGTTGGGCTCAATGTGTCATGACAATCCAATGGGTCCACTAATGACAAGTCTAAATAAACATAGGCTATCCCACTAATAAATAATTAAATAGCACTACATAATAAATAACTAGTAGCACATAATATAAATATTTAATCACTAATTAATAAATATGCTAATTTACCTTATTCAGTATTTATATTCGGCATATATTTTTGTATCTTGTTACGTCCCTCTGAGGACCTGATTTTCTTCCAGATCTTGACGAGGCATACTACCCGACCGTGTACGAGCCCGGGCAGGAGACGATATACGCGACCGAGGAGGAGCTGGAGGTGCTACCGTCAGAGTTTTCCTGAGTCTTGGTAGGACTACCGCCTTAGACTTGAGCATCTTATCTAGTTAGCGATGTTCCAATTCAGTTATCTTATCTATTTTTTGTACTTTTTTTTCAGTGTTGTATTCAGTAGGTCTATTCCCACAGACTTATCTTGGTACTGTATTATGACATTCAGACTCCATATCTTTATTTTAGTATTTATTTTCATTCTTTCTTACTTATGTTCTGTGGATGAGATTAGATGTTGCACGTTAGTTTAGATGTGGACTTAGTCCATTCTTCAGCGTAATGCAACTTAGATAGGGCCATTAAATTAGGAACATATTCTAGTTCATATCAGCTGGCCTTATTGCATATCGGTTCTATTATATTTTGGGACTGGGGCGTGACACTAATCTACTCAGTTTTGGACTACTGTCGTTAAGGAAAAAATATATTATCTTATAAGTGAAGAAGCCAAGCCATGTCATCATTATTTCAAGACTTTAAAGAACCCTGCACCTGCCATAGTCTATCTAGAGTCTGTAATGTGTCTTAGAAATATTTGTAAACACAAGAAATGGATGGCAAAATCGAAAGCTATGGTAGAAAATAACCCTCGATCACTTTTGAACAATCACTTGAAATTTTGACAAAATTTTGCTAAACACAGACATAAGTTTCGTCTTTTTCCAATAGCTTTTTATATGGAGAAAATGAAAATCCAACAGTATTTCACGGAACACCGATGAAAGTTCCAAGTTATTATCGTTAGAAATTCAACGGTCAGATTATGTGCCATTAATGATCCCAACAGCTCTATTTATAGTCGCTAATATTTGTAGGCGGAACACTGCCTACAAATGCGAAATACATTTGGATGTTCCGACTACAGACTGAAAGTTACTTTAATGCTCTTTCTTCGGGCATTTGTATAAATAGCCTTGAACCCCTTTATTCAAGGTTGATCCTTTTGAGCCAAAAATTTTCTATCTACCAAAGGCATATCCACAAACAACTTTATCAAAGCTTTCACTTGCCAATCCATAAATTATGTTAGAGTATTCTTGAGTTGTAAAAGTGATATCTTTATATTTGTTGTGAGAAGATTAAAACCTATCTTGTAAAGAGTTTGAAGTATGGAAATCTTTGGATCAAAGAGTGTGTGAAGTCGGAGAGCCTTCTGATCAAAGCTATTTTGTAAGAAGCCAGCAAACCTTCGGATCAAAGCTCGTGGTGTAACTATTTTGATAATAGTGGATTAAAGCCGGACAATAGTTTTTGGGACTGGTGTGTCTCATGGAGGATACCAGGATACATCGGGTGTCGGTATTATTAATGCTTCATTTCTTGCACACTTATTTTTAAATTGCCTATTAGCAATCGGTTTGTAATTAATTTATTATCTTGACCCTATTCACCCCCTCTAGGGTTCTTGCAGCTTACCCCTAAGGAGCATCAGTAAGATTCTCCTTTGGATCCATGTATCATTAGATTCTATACTTTGATATAGTTTTCTCTCATATTTTATTTACATATTGATAATTATTCTACTCAATAAGTCTGGTGTTTATAAGCTTATGTTATTCTGTATCGAGCTTAATGAGACACACATATTATTGGGTTGGTAACCTTACTATATTATGTTCGTTCTTGTTACATTTACTTATCTACAATAAGATATAAATGAATACGCTAATAATAAGATATGGTGTTTATAAACTCATGTTATTCTTTATCAAACTTAATCAGACACACATATTATTGGATTGCTAATCTTACTATATTACACTCGTTCTTGTTACATTTACTTATGTACAATGAGATATAAAATTAATACCCCAATTATAAGATATGCTTGTTAGAACCCAATCAGGACATTATATACATATTGAGTTAGGTTGGAGCTAACTTGATACGTAGCTAGCTATTGCCATGTGACCTTGTCTTTTATATTTAGGACTGGGGTGTGACACAAAGTAGTTTGTGACTTGGATCTCTCGACGACTGACATGCTCATGTGGATACCATTAGAGACTGAACACATGTGCCACTATGACATTGACAAAGGTATAACGATAAACCCTAAACTAAGTAGAATTATAATTCCAATTGTAGCATGCTTGTGATAGTTGAATTAGGGTGTATGACATGCTCTTGGTCATCAAATCGAGATCGCAACGGTTCATGAGATGAATGATGTGATAAGGATTTATATTGAGTTGACGACCGATCATAATTTGTGATATGAGTGTGGTGATTTAGACTCGTGAATAAATTAAATATGTTATGAACCTTGCTCGATCTTTGAATCGTTCAAAGTAAACAACGCATATTCACATATGCGAAGTGATTCATATATAACAGATCTGTGCATCAGATACAAGGTACAGACATGAAGGGGTTCATATTGGATGACCTAGTATAGCGTGTTAGATTTATTCTAAAAAAATATTAGTTTTTCCACCAATCCATGTCATTTATTAACAAGAGTCTCCTCCTGAAAATGTCTAGTAATTGCATACGTAACTAATATAAAAATGTAAAAGGATTAATAACTACCCTTATATTTTATGTTTATTACACGAGGTACCCCTACTTTTAACTATTTACACTGACCATCCCTACTTTTCTGATTTATTACACGGGATTCCTTACTTTAAGATAAAAATAAAAGTTATAATACTAACTACCCCTATTTTTAATTTTTTTTCCTAAAGGGAGGGGTGGTCAGCGTAGTTAGTTCAAAAGCATGGTTACCTCGTGTTATAAACAAAAAAACTTAGGGTAGTTAGTGTAAATAACCCAATGAAAAAACTTAATGCTGATCTTTGTTGTAAGCAAATTATTATATGAAACAATTTGTTTTCTCTAATGGTCGGTATGATTTATCATTATTCAACCATGCATATTTTAATATAGCTCTTACAAAAATGTTTTTCTCCAAACTCCACCATCTTACCCTCCTAAGATCTAAATCATAAGTTCTTAAAATCACGTAAAAAACCATTTTTCCTCTTTAATCTTTTATTAATCTTCTTGGTAGGTATTAGTAAATATGCCCCACATAAACAAAATTTATTATTTAATAATAATAATAATAATAATAATAATAATAATAATAATAATAATAATAACAACAACAACGACAACAACGTTAAAAAAGAAAACTAATTCGGAAAAGAAAAAGTCACTGTAATACTTTAATTGGATAACTTTTGTTGGTGCAGTGCTGCTATTTTTCTTTCAAAAAACCAAAACTCCTCACCTTTTATTCCCACAAGTTCTTTTTCATGGATAATACATAGCCCATGTCCAGGTTCATTCCCACATGTTTTTCATGAATGGCTCTTTAATACGTGGTTTAAATAATTATTAAGTTTTTTGTCCCCTTGCTTGTGCATGTGACTATCTATACAATCCAAACTTCTTCTCCTTTGCTGGTTGCAGATTGATCATTTTCTCATTCATGGGAAAATATCTCTCTCATTCTTCTATTATACTCCAAGTCCTCTTCTTCAATTTTTGGTTTTGGACATAGCTAAGTCAGGATCAATCTTTTCGAGTTGTGTGCAACGAAAAAAAATGAGTAGCACGGGAGTTTTGTTACTAAAAAGTACTTATAATATAAATAAATATTATTTTTTAGAGATTTATAAGAGAATAAATAAACAAAAACGAAATTTATTACGGGCCTCCGGGGAAGAAGTGCACGAAGCACTGCCCTAAGAGTTGATCCGAGGTCTATGTGCAGACGTTTCTCGGAAGCTCCTAGTGGTAAAATTCCCTGACTACCGGGTTCTCTTCGTTGCACACAACTCAGAGAGAGAGACCGAACTTAGCTCTGCCCAGAGCAAGGATTCAGATAGCAGAATGGTTTGAGAGAAGAGAGATAGAGGTTTCACGTAGGAGAGTTTTCTGTAAAAAATAAAGGAGAAGGAGACCAAATAAATAGGCTGAAGCTGTTGCAAGGTTCAATGAATCTGGCCACAGACAGGGTACTTAATGGCTCATAAACAGGCCATTAAGGAGCAAATAAAATATGGGAAAAGGCTGTCAAAAGAGCTGTTGCAAGGTTCAATAAATCTGGACATGAGCCTCAACGTTCAAATTTGAAAGAGCCAAATGGATTCAAAAAATAAAGAGCAGCAAAAAAATTTTTGGATCCCAGCCCGAACCCAAAGAGTAAATTGGATCGGCATTCGGCGCCCGCATGTGTGGGCACGTACCCGCACCCGTTACGCACGCCGAACAGAACCGAACCGAGCCGAGCCTGGCCGGGCGGCGGCAGCAGCAGCGGCGCGCGCGTGTGGCCCAAAGGGTTCCCCACACAACATCTTTAAGAAAGCAATGAAGAGAAAATAATATATACACACAAGGAGGGGTTGGCCCATCCGATGTGGGACTAAAGGAAAGAAGGAAATTGAGCTTTTGCTCAAGCAAAGCTAACAATCCCTCCCCCAAAAGGTCAAGTTCCAAAATAGAAGTGACAAAGAAATTAAAAGGAAGAGTTTCTGGGCAGGTATATACTATGCATAGATGAGATGGACTACAGCCTTGAATCTCACTTACTGACTATTGTTTTTTTCTGAAGAAGTGCTTGATGGACTATGCCTTGAATCAGACTTCTTTCACCAGATTCAGAAAATAGCACACATAGTACGCTGGAGGTTCTGAGTCTAACGGGTGTCACTTTTGGTTGGCCATGCTATCACCACCCCATTTCCAGAGCCGGGTATTTTTTTTATTTTAATTTAGTTAATTGTTTATTATTTATAATTAATTGTATTTATATTTAATTAATGATTGTATTATTTTTATATTGATTGTTTTAGGATTTTGGCTAGCCTGGACCCATGTCAGACCCTAGTGGACCCATGTCCGACCCAGCCCACACCCCTGTGAGACTTATTTTGGGTTTTAGAATATTTATTATATTTTTAAAAGGTTAGTGGGAGAGATTTGGAGCTAGTTTGAGTGCTTTTGGAACCCGGAACCCGAAACCAAGTCAAGTAGGGGCGTTTTGGGAATTTGGAACTTGTAATTCCCTTTATTAGTGTTTGGCCGGTCCCCCCCAACCCCATTCCACCCGTGAGAACCAGCACAGCAGCCCCTCTTCCTCCCCCTCTTTATTCCACTCTTCTTCTTCACTTCTTCTTCTTCTCCACTTCTTCTTTCTTCTTCCTTCTTCTTCAAGGTGAGTTTCTCTTCCATTTTCTTCCTTCTTTCTTCCATTTCTTCTTCTTAATTGAACCCTAACCTATATTCTTCCCCAACCTAGGTGGGTAGAGCCTAGATTTGGTATTGGAGCTAGATTTGGGAGCTTGGAAGCTAGTTGAGGTGGATTTGGAGCATTTTGGAGATTTTGGCTTGGGATTCCAACTCTCAATAGGTAAACCCTAATTTTTCCCCTTATAATTATTTTTATATAGTGTAATTAATAGTTTAGGACCTTCCTAGACCCTTAGGCTACCCGTGGGAGGAAGTTGGAACTAGTTTGGTTGGGTTTAGAGACTTTAACACTAGATTTTGTGTCAATTTCGGATGAAATCCGAATTTGGCCCAATTTTGGGTGATGTCCTAGGTTAGACGGACCTAGGTAGACGTTGTCGGGTGTCTTGAGGGTGAGTGCGTGTCTCCGTTCGGACACGGGAAGCCGTGTCGCGGAGAAACGGGCATTTCGGGCGAATTTGGAGCTTTTCGTCGTCGTCGATTCTAAGTGCGTGCGCGTTTCCGCCACGGACCTAGAATCAACGCGGGAGCATTTTTTCTAGGATCTAGACATCGTTTAGGACGCATGGGTAAATTTTGGGCCGATTCCGAGTTCGTTTGGTGTGCGTTTTAGGAGGTTTTTCGAACCGTGCACCGCGTGTTCGTCAAAATGACCGAACGCCCATTTCGGCGTGGTTTTCTAGTTTCGGGCTTGTGCGCGCGTTGGGTTAGCATCGGAGAGTGTGTGCTAGAATTCTTGGACTATATTTTATATATTTATAGGTGTTTAGGCGTGTCGGGGCCGTTGGGCGTGCGTTGGTGAGCGTTGTGTGCATTGTTGTTTGTAGTATTGTGTTTGTGTATATATGTCTCTCTCTCTATATATATATTTATATGTATGTGTGTCCCTATATATATATATTTATAGATATGTGTTAGTGAGTGCTTGTGTGAGTGTGTGTGAGGGTGGTTTGGTGCTAGTGTATGTGTGTAGGTGAGTGTGTGTGTGAATGGGAGTGAGTGTTTAGATATAGATATATATGCATATGAGTTTGAGTTTGTGTGTATATATATGTATATATATTTATATATATATGTATGAGTGTTTATGTGTGTGGTTGTGTGTTTGTGAGAGTGTGTGCTAGTGTGTGTGAGAATGTGTATGAGAGGGTGTGTGAGAGTGAGTGTGTGTGAGTGAGGATAGATATATATTTGTGTTTGAGTGTGTGAGTGTGTATAGGTATATATATATATATATATATATATATATATATATATATATATATATATATATATATATATATATATATATATATGTGTGTGTGTGTGTGTGTGTGTGTGTGTGTGTGTATATATATAAATAGATATATGGGTGTTTATATATATATATAGATATATGTATATAATTATATGTGTGTGTGTGTTGATTTGTGTTTGAGTGTGTGTGTGTGTGTGTTAGATTATATATAAGTGTGTGTGTATATATATATATATATCTAGTGGTATATATATATCTAGAGATATATATATGTATGTGTGTATATATATAGTGATATATATATATATGTATATAGGTGTGTGTGTGTGTGTTTGAGAGAGGGGGGGTGCACAGCAAACTGGAACAGCAGCAGCAGCAGGCTGAGCTGAGAACAGCAGCTGCAGCAGCAGCTATGCTGCTCCAGCAGCACAAGGAGCAGCAGCAGCAGTTTAGGGGGAGGGGGCAGCAGCAGTTAGGGGTTAGCATGTGAAGCACAGCAACAGCAGCAAGGTTAAGGAGCAAGAGCAGCAATGCGAGGGAGGGGGAGAGGTATACATATATATATATAGATAGATAGTTGATAGATAGATAGATAGATATATAGATATTTGGATAGATAAATAACAAGGTAAATAGATATATAGATACATAGTTAGATAAATAGATAGATAGATGCCTAGATATAAATAGATAAATAGATAACTAGGTAGATAGGTAGATTGATAGATAGCTAGATTGATAGATAGATAGGTAAATAGATAGATAGATAATCACCTAGATATGTTAGATAGATAGATAGATATTAGATAGTTAGATAGATAGATTGATAGATAGCTAAATATTAGATAGATAGATAGATAGATATCTATATCTATATGCATAGATATATATATAGATATATACATAGCTAGATAGATAGTTAGATATCTAGGTATAGATATATATATTTGAGGGTAAGGCAAGGTAAGGTAAGGTATTGGGTATAGATATATAGGTATATGCCTATATGTATTAGATATATGTATTTTAGCCTAGATTATAGCTAGATATATATGTTTATGCATAGTTAGCTAGTTAGAGGGGTAGTCGGGTTGAGTTTAGAGCGGTATCTCAATACCTTGAGATACCGAGGTATCTCAATACCTTGAGATAACCAAGGTATTGGGTTTCGAATGGCGTTTTTGAGCAATAGCCTAGGAATAGTATTGGAGTGATTTTTATATGCTTATGTGTATATATTTACGCGTGTTAGCATAGGTTTTAGAGGGTATAGGCTGGGTGCGTAGCGTAGGTTGAGGTATCGGATACCGAGGGTATCCCGGTATCTCAAGGAGGCGAGTTTGAGAGTTTTCTAGCTTAATGACCTCGGTTTGACCTAGAATTTCAGGAGCAGCCTAGTTTGATCCAGACTTGACCGTAGTTGACTCGGTTGACCACCGAAGTCAACTTTTGACCTAGTTTTGACCCAGAGTTGACTTTTTGGACCCAGAGTTGACTTTTTAACCCAGATTTCACCGGTTTGACCTGTTTGACCTAGAACGACCCTAGAAGCCTATTTTTAGTTATTTTATATCAGTTTAACTCATTAGAACCCTGTTTAACCTTACTTTTCGCATTAGGTCCTTGCGACACCGGTTCGGATCGCCAGTTGCTCAGGACGTCAGGCGAGTACATTCTCTGATAGTTTTCATTATCTGATGATTATTATGATTCAGCTTCTAGTATAGTATCATCTGATTATTCTGGCACAACACGGGACACTGACTGATATTTCTGGATTCATTTACTTGCGACACATACATTTTATGTTTCTGGCCTCTATTCTGGAATCACTACTGGCATCACCTACAGGCATCACTACATGCATCACTCATGTTCAGGCTGGACTCATCTTGATTTACGTGTCGGGTCTTGGATCCACTTGTATTAGTCTGGGCGGGGAAATACTCGAGTAGACATGTAAACATTCTCATCTGGAATCATTAGGAATCACTCCCTCTGGTCTAATCTGGAATGATAGCAGCCGCGCACCCAGTGCGCGGTGAGCCGTACTTACCCCTAGCCGTTTACATGTCGAAATAAGTATTTCAAAGACACCGAGTTCATTCTTTATAGTCTGGACTCACTTGCATTCTTGTTGGTCTCACTTACATGTTTCTGGACTTGACTCACTACATGTATTTCATGCTGAACTCACTACACGTTCATGTGCACAGACTTGATCTTAGCTTAGATTTTCTGTATCTTGCAGTTATTACTATCTTGTTTCTGATATCCATGCATCTTTACTTTTATGCACCAGTGATACATATATATTTTTTGTCTCATACTTGCTTCATTTTTCTTGCTACTTGTTATAACTGTTTTATAGTTTTTATCATTTTAATGGAACTGCTGTTAGAGATGTACTTTTTCCAGTCCTGACTGGACATATTTTTCAGAGTATCCGGAGGAGTGGTGTCCGACGTTTTATGGACCTGAGCCTGTCGATGGTGCAGACAGGGACCCTCTAGTTTAGGGGTAATTTCCGGGTTGGTAGCCGGGATCACTAGGATCTTGTTGTTGTTTTTATTAGCTTTAGCACCGGATTTGTCTCCGGTTTTGGTTTGAGACCTTGTATTGTATATTATTTTGGTTGATGTATTATTATTGATGTTGTGGTTGTTGTAGTAGTTGTTGTTGGTTAGACTTTATAGTTGTTAGACTTCTTTGTTATCTTATCGTGCTTAGATTCGTGATTGAGTACTTGTGATTATCATTTGATATTGCTCCTCCATTTGGAGTTGAGATCTTGACAGGTTTATATATTGATTGTGTGGTTGCCCTCCTTTTGGAGAGGTCATGGCCAATTTTTGTGTGAGATTATTATTTAGATAGTTGACCTAGACAGCATTCTACTGCCGATGCTGCGGCGTAGGCTGAACGTACCCACGACTCATGCCCGATTTTTTGGGTGCGGGTCGTGACACATGCGCACTAATCCAATTCATGAGAGTTGTCTAGGATCGCCCTGTCTCATAGTCGCGGCCTTCACGACCTCTCATATAGGTAAGTCCTTAAGGGTTGGTGATAGGTTTCAACCCTGCATATCAGCTTGGACCTATTAAGATTTTTTAAAACTCATCCTAACCATATCACTCAAGAACACTGTCATCATAGGGATGGGGAATCATTGTACGCATGTACTGCCACTTGGGCATTTTAGAGTGAGATTTTAATCTCAGGTCAGTGTTCCATAAAAGTCACCTAAGTCCAGCTTGTTCCTACCCATTGAACCGGCTTCTTGGGATCTCCAGTCATACTCGGTTGTGTTGCCACTGCTGGTGACTTTACTTATGGGCTTAACCCCATCTCCCTCGATGATTCTAGGATCAAAGTCCTAGTCAGACCCTTCGTCAAGTGGTCTGTAAGATTCTTTTCTAACTTTATGTAGTCAAGAACCATATATTTGCCCAATAGGCTCTTTATAGACTTGAAGCGCAACTGCAGGTGCCTGTTCATCTTAGCATTCACATAATCATGCTTTAGTAGTTCCATAACAGATTTATTTTCACAGTTTATAGAAATTGCAGGAACAGGATTAATAGAAACAAGTATATGCATAATAAGGTTTCTAAGCCATTCGGCTTCTGTACATGTAGTGTCCAAGGCTATCATTTCGGAGTCCATTGTACTCCTAGCTATGATAGTTTGTTTACATGAGCCCCAGGAGATTGCAGCTCCTCCTAGAGTAAAAACATATCCAATAGTAGATTTTACATCATGTGAGTCAGTTACCCAGTTTGCATCTGAATAACCTTCTATGATATCATGGTGTCTATTATAGTACAACATATAATCTAGAGTACCCCTAAGATATCTAAATACTCTTTCTAATGCTATCCAGTGTAACTGATTTGGGTTACTAGTATATCTACTTAGTCTCCCAACAACAAATGAAATATCAGGTCTGGTCCTATTTGATATATACATGAGAGAACCTATCATCTGAGAATATATGTGTTGTTCTATATGAGAACCCTCATTCTTCTTTAGAACAACACTACTGTCATAAGGAGTAAGGGCAGGTTTTTTATCAAAAAATTCAAATTTTTTTAGCATTTTCTCAATAGAGTGTGCTAAGGATAGAGTATAACCCTCCTTGTATTTGAACAGTTGCATGCCTAGAATCAAGTTGGCTTCACCTAGATCTTTCATATCAAACTGGCTGGATAAATAGTCCTTGGTATTAGTAATCAATTCTAGTAATGATCCAAAAATAAGGATGTCATCTATATACAAACATAGGATGACACAACTTTCATCTAAATTTTTTGAGTATATACATTTGTCATACTCATTTGACACGAAACCATATTCTGAGATGATTATGTCAAATTTATTGTGCCATTGTTTGGGAGCTTGCTTTAGGCCATAAAGAGATTTAACTAATCTGCAAACTTTCTTTTCTTGGCCTTTTGTAATAAAACCTTCAGGTTGCTCCATGTAGATTTCTTCCTCTAGGTCCCCATTTAGAAATATTGTCTTTATATCCATTTGATGGATTGACATATTATGAATGGATGCTAAGGCTAGAAGGGTTCTAATAGAGGTGATCCTAGCTACAGGAGAGTATGTATCAAAATAATCAAGTCCCTTTTCTGGTTAAAACCTTTGGCTACTAATATAGCCTTGTATTTCTCTATGGTACCATCGGCTCTAAGTTTCTTTTTGAATATCCACTTATAACCTATAAGTTTACTACCTAAAGGTAGGTCTACTAGAAACCAAGTATTGTTCTCCATGATGGAGTTATACTCATGGTTAATGGCTTCTTTCCAGAAGGGGGCATCAGGAAAAGATATTGCTTCTTCATAAGTTGAGGGATCACCCTCTATAAAAAAAGTGAAGAAACCTTCTCCTAAGTTCTTTTCAATTCTTTCTCTTTTACTCCTTCTAGGTTCTATATTTTGTTCGGATTGTGAACTAAATATTTGAATATGAGAGCTGGTGGACGGAGTAAGAGAGAGATTGGAGGGAGAGGAAGAAATTCTATCTTTAAAAGGATATATATTCTCATAGTAAACTGCATCTCTTGCTTCTATAATAGTATTGTTAGAGATTTTATTTACTTCTGAGGGAGTAACAAGAAATCTATTGGCATTGCTATCTAGGGCATATCCTATGAATACAACATCTACATTCTTAGGTTCAATCTTTCTCTTTTTAGGTTCAGGAATTCCTACTTTAGCCAGACATCCCCAAACTTTGAGATAATGGATCCTAGGAGCTCTACCTTTCCATAATTCGTAGAAAGTATTATCATTAGACTTACTAGGAATTCTATTAAGGATGTAACAGGCCGATAATAATGCTTCTCCCCACAAATTATCGGGAGCACCTGAGCTGAGGAGCATGGCATTCACCATGTCTAACAGGGTACGATTCTTCCTTTCAGCAACTCCTTTGGACTGTGGTAAATATGGAGCAGTTACCTCATGGATTATTCCGTGTTCTTCACAAAAATTGGTCATATTATTTGATGTATACTCTCCACCACGATCTGATCTAAGGATCTTAATCTTTCTCTCTAACTAGTTCTCAACTTTAGATTTATAGACCTTAAATCTGTCTAGAACTTCATCTTTGGTTTTGAGAAGATATGTATAACAATACTTTGAATGATCATCTATAAAGGTAACAAAATATTTTCTTCCACCTCGGGTCAATACCCTATTTGAGTCACACACATCACTATGAACTAACTCTAGAAGGTCAGAGTTCCTTTCTACAGATTTGAAAGGTAGTCTAGTATGTTTGGCTTAAACACAGATCTTACACTTATGTTTATCATCTATTGGAGTCTTAGTAATAAGACCTAAGTTTATCATCCTTCTTAGGGAACCTAGATTCATATGACCTAATCTACTGTGCCATACATTTGAGGATTCTACATTTGAAACAACAAAGGAAGGATATAAAATTTTATTCATGGTACTCAAAATAAAAAGACCATCTCTTACAAATCCTTTTCCAATAAAGGAGTCATTCTTAGAAAATACTACTTTATTTGCTTCCATAAGAATCTTGTACCCTGAAACTACAAGGAGAGATCCACTAACTAAATTTCTTCTGATAGACGGCACATGTAACACATCATGAAGAGTCAGAATTTTTTCTGAAGTTATCTTTAGATCTATTCTTCCTCTTCCTATAATCTGTGCCGCTGAGCCATCTCCTAGAGTTATACCTCCTCCACCTAATTCCTGATAGTTTGAAAAACAGGAGCGATCAAAGGAAACATGAACATTAGCTCCAGAATCCAACCACCAATCGTCAGAATGGTAGGAAATGTTGACAAAGGGTTGATAGCTTACAGACCTGAAGGAGCTAGAAGAGCCGTTGAGAAGCATGTTTGCTTCTGGTTTGGCAGGACGTTTCCCTTTGTAAGAAGTCTGGACAGCTTCCTTCTTCCTATGGAAATAGTTGGTGGCAATATAGTTTATTTTACCACACACAAAACAAAATCTCTTCTGATCCTGAGTCTGACCGAAGTTTTTTGGTTTATAGTGGTGATGGTTTTGGTGATGAGGCTGAGGGTTATGCTTCTTCTTGAAGAGGTTCCTTTTGGATTTGTGGTGATGATTAGGCTTGGGTTTGCCTTGGAATTCTACAAGGTTTACCTTAGCTTTAGACTCAGACTTAGGGTTAGACCTTAGCCTAATTTGTTCTTCTGTTCTAATTTTCTTTAGGACTTGAGTAAAGGTAAGGTCACCCTGGGTATGAATGAGGTCTTTCTTGACATCAGACCAAGAAGGAGGGAGCTTGTCTACCAAACAGGCTATTTTATACTCAGTAGAAAAGAAAGTACATTTGGCTTGAATATGCCTAAGATATTCTTGGTATTCATGTATTTGATCATTCATGGGTTTATTATCTACCATAAAATATCTGTTGAATAAGGAGGAATTGAATCTTTCGATTCCAGCATCATTACAGCTATATTCATCTTCCAAAGCTTCCCAAAGTTCTTTAGCACTCTTATATTCAAAAAATATGTCATATAATGATTTAGACAAAGCACTTAGAATTCTGTGGAAGCAGTGGTAGTCTATTTTCTTAGGTATTTTGGGTTTAGAGGAGCTGGTGGATTTGGACACTCCTACGTCAGACTCGGTGTCATCAAGATCATTTGTGTTGGGTGTGGAACCATCAATGGCTGAGATCAGCCCTAAAGTTGTGAGCCAAAACTTCATTTGACTCTGCCATCTCTTAAAATAGGTCCCGTTGAACTTAGCAGGTTTAGCAGTGAAAGTCTCATCCTTGCCAGTCATGATTGCTATTGAGAAAAACTGAAACTGAAAGATATGTATTTACTCAATAACAATGTCCAATGATTTAAAAAATAGTTCAAGTGATTTTGCTAATTAATCTTAAATTTTTTAGTCTATCAAGTGTAGATTAACTTGGGTTAGCTGTAGGGGTCGGTTCCCAGCTAGTGGTGGTCCGAAGACACTTAAATACCGTGTCGCTTAGGGCTATTTACACCGGTTGACAGAAGGACCCTTTCGGCTTATTCCCAAATTTATCTTTACTTTTAGAATTAAGACTCAAAGTAATTTACAGTTTCACTTTAACTATTTATTTACTTGTAGAAAATAATTTCTATTGTTCTAAGATGCAGTAGAAATATGTTCAAATACTATTTTCACAAGGCAAGGTATTTAAACAACTTGATATGTAAGAAAATTTTCAATTATAATTGAAATTTAAAAATGATGCAAGTTGTTTCAGAATCTTATTCAAATAAAAAGTACTAAAGTTATTTAATTATTTTCTAGTAACAAAAATTGTCTTTAAACAACTATGAACAATATAGTTGCAAACAAACAGATTAAGCAACTAAGCTACAGCAGAAATAATTTTATTGCAAACAAGCAGAATAAGCAACTATGAACTTGTTATTCTATTGTTACAGTAGAAATAATTTTATTGCTACAGTAAAAATACTTTTATTGCTAGAATTTTTTTTTATTGCAAACAACAAGGATAAGTAACTATGAATTAGTTATTCTACGAGACAATAATTTTTGGTAACAGGAAGTCAGACTCAACTCTTAGATTGTTACTAAAAAGTACTTATAATATAAATAAATATTATTTCCAGAGATTTATAAGAGAATAAATAAACAAAAACGAAATTTGTTACCGGCCTCCGGGGAAGTCGTGCACGAAGCACTGCACTAAGAGTTGATCCGAGGTCTATGTGTATACGTTTCTCGGAAGCTCCTAGTGGTAAAATTCTCTGACTACCTGGTTCTCTTCGTTGCACACAACTTGGAGAGAGAGAGACCGAACTTAGCTTTGTCCAGAGCAAGGATTCAGAGAACAAAATGGTTTGAGAGAAAAGAGATAGAGGTTTCACGTAGGAGAGTTTTCTGTAAAAAATGAAGGAGAAGGAGACCAAATAAATAGGCTGAAGCTGTTGCAAGGTTCAATGAATCTGGCCACAGACAGGGTACTTAATGGCTCATAAACAGGTCATTAAGGAGCAAATAAAACGTAAAAAAATGCTGTCAAAAGAGCTGTTGCAAGGTTCAATGAATCTGGACATGAGCCTCAACGTTCAAATTTGAAAGAGCCAAATGGATTCAAAAAATAAAGAGCAGCGAACCGAGGCGATCCGGACCGGACGGCGGCGATGGCACGCGCGTGTGGCCCAGGGGGTTCCCCACACAACATCTTTAAGAAAGCAATGAAGAGAAAATAATATATACACACAAGGAGGGGTTGGTCCATCCGATGTGGGACTAAAGGAAAAAAGGAAATTGAGCTTTTGCTGAAGCAAAGCTAACAAGTTTTACCACTAGGAGCATTCAGAGAACATCTGCACATAGACTCCATATCAACTCTTAGAATAATGCATTTGTAAGAATTTTTGCCGGTAACACTAACCTTCTCAATTTTGTTTTCTAAGATTATTACGGAAAAAAAAAGAAATGTTTATTCTAACAGCTTTTTCTATTTGCTTTGATAAATAAGTATTTCATAAATATATTCTCTTTTTTTTTTGAAATTTATAAACAAGCCCCTACTTTTCATCGTACTCACCACACCACGCTTACTTAGGATGCACTAGAAATGTACATGAAGGATGCATCCATTACAAAGGGGGTGTGTATTTATCACTCGTCTCTATGATTAGGTATCATGCCATGATGACAGGGACATCCTTCCGTATTGTATTATAATAACCCAATAAATACAAATAATAATTGTAAAGTTCAACAATAAAGAGCAGCTCCAGCATCACGAAGGAACAAGAAAAAATTGGGGACAGAACGAAAGGAGATATCTTCATTTCCTATTTATGAACAAATCTATGCCAATGCCACTCTAATTCCAGCTCCTGACTCACTTCCCTATCAAAAAGAAAAAGAAAAAGAAAAAGAAAAGCTGTCATCTTTTGTCTGGTAACTCCTTCAATTCCCCCAAATCTTTCTATAATTGGTGTCATAATGTCGCTTTTCTGTTCAAATTGTTCGAATTTGTGTGTTTTTTCCCTTTGTAAATCTACGAATTTGTTGACAAATTCCTTCAATTTCCCCCAAATCTTACTATAATTTGGTGGAGTAATTGGTTCAATTGATGTTGCATTTTGTAAATATGGGCTGTTTTTCTTTGTAATTGTTCTGATTCTCAACTGCGGATTTTTTAACAGAATTGCTTAATTCGAACAGATCTATAATGAAGTCTTTTAATTTCAAATTTTGCTCTTTTTCTTCCTAAAGATTGAATCTTGAAACCATAGCCGCATTGAGTTGAAGAAGATGTCAAGACCACTCCACCATCGGGGACTCTCCAGTGGCAGTATCGGCGATGTGAATTACGCGAAGGATTTCTTCTCGAATGGCGCCGGGCAGGAAGCTCCTCGGATCCGGCCGAGCCAATCGATTCCCTTCCTCCTCAAGCTCTGCCTCACCGTGGTCGTAGTCCTTGCTCTGTTGGTCTCTCTCTATTGGAGCGTCTCCATCTCCCCTCTACCTCAAGATACCGTTCACCGAGGCTACCATAGACTCCAGGAACAGCTGCTCGCTGACCTCTCGGATATTGGGGAGCTCTCGATGGGCATTTCGAAATCGAATGAGGTCGAATTTTGCACTCCCGATCTCGAGAACTACGTTCCGTGTTATAATAATGTTGCGTCGGCTGTGGATTCTGAAAATTCCGATAGGTCGATGGACTATGAAAGGAAATGTGCTCAGCAGACGAAGGGTCAAGGATGTTTAGTTTTGCCGCCGAGGAATTATAGGATTCCTTTAAGGTGGCCAACGGGGAGAGACTTTATTTGGAAGGAGAATGTGAAAATCAAGGGTCGTGAGTTCTCGTCGGGGAGCTTGACAAAGAGGTTTGACATGTGGCTTTGTTATGATTTGATTGAGGGTGGGGTGGATCCTGACAAGTTCTTGCTGTTATCTCAGGATGATGGTCGAAGAAGAACAGATCTCTTTCCGATCCGATTCACTTATGGTAGATGGCGTGGAGGATTATTCACATCAGATAGCCGAGATGATTGGGCTAAGGAATGAGTCTAATTTCAACGAGGCTGGTGTAAGTCCAATTGTGTTGTGTGATATTTTTTGTTTATATCTCTGTCATTCAATTTCTCTATTCACATATCTTTCTTATGTTACATTTTGGATGAGATTCACATGAACCTTTTTGTTGTATGCTTGCCTAGAAACAGGATAAATGAGCTCGTTCTGACACTAAGTTAAAGTGAACGGAATCAATACTTTTGGTAATCAGATGCATGAATTACTAATCTTTATATTAATTATTGTGAGACAGCTATTGTGGGAGTGAGTTGCAGTCTCCGTTGCTTTAGAATCAGTGTAGTCAAAGGCGAAATGTACACTCAAGGAAGACTTTTGTTGTTGTTGGAATATGCTGTCCGTATCGTGTTCATTTCCATATCTGTATTGTGCAGTTTCGGTGGCTACTTATTATACCTATCTAAAACATGTCCTTATCCCGTATCTATATCATGTCCTTGTCTATATCTGTGTCCATATTCATTTAATATAGCCACAAAGTCATTATTATAACTTATCTAAGATATATTCTCTTCCTTCCCTATCAGATTGATCATCTTGAACATTTTCTTCTTTAGTACTTCTAAATCAACCTCCTCTTCTTCAGGTTGGTGATGTTGAAGCTACTGATTGCTATTTAGCTTGTAACATAGTATGTTTTCCCCTTCCTTCTCCAAACATTGCACTTGCTGTACACTTGTAACCTAGTCATTTAACTCATATGTAGATCTATGAAAGGAATTATGCACGCATCATTAAATGCACCTGGTCTAAAGGGATAATGCTCTATGCCTCATTTGCGCCTAGTGCTCACCTTCACAACAGTGGTTAGAATATCTCAAGAGTTTTACCAGACTCTCAAGCTAACAATCTAAATTTTTGGAAAAACCCTACTCAATCATCATCCGTTAGCCTCAATTAGCACTGGGTTAACTACAATGTGATGCTATTTAGACATGTCATATGGGTGTCAGTGCTTGAGTTTCCAGACGTTTCTAACATGGGATGGGAGTCTTTGAAAGCCTGACATAGGAACACACCTCTTATTAATGTTGTCAAGGACCGCGCCCAAGGGTGAGGCAAACGATGAGACAGTATCTCATTTCATTATCCCCTAAGGTGAGGCATGTCCCTTTAGCACCAACTCTTATGCCTTTTAGGCTTTTAAAATGCAATAAGTTTGTTCCCAACTTAAATGACTTTTGACAATCTGTTTTTTGAGTGATTTCTCAAGTTCTGCTACGACTCTATGACTTCTCAAAATCTTTCTTGAATATGCTATGGCTTCTCAAATTTTACTTTAGAGTGAGCTAGTATGACTTTCTTTTTGGTGAGTTGTTATGACTCAATTCTGGTTTATGATTTGCTACAGTTGTATTTTCAGTGGACAAAAAAGGAAACATTGTCTAATCTTTTATAATAGAATAAAAAGGGTATTATTGTCCATCGGGTTTTTCTAACGCGGGCGCGCGTGCACACACACACACACACACACACACACACATATATATATATATATATATATATATATATATATATATATATATAATTGTCAATAGCCTCATGGGCTATTAAGCCCCACATATTTGTTGCCTCTTTTGTGCTGCGACAAGGTTACTTCATGTAATTTATATGAAAGCCATGGGAAGACCTTGATGCTACTTTTTTTTTTCTCTGCAAATGAGTTGGATGGGGAATGCATATGGTCCACAGTTTTATATATAAATAGATTTTACTTCAATAGTTAGAAACCCTTTTCCTCTCCAACAATATTATATTTTTAGTAAATATATAAATATACAACTAAAATTATTTGTTTAGAAGATTAGTGTATTTCTTTGATTTGTAATCACATTCGAGGCAAGGTTTATTATGCTTAGAGGTCTTTTGGTAATTTGAAATAGTGTTGTCAATGGCGCATCGAGGCGCGTGCCATTAGTATGAGTACAACGTGGCACATGGATGCATCTCGTCATGACGCTAGACTGTTGATATGGTATGTTGGGTGTCATATTTAAGTATAGTATAAGCACATGGGAATATCCTGAGGACATATTTGGGATGTGTTGATATGGTATGTTGGGTGTCATATTTAAGTATAGTATAAGCATATAGGAATATCCTGAGGACATATTTGGGATGCCAGAATATGTCACAGGATATTCCATTATGAGATTGTCATAATGATTGAGATCATTGTATTAATGACTGTAAGGCTATATAATGCCAATGAGACAATCAATAAAATGATCAACTAATTTGAACATGGTATCAGAGCCAAGTTTCCACAAACCCTAGCCGTCACCAAGCTTCCACAAACCCACATGAGGATTTTCTAGATCTCCTCCACCGAACTCTTCCACTCCCCCCTTCCCTTCTCCGCCCTTCGCAGGCCGCCCTTCGCTGTTGCTGCCCCGTCCCGCTACTGCTGCGGCTACTACTGCTGCTGCGGCTGCTGCGACTGCTGCTGCTGCTGCGACGGTGGCTGTGACATGCGTGCTGCCGCCTCCTCCGCACCAGCACGAGACAGCGCCTAATAGGGATACCTAGATCTGAAAAAAGGGGGGACATGTTCGGATCTAGGAGCGGACGACGAGGACGAGCGTGAGTCGTGGAGCGGACGTGACGTGATTGGATAGACGACGCATCGATGGAGGAGATCATCAAGAAGCTAGATTCTGCAGAGGTGGCGACGTTGATGAAGTTGACGATGTCGGCTGGTGAGAACACGACATGAACGTCGCCGGAGTTGAAGCTTCCCTCCATCGATCTGAAATTAGATGGACCAGCCACCTATCTGAGTTGGTCACGGCGGGTGAGAAGAACCCTTGCAGGAAAAACCATGGAGGGGTTCCTGACGGGCGAGGCGACAGAGCCGGACGAGGGCTCGACAGGACGCGATGAGTGGAAGTCTACTCATATGGTGATCTACATTTGGCTTCTCAACTCCTTAGTCCAGTCTATTGCCGCCACAGTAGACGGTATTGAGATGGTGAAAGATGTGTGGGAGAAGTTGAGAAGGACCTATGATGGTGTGGGGAACAACTTACGGGTCTTCCAGATAAAGGGGGAGATTGATGACACCGTACAGGGAGAGAAGACGGTACAGGAGTATGCCACGGAGTTGGAGCGTCTGTGGTTGGATTATGATCACTCCTCAGATCGGACGAGCTGCGGGGACCCTAAGTGTAAAGAGAGACAGGTGTGTCTGCAGGAGAGGACGATGAAGTTCCTCAAAGGGCTGACTGCAGCTTTCGCACAGAGGACGACCCTACTTCTAGCCCAACCAAAGATCCCTAGCCTTGAGGAGGCTATCTCAGCCATGATCCAGGAGGAGACAAGCATCAGGCTGCAAGCCGGGACATGTGGTCCCCCCGAAGCAAAGTCAGCACTAGCGATCACCAGCTCAGGAAACACAGGATCTAAGGGAGAGCCCTGGCAGCATAACCGGCAGTGCTACAACTGTGGGAAGATGGGTCATCATCGGTATGCTTGTACCAAACCACCTAGGGAGGGAGATTCAGGTTGTGGACGAGGACCGTTCGGCGGACGAGGATATAATGGAGGACGTGGTCGTGGTCGAGGGGGTAGACGAGGCGGCCGAGGAGGTTATCGGACGAACCTCCTGATATCAGAAGGGAACGGAGAAGCTGATGGCACCTTTACTGTGGAGGACCAGGCACTGGGAGACATGAGGAGTAGAACAGAGGATGCGTCCACCTCATTCTTTGTTAGGGGCAACGCTGCCATGTATGCCCATCCATCAGAAGGTACTGACGAATCACTTGCCCTTGCGTCTATCTCTTCCCTTAAATCATCAGACTGGATTATCGACTCGGGAGCATCTCGGCATGTGACGGAAAATGCTAGTGAGTTTTCTTCCTACACTCACCTAGCATCAGCAGACATCATTCAGACAGCTGATGGCACTTTCCAGCCAGTGGTCCGTAAGGGTACTGTTAATTGTACAAGTTCAGTAAGATTATCCAATGTTTACATGCTCCATCCTTTCCAGTCAGTCTCTTGTCCATTAGTTCTATAATCCTCCAACTTAAATGTATTGTTTCTTTTGATATTCCTAAGGTGACCTTCCAGGAGAAAGGGACAGGACGAAGACTTGGGACTGGCACTTGGCATGAGGGACTGTGGTACCTAGATCGAGAAGGACTGGGCTCAGTATTGGTATCTATGGCAGAGAAGGCTGGCATGGAAGGACTGCAGCAGAGGACTGAGGATACCTTGATACTCCATCATCGGAGGATGGGACATTCTTCCTTTGATACTCTAAGTAAGTTGTATCCAGAGATTTATGCAAAAACAAATAAAAAGAAATTAGTATGTGATGCGTGCGAGTTAGGAAAACTTACTAGGAGCTCATATGTTGGCACGGCTCATAGGAGCACTTTTGCTTTTGAGGTAGTACATTCTGATGTCTGGGGTCCATGTGCTACTAACACTATGAATGGTTATAAGTACTTTTTTTTTTTCATTGAGTGTGCCTCTCGTGTTACCTGGTTATATTTGATGAAAAATAAGAATGATGTACCTGCTTGTTTTCGGAATTTCCATACGCATGTCCAGACTCAGTACAAAGCAGTTGTGAAGGTACTGAGGTCTGACAATGGAACGGAGTATACCAACAGGACGCTTGCAGAATACCTGTCAGCACACGAAATACAGCATCAGACCACCTGTGCATACACACCAGCACAAAATGGAGTTGCAGAAAGAAAAAACAGACATCTTCTGGAGGTCGCAAGAAGTATGATGATCGACATGAATGTCCCACAGAGTCTGTCGGGGCATGCAGTGTTGACAGCAGCTCAACTCATCAACATGATGCCCTCGAAAGTCCTCGGATGAAAGTCCCCATGTGAGGTATTGCAAGGCAATAATAGTGGGATACTCCCACTGAAGGTGTTTGGGTGTGTGTGTTTTGTGAAGGACAACAGGCCATCAGTTGGAAAACTTGACCCTAGAGCGGTCAAATGCATCTTCGTAGGCTACTCGGCAACCCAGAAGGGGTATGTGTGCTGGAGTCCAGTAGAGAAGAAGTTTGTCAGTATGGATGTCCACTTTCGGGAGCATGAGCCATACTACCGCCAGGACGGAACTTCACACAACACGCCTAATACTGCCAGTATTAGGCGAGAGGGGGAGATGGAGAACTTGGTGGTAACCGATTTAGAAGTTTGGCATGGAGGCACGGAGAAGGGACAAGAAGGTGAAGGTGTTAGGCCTACGGCTCAGGGAGAGTTACTTACCTACAACAGGAGAGAGAAGCAAACTGCAGGACCAGTACCGCCAGTGCCAGTGCCAGTGCCAAGTCCCTTGCCTGCGTTCGTCCCAACTCCTGAGGCACCGACACCAACCCCCCTTCAGGTGATACCCCCTCCTTCACAAGATATCATTCCTCCTACTTCTACTCCTCCCACACCACTATCTGTACGGAGGACCACTCGCAGCAATGCAGGAAATCCTCCAAACAGATATGGTTGGGATATTGTTCAGTTTGTTTCTTATGACCATATCCCTTCTTCTCATGGAGCATTTATAGCATCTTTGGATAGTATTACTGTACCTAACAATTGGCAGGTTGCCAAGAACGATCCAAAGTGGAAAGCGGCAATGCACGAGGAGTTGGGAGCTCTGGAGAAGAACCACACTTGGGAGCTTGTGAGACTACCAGAGGGGAAGAGAGCAGTTGGATGCAAGTGGGTCTTTACCGTGAAGCAGAACCCAGATATTCAGGTTGAGCGCTACAAAGCTCGATTAGTAGCCAAAGGATATAGTCAGACGTACGGCATCGACTATGACGAGACCTTTGCACCAGTTGCAAAGATGTGCACTGTCAGGACTCTGATTTCTCTGGCAGCGAATGGTGGATGGAAGCTACACCAACTGGATGTGAAGAATGCGTTTCTTCACGAAGATCTAGTGGAGGAGGTGTACATGGAGATACCACCAGGATTTGGCACCAATTAGACAGTAGGCAAGGTCTGCAGGTTGAAGAAGTCCCTCTATGGACTGAAGCAGTCTCCTCGAGCGTGGTTTGACAGATTCAGAAGGGCGATGATGGGGATGGGATATTAGCAGATCAATGCTGATCATACTGTGTTCTTCCGTCGGAGTGGAGGCCACATCACCATGCTTGCGGTGCATGTGGACGATATGATTATCACAGGAGATGATGAGCAGGAGATCGCCCAACTCAAAGGAAAGCTTGGCAAGGAATTCGAGGTGAAGGATCTCGGCCTTCTTCGGTACTTCCTTAGGATTGAGATTGCTCGAGAAGCAGAGGGGATTGTTCTCTCTCAAAGGAAGTATGCACTGGACCTTCTCACAAAAACTGGGATGTTGGGGTGCAAACCTGCAGCGACACCAATAGATCAGATGTTCAAGATTGATGCTGAGGCTGGAGAACCAGTTGATCGGGACAGATACCGGAGACTGGTTGGCAAGTTGATCTATTTGAGCCACACACGTCCTGATATCTGCTTTGCAGTAAGTGTGGTGAGCCGCTACATGCATGACCCATGGAAGGGTCATATGGATGCAGTGTACCAGATTCTGAGGTACTTGAAAGGTGCTCCCGGGAAGGGACTAATATTCAGGAAGAACAATCACGTGAGCATCGAGGGCTACTGTGATTCTGACTGGGCTAGTTGTGCTGATGACAAGAGGTCTATCTCGGGATATTGCATATTTGTAGGAGGTAACTTGGTTTCCTGGAGGAGTAAGAAGCAGTCTGTGGTGGCCAGATCGACAGCTGAAGCAGAGTACAGAGCTATGGCCTTGGGAGTTGCAGAGCTGCTATGGTTGAAGAATATGCTGGTGGAGCTGAAGCTGGATCAAGGAGCCAAGATGAAGCTGTGGTGTGACAATTAGTCAGCTATTAGTATCGCCAACAATCCAGTACAGCATGACAGGACCAAACATATCGAGATTGATAGATTCTTCATCAAAGAGAAGTTGGATAGTGGATTACTGGAGCTTGGCCATGTTCCAACCAGGGATCAAGTAGCAGATGAACTAACCAAGGGACTCGCCTCAGTGAGCATGATTAGAGGATGTGACAAGATGGGCTTAGTGAATATCTTTCACCCATCTTGAGGGGGAGTGTTGATATGGTATGTTGGGTGTCATATTTAAGTATAGTATAAGCACATGGGAATATCCTGAGGACATATTTGGGATGTGTTGATATGGTATGTTGGGTGTCATATTTAAGTATAGTATAAGCACATGGGAATATCCTGAGGGCATATTTGGGATGCCAGAATATGTCACAGGATATTCCATTATGAGATTATTGTCATAATGATTGAGATCATTGTATTAATGACTGTAAGGCTATATAATGCCAATGAGACAATCAATAAAATGATCAACTAATTTGAACATAGACACTGCACTTTGTTGAGGCCCACGTCTTAGTCATGCCATGGCGCGAGGCGCATGGTACGTTGAGGCGCCGTCTCATGAGACCTAACAAGAACTTTAGCTTTTATTTTGTTTTGGCTCAATCATGAATCCATAAAATGCACCATACTACATGCTTCCACGTTGACATTCACCTTCTACTTTCATAATTCTATCTTTTACCCTTTTCTATCTCTCGACCATCTTTCAATTTTTCAGCAACCGTTATTGACCCTCATCCTTCGATTTCCAACAATTTATTGCCAGCCAAAGGATTCAAGGTATTTTTAATTTGTAAGTTTCATTTTTTTTTTCTTTTTCATGTTTTCTTTATAATTTTGATTTAGTTTTTGTCGATAATTTTCATGTATCGACGAAATCTTTCTACCAAATTCTAGTTACCTTCCTCAAGTTGGATATTTTATTTTGCAACTTATTCTTGTGAATTATTTATACTTCTTTTCGTCTCTCACCACATCAAACAATTCATCGTTAGGCTAACATCGATCTTACTTTACAAATTGTGTGCCATTGTCGAGTCCATCAGTTCCTCAAGTGAGATTTAAAATTTAAAATTTTCTAAATTATCTATAAAATAAATGATTAATCAAGATATTACAACCACTTTTATTGTGCTTTTTTTAGAGTTTTAAAATAAATAAAAAATGTGCACCTTACTTCAATGATGCACGCCGCACCTCATGCGTCTTGCGCATTGAGTGTTATGTGTACCTTAACCCTTGTTATGCGCCTTGCGAAGGGTTTCAAGATGGTGAACAAACATGTACAACCGAATACTCGTGAGTACTCTGAGAAGGGTTTCTTATTAGAAAAAAAGGATGGAGAAATGAGATTTGTGATTAAGAATCTCAGTGGGCATACCGTTAATGGTATAATGCACTATACCAACTGAAAAGTTTCAATAAATCTTAGGAATATTCATCTGAATAAATAACGATTGTACAAGTGATAGATTTTACGTCCCGCCACATTATTTTGTTGTGGAGTATATGAGCATGAAGTTTGATGCCATGAGATGCACAAGTATCCTATAAATCCTTGCCAATGTGTTCGTGAACATTATTGGTGCAAATGATTTTAATCATAGTAGAAAGCTGGATACGAACATGAGCGGTCACAAAGAAGAAATAGTCGTGTCGTACGAAGATGATCATTAAAAAATGTGGCAAAATAGCGAAAATCAAGCAAACTTGTGGTCTTATAGGGCCAAAATATCAACGTATATCAGAGAATGTAGCATCACTTCTAGAGAAGATAGACGAGATTGTAGAACAATGTTGTTTACTGAAAATGCAGTTCTCACAAAACTTTGAGAATGAAAAATTATAAAGAACTCTTCGAAGAATAAGTAAGGGGGTATGTCCAAGTTGTTGATGGTAGCCGTCAGTGGAAACAAATGTCAAGATAGGTGATATAATGTCTAAGATATATAATCCATTTGTCTTACGATCTCTACCTCCCTAATCACAAATGAAGAAGAAAAAAGGGAATGTGGTAGAGCAATTATGATCTCTAGTTCGCTGACTAACAGAAAAAAGATTGAAGTGTGAACCGAGAACATTAAGCACCGACTAAAAATGAAGTGTAGAAATAAGAGGCACTATACTTGACTCGAGAACTCGAGTGGTTTTCCCGTCAGCTATAATAATAGACTTGAAAAATGTAGGATCCGTAAAACGTAGACCAAAATAGAGAATCCTCAAAGTTCTATGAGTCAAACATGATTTACTAGAAGCAAAAGCAAATGAGATGTATCCAATAGTCTAAGAAATAAGGGGTATACTAGAAGTCAAGGAAGAGCCATAAATAAGGCCACAAAAGCAATGCATCTCATTTGGTAAAAAATAATTGGGAGCTGGCGAGGATAAGTGAGGAACTCGCTCTCTATGTCCTAAACCACGAGGGGTTTCGGAAAAAGTACATATTCTACTACAACCATTAACATGAAAGTACATATTCTGCCACAACCATTAACATGAGATGAAGAAGTTGCCATAACGTATGCTAAACGACAATCAAATATAGAATTCCTAAGCCATAATCAAATATAGAATCTCGAGTAATTCGACAAGATATCCCAGAAGTAAAGGTCACTACCCAATAGCCAAGATAGTAAATAACCTGTAAACCAATCTGAGAGATCGTAGGAAGAATAACCGAGAGAATTGCACAATTTCCTCGAGCTAGTCGAAAAAGAGAACAATCCTGAGCCGATCACCGAAGTACTAAAATAGCCGAGCAAGAAGTCCGCAAAGCTATAGAAATACCATGTCACCAAAGCACTAAGGTAGACGAAGCCAAGATAACTCCAAAGCACTAAATCATCAAAGCCATAGAAGGACACATCCCCTTTACTAATAGGTAATCATAGGCGACAAACATGTCGCGCAGAGACTATTGAAAGAAATCTCGTAACAAGTCATGATAGAACAAGCCAGCAACATACAACCACAAGCCCACAATACCATAGCATCAATCATAGGAAGAGTCCTATACAATAAAACTAGACTTGAGATAAAATCAAACGTAAATAAAGGAGAGAGATTTTTTTTCCTTAGGGGCATAAATGGAACTTTAGAAGTACATAATTTTCAAACCCTAGATCTGGTTTGGTGGAAAGCTAAGGAATATCAGCACATGGGTGATCGGGACAAGCCTAGGCGAAGTTGGCGGCATCGAGGTCGTTGGAGAGTCAACGGAGAAGTCTTATGACGAGTCTGCAAACGTCTGGATCGGACATAGAGGCAAGATCAAGCTGTGGTGACTAAAATCGTGCTCCAGGCGGCCTTGTGGTCGCTTAGGAAGAGAGCTAGAAGACACCCCAAGCTCGTGGCGACATGAATGACAGGAGGTTGGGAAGCTTAGACCTGAGCAAAGAGGTTGCAAACTAGATTTGGGGTTAGGTGTTGATGTTAGCGGCGTGAATTAGGGTTTTGGGTGAGGTGTTATTGTCTACGAGGAGGAAGGTGGTGGCTGGGGAGAAACTGGAAATTTGGAAATTAGGGTTAGGTTCTGCGCATTTGAGAAGGGAAATTAGGAAATTAGGGTTAATGTTTGGAAAATTGGGAAATTAAGGTTCGGATTTTACGAAATTGGGAAGAGAGTAATTTTAGGGTTTCGAGAGTTTGGTGTTGGTAGAAGAGCTAACTTTGCTCAGATACCATGTTTATAACTCGGTTCTACTTAATGGACTTCATTTATTAAAGTGGTGGAGAGTACATATTTATAGGCAATGGTGTGCTCCCCTTGTGTTTTTCCAATGTGGAACTAAAAGAGCAAATTAGAAAGGTCATAGGTAATAAAATGTACAACAATAACCATCTTCCACAATTTATATATGTTCGTGAATAATATAAATTACAATTACAGTTGTCATTATTCTCCCTAAGATCCTTTCTACATGCTTAATAGCATTTTATGAACTGCTAAGTATTTTTTATAAACATTTCTTTCAGAAGTGCTAACATTTCTCTGTTGCGCAATAGGAGATGATGAAAAAGGTCATATACTATACTAGGTTGAGACTTGCAAGCTTAACAAGGTTCAAAAGAAAGGCTAATAGTTATACATATTGAACATTCCTGATTGGTTCTACCGTTCTGGTCGAAGCTTATGTTGCACAAACATGAATATTGCATGGGATGATGTGGATGTTTTGTCCCATTTGTTTTCGGATAGAAAATAACTTATACTTTCTTTTCTATCTGAAAACAGTGGACACGACGAATTGGGGATTGCATTTTATTCCCGTCTGCCTTCATCGTAATTTGGAGCCTCTGTCGTGTCTGCCATGGCTCGAAACAGACACAACACTGATTTGTGCATCCTAGGGCCTATCCACTTAGAAATTGCTCATTCCTCTTGGGTTTGGTCATTCCTCTTGGGTTTGGTCAAACCAACCTCGTTATAACTTTTGATTATAGTTTGGGTGATATTTTGGGAGCAAGGTTCAAATGCTCTATCAGTATTGGTATCAGACTCTACGACTACTGACAGCAGCAGTTTTGGTGGTTTTGAATCCGAGTTCAAAGTATCCAGTTTTGGCACTCAAATGTAAAATGTAAACACTTTATTAAAATATAAATAAAATTAGAAGTTTAAACATAATTTCATTTTTTTGCCGACTCAAAATTTGGGGTAAAGGATTTGTTGTTGTTGCAGTTCTGCCGTTTAATCTTGATTTCGATGAATGGTTGCATACATGCATGAAACTATGAAATTATGACATGATAGTTACCTATTTAATAGGCAACTTACCATACATAATCGAAAATGTTTTGTTAAAAATTTAATAGGGTTTTCTATAAATTCTTTGATAATTTATCTTCCTGAGGATAATGTGGGAATCCCATCGTTTGTGATTTGATGTAGATATTCATAATCTGTCAGTTTACATTTTCTCTTTCCTGTCACAGATTAGAACTGTCTTAGATATTGGCTGTGGCTTTGGTAGCTTTGGAGCACACCTTTTCTCCAAACAACTGCTAACTATGTGCATTGCCAACTATGAGGCCTCCAGTAGTCAAGTACAAATCAGTCTTGAGAGAGGCATACCTGCTATGATTGGTTCTTTTACATCAAAAGAGTTACCATTTCCATCTCTCTCCTTTGATATGTTGCATTGTGCAAGATGCGGAATAGACTGGGAGAAGAACGGTGAGTTTCATAGTTCAATTTTGAGGTTCGTGTAAGTCATACCTATTCTCCAACTTTATATTTAAAATCAATTAAATTAGTTTGGTGCTTTCAATTGGTTTTACATTGATTTTTTGGTGAAGAAAACTGTACCGAAAGTTTTATTTTGCAAAGTTCTTTAATATTAGAGGAAGTGATCTAGTATTTTATGGAGGTACTCTAAATGGAGTCCCAAAAATGCTTTTCTTTAACACTTATATTGAAATAAGTCAAGTACTAGGACTCGGATTATATTGCTTCTGAGGGCAGATTGATTGCCTTGAGCCTTTGCCTTGATTATGCAACTCCTATATATAGTTGGTCTTGAGCCAAGTGGAAACTGGAAACTCATCCTTGATTTGGATTTTCCAAATCATTCTGTCATATTTAACTAGTGTTTTAAAATTCGCTATGCAGATTCAGTGCGGTGGAGGACCGTCTAGGTGCCGAATGAATTTTTTTTTTTTGAAATTTGAAATTTGAAATCCATAATACAAATTTGAAATTTGAAATCAAAACATGTTCTAAATCTATAATATAATTCATAATTTTTTTAAATTTTAAATTTGAAATTCATATTACAAATTTGAAATTTGAATGCTCTAAATCAAAATTCAATCTTAAAATCCAAACAATATATCCACAATACAACTAAACATCAAAAAGAAAAAAAATTCAATAAACTCATAATCCGAACATCCGCACAGGGCCGAACAAGCTCGAACATGCACACAAACACGTCGAACATGGGATTTTCGGTTCGGCCAGAGGCCGCCTAGTGCCTAGGCGGCGCCTAAGCTGCCGCCTAGGCCGATTTTTAGAACACTACATTTAACATAGTATAGTTGGCCTATGTAACTCTTATATATAGTTTACCTTGAGCCAAGTGGAAACTGGAAGCTAATCCTTGATTTGGATTTTCCAAATCACTCTCACGGTCTACCATTCACCCATTGATCTTGTCCAGCTTCGTCATCCCATCCGTCCTCATCAAAAACCCATTGAAATTCATCATAGACCCTTACCCACCATCACTAACAATATTATGCAGATCCTCATCCACCGATCAGAAACTCTTACCGAGCTCAGTCTCAGATCGCCTGAAACCCTTGACCATCCCGAGCATAATCACTCCCCTAAAACCTGTTTCTCCACCTCGACTCAATCAACCACAAACCCAATCAACTGAGGTCCTCTCCTGATGTCTCCTTCTCCAAATCCTCTCCTGATTTATCCATCCTTAATCTATTAAATATTCCCCAAAACTCTCTATCTAACCTATTGTTCTAACCTAATAAATCTAATAACCAACCAGCATTCATGCCCATACCCAATAACTCAATATCCTCAGTCCAACACTTGCTTCCCTAGCCCATTAGCTCCAAAGCATAAGCCCCTTAGAACATTTCTTCCATGCATTAAACTAATATGCTCCAATCTTTTCTTATCCCCAAACCCATTAGCCCATCTAGCATATAACTTCATGGCCGTTGAGATCAATAACTTGTAGATCTCTCCATCTACTCCTAGATCCATGCCCCGCTCGACAATCTCTTCACGGTCTTGACATGAAACTTGAGGGTCCCAACTATGTCTGGGCATTAACCCTCAAATTTCATCTCTATGGACATAAACTTTGGTGTCACATATGGAACTATCTCCAACATTTCTACACAGGTAGATGTTGGCCATGAGTTCTATCTCCTTTTAGTGTCTCTCCATAGCCTTTCAAGGTGGTTGCTCTATTGGGCTGTTTGGATAGTTGTAACTTATTGAAAGTGTGAAAGTGACTCTTTCAACATGTTGTAATGCAACATGTGTCACTTTCCAAAATTTGTTTGGATACATGATTTTTTGTCCGAGTTTCATACCAATTTTGTTTGGATAACAACATAAAAGTGGAAGTGAGAATTGAAAGTTTGGAGTTCCAATGTTTGGATGACAACATGAAAGTGGAAGTGAGAATTGAAATTAACGAAAAATTAACAAATATTAATTACCGAATAATTAACAAAAATTAACAAAATGAATTATTTAACGAAAAACTAACAACAACGAAAAATATTAATTATCGAAATTTATTAATTAACAAAAAATAAACAACAATATTAACTAACAAAATTAACGAAAAATTAATTAATAACCGTTAGTAAAAGTGTGTTCCTATTAAGTTGAAGAAATATTAACAAAAATCTATTAATTAGCAAATAAATTAATCCAATTGAATTAATAAAAAAATTTAGCAACAAAATCTCCACTTGCAACAAGTTCCTCTTATTTTCTGCTGAAACCCATAAACTTTCCACTTGCAACAAAACTCTCCACTTTCAATGGACTTGCAATGGTTAGCCAAACACCGAAATTGTCTCCTCTTGGGAGCAGATGCATTGAAGTGAAGCAAGCTCACTTTCAACGCACTTGCAGAAAAGAGGCCACGTGCAACACACTTGCAAGCAACCAAACAACCCCTATAAGCAAGGTCTACTTCAATATACTGGACCTCTTGAACAACTTGCTGTGATGAAGCCTCATCTTCCAAACAATACTTTTGCCCAGAACTTCTCCGCTTATTGGGATCTTCAACATTTGTTTCAGTTTCTTATGTGTTTGCATCCGGAGTATGAATATATTCACTTCAAATTTTTATTCATTGTTCTCCCAGGCCTTTCTTGGATATGGCCATCTCCGAGCTATAGCTCATTCTTTTATACATTGGTTATATCTACTTTTGCTACACAACCTTAAGTCAGTGGTAAAACGCTGTGAAACTGACAAGTAGAATGTATTAACCACACAAAGTTATGCCTCTACCTGTTTTCTCCTTTTCATTAACCTTCCATAAATATTGACACACTGGGGTAAAATTTCCTTAAATCATAACCATACTACTGCTGTTGTACAACTGATGACAAACGGAAATCACCAATTTCACTTCCTATGTTACCTTAGGTTACAGTGGAGCTGTTTAATTGAAGTAACCCCTGCTGTACGGTATCTTTCATTTATGAAAATTGTCATAAGCAGTACTAGTTATGTATTGTACTCGTACCTGCACCTGTGTATCTTCCATTTCTGAAAATTGTCGTAAGCAGTACCAGTTACGTATTGTACTCGTACCTGCACCTGTGTATCATAGTTAATTATCATGTCATCTTTGGCTGCTTTGGTGATAAATTAATTAATATTAAAATGCCTTGGAGGGATGGAAACAGAATGCATCAATTGCAAAAAACTTTAGATTTTAAGCTACTCTTGTAATTTTTGCTAATGTTAGAGAGGAAATCAGCTTTAACATATTGGAGTGGAAGAATGTTTAAAAATAGCTGACTCCAGAAGTTTGGAGTAAAGGTTTTGTTGTTTCTTCTGTTTTTGTACGTGATATTAATAACTTAACAGGCCTTCTTTTGTACTGTTTTATTGCAAGAGTCGGTTTGCATTACTCATTGATGATTGTACCATAAACTGCAGTAATGAATCAATCTTAGCCCTTTTTATGTTACTTAATTGGTTTCTAGTGAACTCAATAAGGTTCCTTCTATTATAGGTCCCAAAGAAATTATAACCTATTGTATATTATTGTTTTGTTTTGCTGTCACATTGTTGCAATTTCTAATGGCATATACGTTTTGTAGTTTGAGTTGGTATGATGATATATTGCTGCAGATGGTATTTACCTAGTTGAAGTTGATAGGCTCCTGAGGCCTGGGGGTTACTTTGTATGGACTTCACTAGCAAATACTCAGAGATCCCTGCGTGATAAAGAGAACCAGAAGAAGTGGAATATTATTAGTGATTTTGCTGAGAGTCTCTGCTGGGATTTGTTAGCTCAACAAGAGGAAACTGTTCTCTGGAAGAAGACCACCCAAAAGAAATGTTACAGTTCTAGGTAAGGAAAAGCTTCTTGAACTTATGTCAATGCATGATTTTGGAGTGATCATAATGTTAAAATATTTCTCTTTCCAATAAAAAAAAAAGGAAATCTGGACCTGCTATCTGTGACAAGAGCCATGATTTCGAGTCTCCATATTACCAACCACTCAGTGCCTGTAGTGTTGGCACTAGTAGCCAGAGATGGATTCCTATAGAGTACCGGACGCCATGGCCTTCTCAGGCTACCTTGAATGCCACTGAACTCAATATATATGGTATGTATATAGTGCACAAAAGCTTTCCTCTTTGACTAGTGTAATTTTTATGTCTATGTTTGGTTTCTAGTAGCGTGAAAAAAAAAATGTTTCTCCTTGTTTCTTTAAAGATGTGACAAAAAGATCACGAGGCAGTTCAAAAAAATGTTTGTTATGCTTATTAATGTTTTGTTGGGTCTTTTAGATTGTCCTTTAAATCTTGCCTATTTGGTTTTAGGTCCCCATAATTATAGGCTTGCAGGTCCATTTGGTTATCAATAATACTAGTAGAACTCCTGTCTATGTTAGCTAACAAAAGAAAAATATATTTTGTGAACCCAATCAACAATAAAGCTAATCAACTTTTGTCCCTAAATTTCTTCCAATGACACTTACATCTCCGACCCAACCCAGTTAAGTAGTTAATTCATTTTTTCTTCTTTATTAGTCCAATCTCTTCCAATGCACCTGCTCTCCTTCCCCAACCAAGACCCAACTCCTCTCCCAACCAAGATCCGAGGCTTGAACTTTTGTTCTTTACTACTGGCACTGAACACATTAGGATACACTTTGATTAGCCCACCTATCTCTAGAAGTCTAAATGAGACTGAACATGTGGCAGTGTAAACCATGATGGCCTACAGCTTGCCAATCAAAACCACGACGAATACTTCGTCTCCATTTCCAATCTCGGGGTTCAAGAAGATCTATAGTTGCATTCCTTTACGGCATGCTTGGGATGATCCTCTCCATTTGAAACATGAAGAGATGTTGACTTGCAGCCTCTTTGGATTTTTAAAGTTTCCCTCATTTGGTTCTCCACCAAATTAGCCACACCCAGGAAGCACATGCACCCTAAAAGTCAGTGTCATGTCCGTGTTGCTTCAGACATGAGACATATCATGACCAATGCACTCAAAAATACACTAGGACACACCGAATAGGTGCTGTGTCCATTCCCCGTGTCTATTTTTCGTGTCGTATTGGTGCAGTAAAACACACCTGAGCTTTTGCAGCTAGGGCTTCCTAGATATTGATGGAATGGAAGATGTGCTGCAAAAGGATCACCCCGCCCATCCTGATCACCTCTAAGTGGTCTCATGCAATTCGTAGGGCCAACACCACAAGTTGTCCTTGCCGACGATGATGATGTTATTCTGCCTTTATGAGATGGAGGATTCTGACTACATGATCCTTTCCTGACGACTAGACTTCTTCTCCATATGCAACCATTACCCATTAGGAAATCATCCAACCTTGTAAACTCCCAAGGTTTGATTAGCCATGAATGACCAACCATAATTTTGCCATTCATGTCCATTTGTAACATCTCTATTATGGAGGGAAGTTATGGAGGTATATAACTTCTCTCCCTTGGCCTCTTTATATAAGTCCATACCTTTATTTTCTCTCAAACCATTTCATTGGGAGAAAGAGAGAGAATACATTTTTTTGGAGCTTTTTAGGATCATTTGTTGTTGCTATCGCAAGGACCGACGCAAGGACCGAGAATGATTTCATTAGGAACAACTCAAACCAACATCTTCGGCGTTGTTCGGTGAGTGGTTTGAACTTCCTCTCCGATGTTTATCATGTAGGAAAGGTTAGTAAGGCTTCCTTAAGATTAGTTATCTGTTGCAAGAATTATAATTTTAATAGAAAGTTTGTTTTATGAATTCTTGTAATCGTTTAAAATTTGTCTAAATTTGCGTAGTTTTTGTAGAAACGATGCACCAACTAATATATTGATCCAAATGTCATAAAATTTTGCAAGTAGATAGTTACTTGTAGAAGCATAACTTTTATGTTCAAAGTTTTCTCAGAATAATGTTTTATAGTAGAGGAAATGCATGCTAAATGAATAATTCGTTATGGACAGAATTGCTGAATCAGATTTTTAGTCTATATATATATATATATATATATATAATATATATATATAGTTTCGGATACGGCATGAATAACTTCACTTTAGAATTTTTTTTTTGTGAATTCTATTGTTTCTTGTATGAAATATGTGATAGAAAACTATCTCGCTAAATGGGGACAATTTGAGAATCTTGAGATTTGTTGTGGCAAAGTTGATATTGTGGCTATTTCAAAAGTCGGATATGATTAAATGTGGGCTTGTCCGAAAGCTAAATGATGTTTCTAATTGATATATCAATTGTTGGAAATCAACATATCTAACAAAGCTTAAACATTATTTAGCTTACTGTTTGTTAGATAAGCAAAGACATCATTTAGCATGCATTTTTCTCTAGCATAGAAGCATGCATTTTTCTCTAGCATAGAAGATGTTCTGAGAAAACTTCCCAGATGAAAGTTATTCATCTACAAGTTAACTATCTACTTACAAAATTTGATGCCATTTGGATCAATATATTACTTGGTGCATCATTTCTATGTAAACTAGTCAATTCTGGCCAGATTCTGAACAACTACAATGATTCAAATAACTGGATGAACTTTTCTTCTAAACTTATAATACTTGCAATATAATAACTATCCTAACATGTCAAGATAGTCTTACTAATCTTCCATATATGATAGGCATAGGAGAGGAAGATCAAACAACTCACCGAATAAGGCCGAATTTTTAGTGCCGCGAAGATTATGTCGATTTCGATCCTGGCGATGGCAAGATCATCAAAAGATTTAAGACCAGTCCTCTTTTTCTCTCCCAATGAAATGATGTGAGAGCGTAGAAAGGTATGGTCTCATGTATAAAGAGGCCAAGGAAGAGGAGTTATTTTCCTCTATTTCTTCCCTCCATAATGTAGAGCTTAATGACAAATTGTGGTCAATCATTCATAGCTAAACAAGTCTTGGGGTTACAATGTTGGATGATTACGAGTATTTGGGTTGTAGGATCCTACTATCCAAAATTCACTCCCCAAACCCACTATTTCACCGAACCCAAATAACTAAGGAACATATTCAAAACCACAAATCTATGTATCCAATCTATTCGGTTGACAAGGCGTCCATGGGTGTCACCACCTACTATCATCATGAAGTAGGTGGTTCGGAGATATGACACTGCGGCAGGCATTTAGGAACTCTCATTGTTGGCGAGTGTATTCTGTAAGACCAACAATCTTCATGTCCATGTTGGATTAGAAACCTTCATTGCTGCCGAGTGTATTCTGCACGAGCGACGTTCGTCATGTTCACGTTGGACAAGTTTCTCATAGGTAAGGGAGATTATAGAAGGGAAGGTGGAGGCAAAGGAGAGATGAATTGGAGCATGTTCTGTGTTGTTTCTGCTGCTGGACACCAACCTAGGGGTTCAATTGAGGCTTTCCTAACTTTAACCTGAGAGTTATGACAGGAGGGGAGGAGATTGGAATGGTGAGTTGGAGTTATTGATGTGTCCTCGTAACTTAGTTTTCTTAGTAAGGACCTCAAGTAATAATAAGATATAGGAAACCTAAGCTAAATAGGCAAAGATTTAGGGAACTTAAAGCTAAACACCCAATTTTGTTTTGCACTTTTAAGTTAGAAATGGAAAGATAACTGGTTCTTCTGTCTTTCCCTCCCCTGTTCTCTTTCTTTCCATCACAATGCAGTCAAACAAGGACTAATAGTTTCATTTACTTGTTTCTACTGAAGTGTCTTCATAGTAAGTTTATTGTTATTCTTCTTTCGCCAGGAGTACACCAAGAGTACTTTACTGAGGATGGATTGAACTGGAACTTGGCTGTTCGCAACTACTGGTCCCTTCTTTCACCTTTGATCTTTTCAGATCATCCAAAGCGGCCTGGTGATGAAGACCCTTCTCCACCTTACAACATGCTCAGAAATGTACTTGACATGAATGCCCATCTTGGCGGGTTTAATGCTGCTTTATTAGATGCTGGAAAGTCGGTTTGGGTTATGAATGTCGTCCCGACAACTGGTCCCAACTATCTCCCGCTCATACTTGACAGGGGGTTTATTGGTGTTCAACATGATTGGTATGTGTGCCTGTTCTTTTTTTTTGACTGATAATTTGTAATAAACTATGTGCGAGTAACAAGCTTACTATGTATGAGTCGCTCCTACTTCCTGGACACATGGTAAGTTGTCACATGGTATGTGTAACAGTTATTTAGAACACTGTTTAGCACACATGTTATTATCTCCTGCATCTCTCTTAATGCACAATCCTTTTACATTCCCTTCTATTTTGCTGAGTTTCTATAATCTCCCACTTGAATTCTTGCATTTCACTGTAGAGAACCTGATTAGAGTTTTTAAAGGTTGTTTTCTCAATGCATGAATTTAAAATTGCTTGACCAATTAGGCAGGTCCCTTTACCTTGCAACTAGCCTTCTACGTGGTGGCAAGTATCTATCTTGCCTACAGTTGCACAGTGAAAACTTTGGCACTATTCTATTGGGTTGGTAACAGTTTGGCTAGGAGTTGTGAAATTTTTTCCATCCTGACCAGCTCCATTTTACTATTGGAGTGGATGGAAACTCAAGACTTTTTTTCTCTTTTTCTGCCGAGTTTTCCTTTCCATTTTATTGTATATTCAGTTTTGTTGCATCGTCCAACTGCTAAGCAAATATGAACCTGAATGCACACTCCCAAATTATAAACTCACTGTCAAATGTCTGTTTTTTTGGCTTTTCATTCATAAGCTGGGCCTAGATAGATGAGATTTGGCTTGCTTGTTACTCCTATTGCTGATGTGGTCTTATTCTGATTTTTCCTAGAATGTGAAAGTTTTGCCAACTGATGTACATTTTTTTAGCATAACCAATTTTTCATTAGTTAAAGTTGTATAACTGCATATTGCTTCCAAAATAGGTGGTGGTTTTTTCCTGCAAGGCCATTTGTCGATATTTAAACATTGCATTTTTGTCTAGGTGCGAAGCATTTCCAACATATCCACGAACTTATGATATGGTTCATGCTGAAGGGCTGCTAACGCTTCAACAACATCAGCTGCATAGGTGCTCCATGCTTGATATATTATTGGAGGTTGATCGTATTCTCCGGCCAGAGGTATGCTGATTACTAATAATTTTTCTACTCTTGACTTTATATCTTTTCTGCTAATTGGTTTAGTTACTAAACCATAGTCAATATGCATGCATCACAAATCTTACCATCCACTAGTTTACCTGGAAGCTCTAAAAGCATTTCTCAACATACAAACCTATAGAGTATTGCTACCTGTACAAATTTTATGTGACACAAATATTACAACTAGAAATTAGTTGTCCATTTTGTGGCAATGACTTGGATTACTTCACTGCATCGACGGGTTTCATCCATTCAAGCAAGAGTGGGCATGGGATTCAAATAGTTACATCTGTATCACATGATAAGTATTACAACAAACCTTTTCCAATTTTCTGACTATTTATACGCACCAGAGAAGCATTCCAACTAACCATAATGTGACAAAACAATCCCCTGTTCTTGTTTTAATAATTTCTTACTGAGGATCATATTACGTATAAGCTTAGCTTCTTCAAAATTATAACCATTCAATTTAGGCAATAGTTATCAAAAGCGTGCCTAGGCAAAAAAGTCAGCACCAAGGGAGGATGCACCTCACTTTAGCTAGGCGCGCGCCTTACTTTTATTGTGAACAAGTGTGACCTTATACGAGAACCCAGTAACATCATCGACCCTTTCCATCTATGGTTCAAGCATTGGTGAAGCTTCCTTATTTTGTTACAAGCATCGTCTAGAACATAGCAAAATAGAACAGTTTGAGGTATGGGGCCTCTAGCTTTCTTCTAATCATACCTGTCCCTTGCTTTGCTCAGGTATGCGCCTCACTTTTGCACTTTTAGCCCAGGACCAAAGGACCTTGGTGCCTATGTGCACTTTTCGCCTTTTGATCACTACAATTCAGGCCAATTTTCATAAAAGTACCTTGAACTTTGCCATATGTTCACTTTGCTACGATCCCTTGTTTTAGTTTTAGCCCTTTCTTCTTAAGAGGGTCATACCACAATGACTCTTTTATTGAAAATGATACCTTCAACTTTCTTTTTATCACTTTAATACCACAAAATCCATGAAATTGGAATGGAAAAGGTAAAATGATGGTAATAACCCAGCCACTTCTCCACCTCCCACCTACCTGCCCAAGAGGTGTTGGAGTGTGGGGAGTGGGGCCTGGTCAGCACATGGGGAGAAAGTTTCACAGTATGAGTATTGGAATTGGTTTTTGGACCCATCTTATGAATATCGATATTAGCGGTTTCAACTGTTTACAGTTCTGAATCGAAGTTTTGAAAAACTAGAAAAATATTTCAAACCTTTAGGCATTAATTTTATATGTTATCTGTCATGGTGGTGGTTTAGGGAGGAGGAAGAAGATGGTCGTGGTGGTGGGTTGTGGTGGTGGGTTCGAGGTTTAGGAATGGGAAGTAGGTGATGGTGGTGGGTTAGGGTTTGAGAATGAGGAAGAAGATGATGTTGGTGGTTAGGGTTTAGGAAGAGGAAGATGGTGGTGGTCGATGAGGGTTTAGGAACTAGGCAAAAGATAATGACGATGAGTTAGGGATTAGGGTAGGAGAAGGTGGTGGTGGTTGGTTAGGGTTAGGGACAAGGAACGAGGAAGAAGATGCCGGTGGTTAGCGTTAGGTTTGGGGATGCAAATATTTTGATCTTTAGGGATAGGATCGTCCTAAATTTGTTAAGTTTGACGGTGGACTAATAGTGGCTAGCAAAGTGAAATTGCTTAAAAAGTTCAAGGCATTATTCTCTAGAAGGTCATGGTATGAAAGTGAACCTAGGGCAAAGTTACAAGGGGTATTAATTTATTAAAGTGAAATTGACCTCAGTTTATTCTAAAGCAATTCCTTCTTTTTCTTTATCATCTGCAGGTAATCAGTATAAATTAATTAATAAATAAACTTAGGGCACAATGTTACGACATTCTTTCTCTTCTGCTGTTTTTTTTTTCAAATAAGTTTCAACTAAAACTCTCTATTACTTTAATAATCTATCGAAGTTTTCATTGCTAGGGCAATAGCATAGATGAAAAACATTAAAGTATCAATTTTGCGGCAGACGCTAGCTTATCTTAGTTTTAACTTTAAGATGTTCAATTAGTGTCGATTCGATTCAACAAATTTTGTTCACTTTGACTTGAATAAGTACATTTTAAACTGCATTTTCCCATGTGGCTTGTTTCTTTGCCTGGTTTCAGAAAAAGGATCCCTTGTATACACTATTTTTGCAAACTTAATATACTGGCTTCTTGCAGAAATGTTTAGTTGGTTCCTTAATAATTAATGGTCACATTACCTATTAAGTTTCAAATTTCTATGTAGAAGTCTAAAGTAGACTTACCAGAAAACACATCTGCTGTTTTTGGAACTTCGCTTCTAAAAACATGGAATCATTTCCTTGTGGAATTGGTAAATCTAAATGGCTCAAACATTCCATGGACAGAAAAGAAGAAACCATAAGCCTTCTTCCTATAGCCCTTATAATTGTAATTGGAATTATTTGATGCTTGTTGAGGATTTAAGTTTGATTGTACATAGACAAATTTCCTAGTTTAGAATCATTGGGTTTGAACGAATCTTTATATTCATTGGGTTTGAACGAATCTTCAAATCTATTGGGTTTGAATGAATATTCAGATTAATCTAGTTGAACGAATTTTCATATTCGTTGGGTTTTGGTTGTGACTGTATAGAGGAGTTGCAACTGTTCGTTCAGATTCGTTTTGATTGTTGGAAGAGGTATACCTGTTCATGAAAAAACATGAGAATTCTATAAATATCCGAGTATACCAAAGTCCCAAACATTACCAACAAATCACAAGCATAACACAAAATTAACAATACTCAACAGTTTCAAGAAGGGATTCATATTTGACGTCTGCATCTTTTGATAAAGGTTTTGTTGTATCCGGAGGGAGTATTCGCCTGAACTTGTAAACAACTCTTTTCGAGTAGCGGCAAATAACTTTCTATGTCAACATACAAATACGCTTCAAAGTCATTTTCGTTTTATCTCTATTATTTTTCCTAACATTTTTTAGAAAGTTATTATAGCACCAAAACAGTGGCATAAAAAATTTGACTCATCCATTTTGTCGTTTGGGCTTAGATAGTTGTATTTATTCGAAATTTACAAAAGATCGATATAATTGTATGCTTGTATGTTGATGATATACTTATTGTTGGAACAAATATGTTTGGCATTTTAGAAACTAAGAAGTACTTAGCTTCAGTCTTTAAGATGAGAGATTTGGGTGAAGTTGATACTATCTTAGTTATTACGATTAGAAAGTATGGTCGAGGATATGCTTTAAGCCAAACACATTACATTGAAAAAATATTATCCAAATTTAAGCATCTTAATTTTAAAGAATTTAACACTAATTTTGATTCAAGTGTTAAATTGACAAAGAATTCAGGTAGGGTAATTGCTCAACTTAAATATGCTAGTGCAATTGACATTCTAATGAATCTTATGTATTGTACTAGACCCGATATTGCTTTCGATGTGTGCAAACTAAGTAGATTTACTAGCAACCCATGTTGAGAACATTAGAAGGCCATAAGTAGAGTGTTTGGTTATCTTAAGAAAACCATTGGACTTGGCTTATTTTATAATGATTTTGCAGCAACGCTTGAAGGATATACAGATGTTAGCTGGATAACAGATACATGAGATAACATGTTCACATCTGGTTGGGTGTTTCTCCTTGGTAGGGGTGCCATTTTGTGGGCATTCAAGAAACAAACTTGTATATCTTATTCGACTATGGAGTCAAAATTTTAGCTTGACGGTTATGGGTAAAGATGCTGAATAAATTAAGAATTTGTTATTACGTATCAACTTGTGGCCCAAACCAATGTCTCATATTTCCATCAATTGTGATAGTCCTACTCTATCAAGAGCATATAATAGTATTTACAATGACAAGTCTAGACATATAAGTCTAAGACATGAGTTTGTGAGACAATTGATATTAGATTGAGTGATCAAAATAATGTATGTGAAGACTAGTAAGAATTTGACAGATTCTTTTACTAAAGGCCTACCTAGAGAAGTTGTAAAAGGAACATAAAATAAATGAGACTAAAACCTCTTATAAAAATCACCAACAATGGTAATCCAAACTTAGAGAAATAAATCAATTAGTACAAGGTTTAATGGATAAAAACAAGTTGTTTGAAGTGATTGAGAAGCACTGATTAACAAATATATAACTCCATTTGATTGATACAAAATCAGTGTGACAAATACGGTGACAAGGGTGAGATTTGCTCTTAATAAAGTTAAATAAATACATAAGTAGTAGGGGTATATAAAGTAACTTCACCTATGTAAATGTAGGAGTGGTGTCGCTTCTCACGAGAGTTCAGAGGTTTACTCTTTGAATCATTTACGAAACTAGAAGATTAACACATGGTCATAAAAGTGCTAAAGCAATGTTTGAAATTGTTGTAATCAATATGTTGTAATGTGTACGATACCTCCGGTTATGTTGTAAATAGTAATTGGTTAAAAGCTAAGGCTACTAATAACTTAAAGAAAACCTTGATATATTTGTACTATTTGAAAGTTTAAGTTATAAACACCTTGTATTCATTATAATAATATTTTGTGTTGTGTTTGATAAATTCAGTGATTATACAATCTATAAGTAGGAGACTGAAAATGAAAATTTGATTGTACATTTAAAGTGAGAGATTGTTGAGGATTTAAGTTTGATTGTATAAAGACAAACTTCCTAGTTCAGATTCGTTGGGTTTGAACGAATCGTAAGATTCGTTGGATTTGAACGAATCTTCAGATCCATTGGGTTTGAACGAATATTCAGATTCGTTGGATTGAACGAATTTTCATATTCGTTTGGTTTTGATTGTGACTGTTTAGAGGAGTTGCAACTGTTTGTTCAGATTCGTTCACTTTCATATTTATTATGGCTATTGGAAGATGTATATGTTCATGAAAATGCATGAGAATTTCTATAAATATCCGAGTATACCCATGTCCTAAATATCACCAAAAAAATCACAAGCATAACACAAAATTACTGATACTCAACTATTTCAAGAAGTAGGGATTCAAATTTCTTGTCTGCATCTTTTGATAAAGGCTTTGTTGTATCCTGGGGGGAGTAACCGCCTGAACCTGCCAGCAAACTCTTTTTGAGTGGGGGGAATAACTTTCTAAAGAAAATATCGACGTACATATACGCCTCAAAGCCATTTTCATTTAAACGATATTATTATTATCACTAACTATGCTTATGCATCACAAATATGGTTTGTATTTTCCAAGTGTACTGTTAGTAATAGAGAGATTGTATATAAATACAATATAGTGTACATAGGTGCACATTGGAAAGCATGATACATTGTGAAATCATGTCGGTCCCCTAAAACCGTTAAGACGAAGCTTACCCCTACCGTACCACATACCATACAACATTCCATGTTCCAAAGGAATCTGCTCATCATTATCATTGAAAAAAAAAACTTCAAATTTTATCGGATGTCCCAGAAGGGACTTCTCATCATTAGAGTCATTACACATCAGATGATAAGCAGCTATTGATACTTGGAGAAGGCCTCACCAAGCACTTACTTGAACTTCATAACCCATCGTCAAATCTCATCATAACCTCTGAGTTGTCTGGAAACCATGGCTGACAGTGAACGATTGCTATAGAACCTAGATTGCTAGTTGGCAGGAGGGATTTTTTTTTTGTTCTCTCCACTATCTTGGAGCTTAGAAGTCATACATACAGAGCAAATTGTCATTAGTTCTCTGTAAATAAAATACTCAAGATGATTAAATTGCATAAATGGAAAGGCATACTGCTTCAGTACGCCTCTGCCACCTTACCACAACCACCATGCACGCACATGCGCTTCCTTTCCTGGTGATGCCAAATTTCAAGACATTAGTAAGAAAAATTAAATGCAATACACACTTGAGTTCAGAATCAGTACTGATTTAGTAGATTCTTTATCCTTTTGTTCCATTCTACTATGAAATTGACTTAAGCATGAATGCAGGGTTGGGTGATATTTCGGGACGTTGCTTCTCTTGCTGAAGCAGCCAGATCTCTAGCTACACAGCTGAAGTGGGAAGCAAGGATGATAGAGATTGATGGCAACAATGACGAGAAGCTCCTAATCTGTCAGAAGCCCTTCTTTAGAAAACAATCGTGAAAAGCTATGCTCTACCTGAAGTTTGATGGAGTACATAATATTCATTTATTTCATGAAATGGTGATTACCATAAAGTCCCAACTTGAATGGGAGGACCAGATAGCCACATGTGAGAAAGTGGGGGAATTGTCAGCAGAGAACACGTCAACTCTTGTTGGAACCGCAAGGTCTCCACGGGCGTAACTAGAGAAGATGCAAACTGAGGGAGTATAGTTGGTAATACCTTTTGTTGTTGAAATTTTTATATAGAGATGCAAAGATGGGAGACATGAAAGGCATGTTTTTTTTTTTTGTTCAGAAAGTCATAAAAGGAATTTATGTTGCAGTATAGATGAACTTAAGCTCAATAAATAAGATTCATTCTTTCCTTTCGCACACTTGTGCTTTTGTAGTGAGTGCTCACTTGCTGCTTGCGTACATATATTTTGGTATAAATTCAGGGATACATTTGTAAGATGGACTTTTTCTTTTCTTTTCTTTTTCTTCTGTGTATTGCCAAGTCCACAGGAATGTAATGTTGAAACAGCCCAACCTTGGAGTACTCAGAAGCACTAGAGAGAAGTTCCAACATTACCTGAGAAATCCAATGTCACTTCTTCTCTCTCTCTCACACACACACACACACACACACACACACACACACACTCTCTCTCTCTCTCAGGTAGTAATAGACTTCATTAGGACTTTTCTTGTATGCACTCCAAAAATATGTATTAATTCCTGTAGCTTGGGATAACAAAAAAGCAACGTACCAAGTCCACCTCTTGCTTGATCACTTCTTTTTCCACTAAGTGATTGTTTAGGGACCACACCTCATTAAGATCATATTGGCAGACTCTCCCCTCAAAAAAAGAGAGCGACCCCATTGAAGACAGGACTGAGGTACAACGAGACCATTTATGAGGCTGCAGGTTACGGATCCTCTGACTCCCAATCTGGTTGCCTTCTCGGGTCTCGTCGGTGTTGCCTGTGGGTTGTGATGTGCCGCCAATGTCCACAATAAACATATAAAAACCAATCCCTTAGCATATGTGTCTAGTGAATCTTTCCTTCGGTTTAGGTTTAGGACTAGACCAGTTCGGTTTAATTGTAGAAATAGAATTGGATTTGGCAACAATCAAGGACTAGGATTAGGTCTTAGGTTTGATTTGGTTTGGTTCAAATATGATTAGAATGGATGGAAGGATGAATGATCTTAGTTGGGCTTTGGATTCGGAAATACATATCATGTAGTAATTAATTTTCATTGCTTAAATGATTCCAAAAACATACATACCATTACTACACTAAAAGGCCAGAGGTGTCGCCCGCAAAAAGTAACCTAGAAAAATCTGCGTGATTAAAAAGGAGATCCATTTTGCACACCTATACAAGAGATATAATCCAATTTTTGGTTTAACATAATTCTTACCTAAACATATAATTATTTAGAAAAAAGAAAATACTCACCTACTAACTCAAACTTTTGTACTAATCATAACCCTCTTCCCTCTCTAATCCCTTTTCAGTCAACTCGATCTCTCTAATTCCTTCTCACTGAAATTGCGTGTCCTCAAATAAACTATAAACTGTTTACATGAGAAAATCTACGATTTCACACTACATACAGAGTTTCAATGGAAACCAAAAAAATATTTCTTCCAGACATTTCTTCGAATATTCAATGAATAGTCTGCAACTAATACCAGTTTATAGGAAATCAAGAAAACTTTACATATTCTCTCATTTAAGAAAATGGAAAATGAAATAGGAGAATGGAAAATCAGAGATACGAAGTGGAGTGGAATGGAAAATCAAAGATATGAAGTGGAATGGAATAAGTAGATGGGAGAATTCAAAGGAGCAAACTCTATCATGTTTCTAGCTGAATTTAAAGCAACAAAAGCCCACCGAAATGTAAAGCTTTGCAATAGTTGCATTGAATTACAGTGTTCACAAAATTTCAAACAATGTAATCGACATTTGTTGGATGGATTCGTATTTATAGACAACAAATGTTGATCGTAACAAATATTGTATGATAATTCCGCAACCAAACAAGCCCTTTGTATATACATCCCACATCTGACAAAGTTAACCTGCCACTGGATCTAGTATCGAAAAATTCACGTTTAGGCATTGAAAGGATATTCTATTAGTAAGGGTTTCCAGAAAACAAAGAGTTGGTGCTGCTTGTTATCTTCCACCAGATAATTCAATCGCATTCTGGTTATAGATGGAGTCATCACCCCAATCAAACCTCTGGTGCAACCGATCATACTCCTGCCTCCGGGTAACCTCAACCTGCTGCCACTCCTCCCACCTCTCTTCCAATCCTTCCCCCTCCAACATCCGTACCACCTCAGACATCGATGGTCGATCCTCGGGCGTCGCCTGGTTGCAAAGAAGTGCCACTTGGATCATTTTCTCAACCTCGTCAATGTTGTACTGCCTGTTCATGTTACGGTCGATGATAGTGTCAACACGTTTCTCCCTCACCAATTTCTTCACCTTCACAAGGAAAATATGAGAAATTTCAGTAGGAAAAATAAATAAATTGAGCAAGAGAAGAGTAATTAACATAATTGAAGTACATAAAGAACACAACCGGGCGGTGGATCAATGGTTATCCACATGTGCACAAGTGATGTGTTTGTTGGTGTTTTTGCCTTTGGACTAGTAAAGATAGTCCCACATTGACTACACCACCAAGTGAATATCTCAATATAATAATTTGCATGTGTTGAGGTATGCACATGGGGTGTGGTGGGGCACATGGGTGCCATGTGAGGATGTTTTATTAGGAGAAAAAATGATTAACTCCTCAATGAAAGCTTTTACACTTTTTGTCATGCTCTTGGAAATTATTCCATAGGTGATAAACCCCAAAGGGACTTAGCGACTCGGACTCGAACTCGAGCTGAAGGACGCACTTTGCACTAAGTTTTATGCTCGGGTTGCATGAACGGATGCTGAACGGACGCTGAGTGGATACTGAGAGGGCTATGCATTAGGCTGCGATTGTGGGATACCAATTTTGTATATTAGTTTTTTAGTCCCACATCGGAAAGAAGAGGATGTTCTTCCATCCTTTCCTATATAAAGAGCCCTCTAGCCTCATTTTAAGAGATACCAAAATTGAAAAAGAGGAGTCCAAAATGAGTCTATTCGAGTCACACAATGATGTGACTACGAGCGTTCTAGAAGTTCTCTTGTGAATTTACTGGCTCTTGGGAGCAGATCGTCAATAGAGGACGAATCTTGCTTTGAGCAACGGTGGTCTTCACCGCCCCAGCAAAAATAATTTTATTCTGTCTTGTCTCTTCTTTCTTTTTCTATCTCAATTGTAATTGCGTTTGCAAGGAAGAACAATGCTTGTTTCTGCCAGTTGCTTTCTGGAGTTGGCACTCGTCTTGAGTTTAGATCTCCGTTCAGAAAGATCTTGTACTATTCTAACAAGCTCGTTCAGAATTTTGTTTCTGGCATTTGTTCAATCCATCTGAAGATCTGTCTGAGGGACTAGCAATCTCAAAGCAAGATCCGAGTAAGATGGAGAACAACCGTGCAAGTCTTCTCGACACAAGTTTCAACAAACTTGAGAAGTTTGACGGGGATCATTACAACGTTTGGAAGAGAAATGTCAGCCTTAATCTCCAACTTGTAGAGGTGAAGTACGTGTTGATAGATACTGAGCCTGTTGTTCCGGAGGGTGATGCTGTTACTGTTCGGGCGATTGCAAATGCAAGAGCTAAGCAGAACAAGTGGAGACAACAACCTCTGAAAACTGCTGATTCTCAACTCCATGGAAGTTACTCTGGTGGAGTCATACAGCAAGATGGACCAAGCAAAGGTTGTCTGGGAGGCTCTGGAAAAACATTACAAAGAGGATGAGAACCACAACAAGATCCATGTGACAAAAAAGTCTGAAAAATGCGATTTGAGGACGACAAGACGATGTTGTCGCAAGTCAAGGAATTTCTCTAGTTACGTCAAAAACTTGAGGATGATGACAAGCCCTTGGTCGATTCTTTCGTCGTGGGAGAAATTGTTGCCAAGCTCCCGCCTGGTTGAAGCAAGCTTATCTCAGACGTGTACCAAAAGAAGATGGAGGTCAGCCTTGATCAACTATTGCACATCCATGTGGAAGATGAGTTGAGGGTTCAAAACAAAGTGGACACGCTGTCCAAACAGTTGGCAAAGGCCAACATGGTGCATGCTGGTGACTCCAAGGGGAAGCAAAATGCTTCTCTCAACAAAATAGACTTCAACCATTTGAGGGTGAAGTCGGCATTGTTCAAACCAAATCCTAAGAACGATGTGACTTGTTTCAACTGCGGCAAGAAATGCCACTTCAACAGAGACTGCAGATACAAGTCCAAACAGAAAGAGCAAGGTGAGCCTAACAAGGTTGTCATGATTGCGCAGGTTATTACGGCTGGTGTCAACACTGACTGGTGGATGGACACTGGCGCATCCTGCCATGTTTGCTCGAAGGAGTTGTTTACCACCTACAAGCCTACATCTGAGAAGGTCATGGTGGCAAACCAGGCACAAGCTGAAGTACTTGGGACCGGAACAATGGTGCTGAATTTGACTTCGGGGAAGTCACTGACGTTTCAGGATGTGAAGCACGTACTGGTGATAGTCAAGAACCTGGTCTCGGAAAGTCTGCTTTGCAATGCAGGCTTGAGGATGAACATCAATGCTGGACAGATGGTAATGTCATACAAAGGAACATACTTCAGAAAAGCCTTTTGTACCGAAGGGATGTTCAAACTTCAGCTTGTAACTCGTGCAAATAATATTAGTGCAGTCTCTTCTTCTGGTTACTCTCTTGAGTTATGGCATAATAGACTAGAAAATGTTCATTGTAAAAGAATAAACAAGATGTCTAGTCTAGGGCTTATCTCCAAGTGTGGGGGTAAGGAGGTAGAGAAGTGTGAGGTCTGTGCGCAGAAAAAGATCACAAAAAAATAGTTCAAACGGGTAAACCGAAGTACATATCTCCTGGTGTTGGTGTACTCAGATATATGTGACTTCAAACAGTTCTCCACAAAGGCCGGGATGAAGTATTTCATTACTTTCATCGACGACTACTAAAAGTATGCGTTCGTCTACCTGCTCAAGTCTAAAGACGAAGCATTCGAGAAGTTCAAGGAGTTCAGGGCTGAATCTGAACGTCAAACTGGACGACAACTCAAGAGACTCTGAAGTGATCGGGGCGGAGAGTACAAGTCTATTGAATTCACATCATTTTGGAAAGAACATAAAATTGTTAATAAGATGACTGCTCCATATTCTCCTCAATAAAATGGAGTAGCAGAAAGGAAGAACAAGACATTGACAGAGATAATGAACTCTACGCTGTTAACTACGGGTCTTCCAAACTGCTTTTGGGGAGAAACTGCGCTAACGGCCATGTTCATTCTAAACAGAGTGCCGTACGCAACTTATGATGTCACTCCTCATAAACTCTGGTTCAAGGTCAGACCAAACTTGAATGTCATTTGAGTATGGGGATGTCTGGCGTATGTGAAGCTTCCAGACTTGAAGATACAAAAGCTGGAGACGAGGACTACAAAAGCTATATTCTTGGGATATGCTGAAAAGAGTGATGCTCGGAGGTTCCTTGATATCGAGTCTAACTATATTATTGGAAGAACCCCCTACCCTCGGGTGTCGTCGACATTCCTTGCGGGTTTGCCTGCGGGTGTCGTCAAACTCGTCGTTGGATCGTGGATAATCAGAGAGGAACTTTTGTGTGATCCTCTGATTTCAATCTCAACGTGGGTTCTGAGATTAGAGAGTATACTTCTTGGAAAGTTTTGCACAAATCTCTATTTCTAGCCCTTGTTCCGGCAAGTTCTATCCATCGTACATTTTTCATGCCGCATGAGTTTGGGATTGTACAAATAGATGGAGAAAGTCGTGATCGCATGTAGGCACACGACACGTTGCGTTTGACCTCGTCCCTGTGTGCAAATGTGGAGATGGGAACACCTGTGACCAAGGTGTTTCAGGCCAAATTAGAGAAGACCTCATCCAGTAGGACAGTCGTGCCCGCACCAGAACCGTCGCAGGTGATAAAGAAGATAAGAGTTGCTGCCCAATGACATCGAACTTGAAGGGACGAGAAACTACCTAAGTTGGTCAAGTAGGGCATTGTTGAACCTTCGGACCAAGAGGCTTGAAAAATGTGAAGGGAGAGTGCACTGAGCCAAAGGATAAGACGAGTGCTGAGTGGAGCACATAAAGTCACCTTAATTCTCTGGTGGTTTCTTGGCTGTTGACTTCTGTGTCTCCATCCATAGCTGAGATGGTGGAGTCGATCTGCAGTACAGCTGATGTCTGGACGACATTGGTTGAGATGTACTCTGGAGCTGGGAGTGTCATGATGATGATGGAAGTTGAGGAGAAGATTGATGCTACCACACAGGGGGGGAAGACGGTACTCCAGTATGTAGCGGAGCTACGTCGCTTATGGGCGGACTTGGACTACTATGATCCGCTATCATTGCAAAATCCGGTAGATGTTCTCCTTGGAAAACAGTACCTTGAGCGTAGGCGTGTGGCTCATTTTCTTAAGGGTCTGAACCCGCAGTTTGAAGCTAGGAGGGCAGCAATGTGTCATCTGCCATCTTTTTCGTCCCTGGATGAGGCTGTTGCATCGATAGAGCAAGAGGAGATCCGACAGAAGGTGATGAAAGGCGAGACCTCACCAGCTGTCTGTTCTGCATTGGTGGTTCCTAGTGCTCCCAACAGCGATGACAGGAAGTGCTACAATTGCGGGAAGAAAGGGCACCTTAGCTACAACTGCCTCAACCCCGCATTCTGGTCGTGGCCGAGGAGGCAGAGGACAGAGAGGTGAACGTGCAGGTCAAGGAGGCAGGGGACGCGAAGGCCGGTGAGTTGCTTACCTAGCTGTGACGGAAGAGACCACTACCAAAATGACTGGAGCTGAGATAATAGAGTTGGAGGAACTACGTCAGTTCAAGCTTCAGGTTGAGAGTTCTAAGGGCAAGGGACTGACCACTCAAGATCTGGATAACACTACCTACCTTAGTAACTTTATTGATTACGCTACTCACATGGGCAAATCTTGTTCGGGCACTAGTATCCACAAAATCTCATACTGGTAGGATCATAGACTCAGGTGCATCTAGGCACATCACAGGTGCATCTAGTGAGTTTGCATTATATTATCCGAACAAGCATATGCATCCCGAGACAGTTGAGACTGTTGATGGGACATCCTAACCCATCAGGGGTACTGACTCGGTCCATTGTACTTTATCTGTTACCCTGTCATATGTATTGCATGTTCCTGCGTTTCTTTAGAGGAGACTTCCTGCAACTTTGGTGTGACAACAAATCAACAATTGATATTATAAACAATCCAGTTCAGCATGATATCACCAAATATGTGGAGATTGATCGGTTCTTTATCAAGGAGCAGCTGAATAGAAAAGTTCTGACTTTGAGCTATGTGAAATCAGCGGAGCAATTAGCTGATTGTTTAACTAAAGGTTTAGGTCCTAGATAGTTTGATACCTTTTGTAACAAGATGGTGATGATTGATATCTATCGTCCATCTTGAGAGGGAGTGTTAAGTTATGGAGGACTTATTTAGTCCCACATCGGATAGAAAATAAGGAGGAGGCTAGCCTCCTCCTATATATATGTACCCCCTCTCTTGGAAGTAAATCAATCAATTATTTTTTCTCTACAGTTCTTATGGTACTGGCAGTGGCGAGATGAAAACTCAAAGACAAGGTTGGATGTTTTCATAGTTGTGGTTTTGGTGGTTAGTTGAGAGTGAGTGGTTGCGTAGGTGGGGTGGTTGGGCGGGTTGGAAGAGAAAAAGAGAGAAGGGTGGAGGAAAAGTTTGATGGAGAAAGGTAGAAAATCATGTTAAAGTCCCTGATACTTACACCAAAACTATAGAGGGTTCGTGAGGATTGAGGGTTAAGATTAATATTATTCAACACTTACATACCGTAACATTTCTTCAGCATCTTCCTAGTCATGTTACCAACCTAACAGGTGAGAGTTCTCTTTGGTCAAAATAGAAAATACAAGTGCATCTTAAACCTACAATCATTTATTTGTGATATAAATTATGCAACAAAAACATTAATCTACCAACGGCCAAAACATTATAACAAGAGAATGCCTACAATAAACAACCACCAAATAAGTAATGCATACAAGGTACATTGACATGCAAAATAAGTAAATTTTAACGATAAAATGTCCACTATGACTATGAATTGTGACTATTAATAATTTCCATTTTGATAGCAGAAGGTACCTAAAATTTAATACGGGTGAAAGCATACTCCATTTAATATCAACACCAACCAAGTCATTCATCTTCCATAGTACCCTACACTTGTAAGCGAGAAAAAGTCTTCATATGGAGTTAGCAAACTTACATGATCAAGTAGTAGCACATCATCTTCCTCCTCCAATCGTGAGAAATCTATTGCACGCTGTCCTGTGACAAGTTCAAGGAGCATGATCCCATATCCAAAAACATCTGTCCTCTCAGATGATTTTCCGGTAGATAGATATTCAGGTGCTATGTGACCCATAGTCCCTCGAACTTGAGTAGTCACAGAAGTTTTCCTTACATCCACCAACTTCGCTAAGCCAAAATCTCCGACGACTGCTTCAAAATCTTCATCAAGCAAGACATTTGCTGCTTTGACATCACGATGGATTATTTTTGGGTTGCAATGTTCATGAAGGTATTCTAATCCGCGAGCAGTGCCTAAAGCGACTTTTTTTCTTGTAGGCCAATCTAACACCGGTTCACCAGGTTTAAAATCTGCATTAATCAGCATCAAAATCTACTTTTAATAACAAGTAGAGATAGATCATTCCATCATTTACAAAGATTGATATCTCAAGAGAGGTTTTGAAGTATCCAGGTAATACTAATAACATTTCACTAATTTCTCCACAAATCTGCACAGGTACTAAAGTTATCTAGTAACATATAAAATTAAAAATAAGCATTTTTGGAATGTCATTCCTTCTGGTCATGTCCATAGAGATGAATGTGATTCTTTATAATAATTGTATCATCTTACCTCTAGACGTTTTATAGTCTAGGGGGAACATGGAGTCTTAGTTGCATGAACTTAAATTGTATAACCAAAATGTAGGTCTACCTACCAGCCAACTGACCTTTTAAGTTTTACGAGATGGTCCTCTCATGCTCATATCAACCTTGGCTAGAATAGGGCACCAATATAGAGGGTCGATAGGCGGTCAACTTTATCAATCTTTTATGGAGCTTTTTATGCTCCATTGCCGACCGATTTTGATTGGAGAAGGCTTGGATGATAATTTAATAACGTGCATGTACAAGATTGGGGGTAGTGGTTTTATTGTTAAGTATAACTCACTAGAAATCAACAATAGGTGGGAATATAGGCAAACATGGGAGCACAACTTTAATAATTATCGCTATAACTAAGTAGACGTAATAAACTGGGTAGAGTTGGAATCAGAGAATAAAATGAAGCAAGACAATGGAATTTGAAGTAGAGTAGAATATGTTGGTTCTACGTCTTTCATTAATAGCCTATCCCATTTAGCTCTATTAGAGTGTTCAGTTGTTACTGTGTGAATATACAAAAAAACAAATATGGTGAAAGTATGATAAATGAGATAATTAACATATGTAATTCGGGGGGAGGGGGGGGGGGGGGGGGGGGGGGGGGGGGGAAGGGGGTGGGGAAGAATACAAATAAAGATAAAAATCAGTGCCCTAAATGAAGCTAGGACATGGAAATGATACAAACAAAATATCAGAAGAAAAGATGAATAGAAGGATAAAGAACACTCATAAATATACATAATTTAACATGGTGCACAGATATGTCTTCTCCTACGCCCACGACTGCACACAAGTCATTTTATTATTTTGAGAAAGTTACAATTACAAAAGATTGAAGTCCTATTTGTAACAAGAGATGTATATTTATCGAACTACCTCTACTATTTGAGATACGGACAGAACTCATCCTACTCATGTACGACACCTATATACTAGTTGGATCAACAAATTTGGGGCTAAATCTAAGTAGAAAATCTGATCAAAGTTCCACAATCTCTAAAAATTTTCTTCTTAGAAATTTATCAGATGACTTCCACACTATGCAATTTGTTCCTCTTGTAACTCAATAGCTCGCATGTGATGGCCTTTACATCGATCAACCATGAAGGCCAATTGAGGTTGCACACAACCACAATTTCCCTAAAGTCACAACCTTTGTCAACAGGATTATCAGTTCCAGGAACCTTCTCCAATGTTAAGGTTCCATCATCCAACCAACCACGAATAAAGTGATACTTCATATGAACATTTTTTGTCCTGACGTAAAAAATGGAGTTCTTTGCAAGATGAATTACGCTCTAGCTGTGGCAGAAAAGAACACTGGTACCTTGCCTTCTGCACAACTCTTCTTAGAACCTCTTCACCATATCATCTTCTTGCTTGCTTCCGTAACTGTCCCTTATTCAACTTTGGTAGTAGAAAGTGTCACAATATTCTGCAATTGGAAAATCCAACTTACGAAAGTTCCACCCAATGTATAAACATAACCCGTGGTACTATTATCAATATCTTCTTCCAAGTCTGCATCAACAAATCCTTAGAGTCAACCCTCTTTTGTAACAAAGTCCTCTATCACTACTTTTTAGATATCGGAACATCCATTTGATGCCTACCAATGTTGCTTTCCTGGATTAGACATGTAGTAGCTCACAGCTCCACTACATGTGCAACATCAGATTTGGTAGAAACCATGACATACATAAGGCTACCAACAGCCGATGTATATGAGACTTTCGAGATGCATCATCGCTCTTCCTCTTCTTGGATGATGGCTCATTTGAGAGTAGAAATTGGCTCGCAAAGGAGTACTAACGAGCTTTGCATTCTGCATTTTAAATTTGTTCACAACTTTTTCAATATACCCAACCAGTGACCTGTCTCGAACATCCTCATCCCAAGGATCTGCTTTACGGCTCCTAGGTTCTTTCATTGCAAACTCCTTCGATAATCCCAACCTCAATTTATATTTCCTATATGGTAGATCTTGCAACGAGCATATCATCTATATACAATAGCAATATACTGTAAGAATTGTGAATACTCTTAAAATAACTTCAGTGTTCCATTCCATATCACATCTCCTGAAGCCATGTTCTACACGAAGGTATCAAATTCTTGTACCATTACCTTGCAACATGTTTTAAGTTATACAAGTTAGTCCCCAGGTTTAACCAAAGATGGAAGAATGCGTGGTCGAGATCAGAGGTTCACACAAAAGTTCCCACTCTGACTATTCTCGATTTCCACGAAGAACTATATAAGGATTCTGATTACAACATGCTCTCAAGATTACAAAAGAATCAGAATTAATCAAACTTCTCGTTCTTCCTTGCAATCGCAGTTGCAGACGGACAGAACAAAATTACAATAAAACAAAAACTACATTTTTTTCGTTGCAAAACGCAGTTGCAATCAGACAGAACGAACCAAGAAGAAAAAGGAGAAGAAGACAGAATAAAAAATTATTCTTGCTGGGGCGGTGAATCCTACCGTTGCTCAAAGCAAGATTCGTCCTCTATCGACGATATGCTCCCAGGAGCTAACAAGTTCACAAGAGAACTTCTGGAACGCTCGTAGTTACCTCTTTGTGTGACTCGAACAGACTCCTTTGGACTCCTCTTTCTCAACATTTTTGGTCTATCTCAAAAGGAGGCTAGATGGCTCTTTATATAGGGAAGGATGGAAGCCCCTCCTCCTCTTCTTTCCGATGTGGGACTAAAAAGTCAATATACAAAATTGATATCCCACAAACGAAGCCCAATGCATAGCCCGCTCAGCGCCCGTTCAGCACCCGCTCAGCGCCTGTCCAACGCCCGCTCATGCAACACGTGCATAAAACTCGCGCATAAAGTTTGGGGTCCCACAACTCTTACAATGAGACTTCAGTTACAAGCAGAAGCTCGTACATCCATTTGAAACTGAACGCCTTGTTTCAAAGTAAACGCCTTGTTTCAAAGTATGTCTCTTGCCAATATATCACCATCTGGCAAACATGGATGTTCACCGTCAAGTCTGCAACAGACTTCATGAGATCAGGTCCTTGGTAATCACTGGTACGTTGCTACGCGCACTTCTTTGAGTGTAACTTCTCGAAGTTCAGAATCCCAATCCTCAGATCCTCTACTTGATCCTTGCTTGCCATCAAGACATTCACCACTGAAAGGTTCGACCTTGATCAACAGCTCTTCCTAGAGCACATGTGGCTATATGCACCAGTTTTCATCCACTGGTCAGCAACCACGCCATAGGACTTAACGTGTGCAATCATAGCAACCAAGTTAAGTAATCAAAGAAACCAAGTTTAGTTATACCTTGCTATATTGGTTCGGATTGGTTCTACTTTTAAGTTCCAATTTCAGCCATGCGTCAAGTTGTCACTACCACATTCTAAAAATAGGAATATTTTTTACTTTTTATATATTATTAATATTGTGTGTAGTTATTTTAAATAATTGCATGATATATGTATTTATATTATATTATATACAGTGTTCTAATGTTTGAGTTAGTAGACTAGACCTAGAAGCCCACTAGATGGACCCCTGACCGAAATATAGGATTATGATTTTAATTTGTATTATTTAGGATTAAATTATTTAAGGTTGTAATTAATTACCGTAATTTTATTTAATTGTTACACCCTACCGTTGTTGCAATATTCGGAACCCAGCCTTAGCCCATAATTTCCAACAAGCTGTTGCATTCTAGACTTGACACGCCAACTTAGGCGCTGGACTTTTCCTTCACTCAAAATCATAATCCTTTGTGCTCTAATTTAATTGCACAACTTCCCGTGTCCAAAATCCATTATTTAATCCCGTGTCGTGCACATGTGTCGTTGTCATCAATTTTGAGACATCAACTCAATCCGTTTAGCCGGACCAATTAAAGGGTCCAAGACTGACACCAGGCCTACACCTTTCATGACCTTTGTGTAACTCATAATTATGCTCTCTTGTGCTTCATTTTAGCCACACAATATTCGTCGCGGATGTTTATTTCAATTCTAAATAAAATCTAACTTTTGTATCGTTGTGCGTTCCAATCGAAATTGGAGACGCAATCTCGATCCATTTTGAGCAACCCAAATTAGGGTAATATTCTATTCTGAATCTTCTATGTTCATGACACTTGTGTCCCAATTAATTTTAGCCCCATGTACTTCTAATTAATTTTAGAACACCACTTACATTTATTTAATTAAATTGGGGATACCAACTTTGACTAATCCCGTTTTAATCCCAATTTAATCCAAATACCCCATTAAATAAGCCCATGCAAAACACACAACGCCCCCTCACCCTACAAAATACTAAACACCAAATCGCCCACCAATTTTTCATTATTTCATGTGTCTGTACAAATATCCAAATTTAAGGGACTTATTTGCAAATGTTGCATTATGTGTCATCACCCCATTGATTCAAACCAAATGGAGAAACCCTAACCCATTGACTAGTCAACCTCACTTCTCTCTCCCTCCTTTGTATGAATAATTCCCTCATGTTAGATCCTAGCCACCCATTCAAAATGGGACTCATCATCACCACACACTCTACATCACACATCCCTATTCAATGTCTCCTCACACCCTTCCCAAGAGCAGGCCCTAATCCCAACACCTAGAAAATCCCCCCTCTCTCTCCTTCCTCCTCCTCCCAACCGTATACATTTTTCCCTTTCTCTTCTTCTTCTTCATCTCCTTCCTTCCAAAAAACAACTCATCACCTAGCTCCGGCCAACCTCTCCCCGGCCACTCCTCCATCTCCGACCACCTTCCCACGACCCCGACCTTCATCCGCCGACCCCGGCCGTCATCTCTACAACACCTCCAGTACCACCTCCCCCTCCCGCTGCAACCACCCATCCATCTCAACCTTCCACTATTCACCGCCGTTCTCGACACCAGAGTCCCCGACCGCCTTCCCCTCGAACCACCACGCTTCCCTGCGCCTCCCCCCGGCCACTCCTCCTTCTCCGACTGCATCACCCGCTGTCTCCCCCGCCATCACAACCTCACCCTACCCCGGCTGCTACTGACATCATCATCTCCAGTCGCCACCCGCCGGACTCCGGCCAACCTCCATTACACTACTCGACCTCTCCTTCTTCAACCTCCAACCCCGGCCACCCTACACCACCAGTACCACCACCCTACACCACCAGCACCACCACCCCGTACCACCAGCACCACCACCCCACACCACCAACACCACCACTCTTCACCATCATCATCGTCTTCGTCATCGTCGTCATCATCATCGTCACCTTCGTCGTCATCGTCGTCATCAACATCGTGGACACCGTCGTCATCGCCGATCTCGTGCACGTACACAGGTTTGCGTTCTCCCCCTTGCGTACACGTACGCGTATACGTATTTTAATGGGTGTATTTATATATGGTATGTAGATACTACTTATTAGTATATGTTTAGTATATACGTATTTGATATATATATATATATATATATATATATATATAGCATATGTATTCAATGGTATATGTTAGTATGTATGTACGTATTAGTATTAGTATACGTATATGGTTATTATGTGTATATTGATATATATACATCCATAACGTATATGAACCTAATTAGTATAAATGTATGGTACATGTATTAGTATAGCTTTAAACGTATTTTGGTATATATATCTAGTATATCTCTCAATTAGTATATATACATATATATACGTATTGTATATATCTCCCTAATATATGTTTAATATATATACAAAGTATTAATTCTATTTAAAGTATATACATATACATATATCTATTATATTTGTAACAAATGGATATTAATGTATATGTTAGTTAATGATATGTATAATATGTCTATGTACTAGATGACCCAAGTGTAACCACGGATATCCTGTAGTTACATTGGCCTGTGACCATGTAAATGTTAGTTGACTGCCATATGTACACTGACGTACTGGCAAGTCCCGTATCATTTTGACTGTCTGTTTTGCACAGCAATTACAGACGCGACACCCGTGCAATCAGACGCACACTTGACCCTAGTTGACCAGTGTCATACCTAGCGTAGCCCTGAGTTCATTGTGTTTTGATCGTGTGTTAGTGTAATGTCTGATGCAATATTGTATTATATTATGTGTATAGGACTATTGGATCGTCCTGCGAGACTTCAGGAGCAGGACATTGGTATTGACAGCTAAGGACCCCAGGTGAGTACATTCTCTAATAGTTTCTTATCTATGATATCCTCTATCTTTATTGTATTTAGTGTAAATATCCATATTTCTTGACACGATGGTTACACGGATTGGTATATCCGAATCTCGTCATGAGATGTTATTCCTTGTATATGGTGTATCTTGTACAAGTCTTGTTTCATTGTTTATCTTGTGCATGTACAGACACTGATTCTCGATGAGACTTGCTACCTTCGTAGAGAATCCCGTGCCATAGTGTACCATGGTTGGATCTACTATACCAGTTGGGGGTGGGGAGTATTTTAGTGTAAATATGTGATCATACCCTTCATGTACAAGTCTTGTTCACATGTTAGTGTTGGTCATACACCGCACGTATGACTAGCCAGGCCATTATTCCTGTACAAGTTCCCAAGCCGATCACATGTTAAAGCTAATACTCACACACTTAGTCATATCATTCTTGTTCATTGACATATTGCTCCTTCCTGCATTTATTTACAGTATTTTCGGTATTTCCTTTATTGTATATCTCTCGTACATGTATATACATCTTGTATATTTTCATCTATTTACTGCTACATAGTCTATATCATTGATGTAGAACTGCTGTTAGAGATGTACTTTGCTCCATCCTGACTGAAAATATTTTTTCAGACTATGCCTTAGAGGACTGGTGTCCGACATTTTATGGACCATAGGGAGAGTAGCTGCAGACTTGGACCTGGTAGTTCAGTTGTGATTCCGGGAGGTCTAGCCGGGATCAATAGTTATTTAGTTAGTTTCTATTAGCAGATTATGGTACCGGATTTGTCTCCGGCATACTTGTTGAGACTTGGATATTATTGTTGAGTTAGATTATTTCTATTTAGACTTGTGTTGCATTTTATTTATTTTTTCGATATCTTATCGTGCTTTAGCTATGTGATTGGGTATTGTTCATATTATATTGTGATATCTGTGACTCCTTATGGAGTTGGATGCTCGTGTGGGAATGATTAGAAAGCATTGTGACCTAGACAGCGTTCTACCGCCGATGCTGCGGCGTAGGCTGGACGTACCCACGCACTCGTGTCCCAAAGTCCAGGTGCGGGTCGTGACACAAGTCATGTATAGTGCAGTGACCTTCATGTGCATAGGCCACCATGCGCCAATCCATGCGCATAAGCCACCATGCGCTAATCCATGCGCATAAGCCAACTTGCGTCAATTTATGCGCATAAGCTATAATGCGTCAATCCATGCGCATAAGCCTTCATGTGCGTCCTGCATGCGCAAACACCATCATGCGCATTGAGACACTATGCGTCCAGCTCTGCCATTCGCCAAGACGCCAAGACTTCCAATACGCTGCCATGCGCCAAGTCTTGCAAAGCACCAAGTCCTGTCATGCGCAAAGGTCTGCCCCTTGTGTGCATACTTTGCAATCCTTGGTCATCTTGTAATCTTTCTTCCAACTGGAATGTGCGTCCTTCAGTCACTATCTTCTCTATCCTCGGAAATGGTAGGTACCGACAACTCACTTTCAACATTTGACAAATGACTCCTTCCCTCATCCAAATGTTCAGAGTGAATTCCGTCAATCTTCTCAAGTTTGTGAAAACTTGTATTCAGAAGACTTGAACGGATGTTCCCCATCTTTATCCGGATCTTGCTTTGAGAATGCTAGTCCCGAGACTTAACCAAAGATGGAAGAACGCGTGGTCGAGATCAGAGGTTCACACAAAAGTTCCCACTCTGACTATTCTCGATTTCCACGAATAACTATATAAAGATTTTGATTACAACTTGCTCTCAAGATTACAAAAAAAAATCAGAATTAACCAAACTTCTCGTTCTTCATTGCAATCGCAGTTGCAGACGGACTTAACAGAGTTACAATAAAACGAAGACTACCTTCGTTCTTCCTTGCAAAACGCAGTTGCAATCAGACAGAACGAACCAAAAAAAAAAAGACAGAAAAAAATTATTCTTGCTGGGGCGGTGAAGACTACCGTTGCTTAAAGCAAGATTCGTCCTCTATCGACATATGCTCCCAGGAGCCAGCAAGTTCACAAGAGAACTTCTGAAACGCTCGTAGTCACCTCTTTGTGTGACTCGAACGGACTCATCTTTCTCAACTTTTTTGGTCTATCTCAAAAGGAGGCTAGAGGGCTCTTTATATAGGGAAGGATGGAAGCCCATCCTCTTCTTTCCGATGTGGGACTAAAAAGCCGATATACAAAATTGATATCCCACAATTGCAGTCCAATGCATAGCCCGCTCAGCGCCCGTTCAGCACCCGCTCAGCGTCCGTCCAGCACCATTCAGCACCCGCTCATACAACACGCGCATGCAAGCCGAGCATAAAACTCGCGTATAAAACGAGTGCACAAGCGCCTTGCGACGATGCTGACGTGCTAAGTGCAAAGTGCGCCAACAAAGCGCCACTTTGCGCCCTTGAGCCCGAGTCCGAGTCGCTAAGCCCCTTTGGGCTTAACTCCTATGAAAATAATTCCAAGAGCATGACAAAAAGCATGCTTTCATGAGGAGTTAATCATTTTTTCTCCTAGGAAAACACCCCCACATGGCACCTATGTGCCCCACCACACCCCATGTGCACATCTCAACTCATACAAAGTATTATATTGAGATACCCACTTGGTGGTATAGCCAATGTGGGACTATCTTTACTAGTCCAAAGGCAAAAACACCAACAATACAGACTTTTATTACAAGGTTTTCCTTGATGCCGAAAAATATTCAAGGTGCATCATATATATGTTTTCTTCAAGGTCCTCAGATGCAACAATACTCGAAGGTAGTTTAATTGTACTTATCGACAATAGAGAAGATCTATGTGTATTCAATACCTTCCTTTTGCTGAAACCTTCACAACCAACATTGATTTGAATATTCTACCATCAACCACCTCTTTGACTCGGTAAACCCACTTATTCTACAATACTCCCATGCCTTGTGGTAACTTTGTCAGAGTCTATGTACGGTTCTTCTAAAACGACATCAACTTATCTTTCACGGCTGAAAAAAATCAAGGAGAAGAAATAATGATTTTACTAATGGATGATGAAAAAAAGTCTTACAACTATGAATATATATAGTGGGAGAACGGATCCATGTCCGTATGAGAAGAAATATGTATCTATATAGGAGAATAATCTAATCCAAAATCTAATTAATATCTAAATCCTAACTATAATTAATCTTAACACCCCCCTTCAAACTCATGGTGAGTCAAACAACATGAGTTTGTCCAATAGAAACTGAAATCGCGGCGTGGGGTGTGATTTGTAAAGAAATCTGTCAGCTGATCAACTGAAGTCACGTGGTAAAGAAAGTGTCTTTCAAAAAATGCTGACGGACGAAGTGACAATCAATCTCAATATGCTTTGTTCGTTCATAAAAAATCGGATTGTTTGCAATCTGTGTAACACTCTTGTTGTCACAATGAAGACGTGTAGGTCCTGTAGAAGCAATGCTCATATCAGAAAGTAGTCTACGTAAATGGACGATCTCCCTGGTGGTGGCAGCCATAGCTCTATGCTCTGCCCCAGTAGAAGAACATACAACTTCTTGTTTCTTGTTTCACTATGAGATCAACGAATCACCAAGAAACAAACAGAATCCTGTAGTAGATCGTCTGATGGTCGGATCTCCTGCCCAATCTGCATCAGAAAATGCTCGAAACTTCAGAGTAGATGTAGAAGACATAAATAATGAGTGGGTAATGGAACCCTAAAGATATCGGAGAATCCGGAGTAATGCACTATAGTGAGCTGATTGATGCGCGGAAACGAACTAACAATACTAACTACATAAAAAATATCTGGTCTAGTCAAACAGAGATACACAAGTTGACCCACTAGTCGCCTGTAGCGAGTAGGATTTGTGAGAGGATCACCATCTGTGGGAAGCTTCACATGAAGCTCTAAAGGAGTATCAACTGTACGACAATCTGATAGACTAGCAGACAAAATAATCTCCGAAGTATATTTCTGCTGAGAAACAAGTATCCCTCTCTTACCTTGTCGAATCTCTAGTCCAAAAAAATATTAAAAATTGCCAAGGTCTTTCATCTAAAACTGCTGATAAAGGTACATATGAGTAGATGCAATCCCTGATGAATCATCGCCAGTAAAAATCATGTCATCCACATAGAGTAAAAGAACTCGTCCCCGCGGTGACGACCGCACAAAAAGAGAATGATCCTAAGAACACTGCTGAAAACCTGCTTCACAAATAGTACTCCGAAAACACTCAAACAAACATCGGAGAGCTTGCTTGAGACCATATATAGCACGACGAAGGCGACAAACATGTCCCAGCGGAGTAGAAAGACCTGGAGGGGGTTCCATATAGACAACCTCGGATAAAGAACCGTGAAGAAAGGCATTCTTTACATCCATCTGATAGAGTGGCCACTGACGAGCGACAACAACTAGTAATGTACGAACTATGGTCATTTGAGCAACAGGTGCATAGGTCTTATCATAGTCAATCCCATGCTCCTGTGTAAAACCTCGAACAACAAGTCGAGCCTGAGAATGATCCTGAGAACACAGCTAAAAACCTGCTGCACAAATAGTACTCCGAAAACACTCAAACAAATATCGGGGAGCTTGCTTGAGACCATAGATAGCACGACGAAGGCGACAAACATGTCCCGGCGGAGTAGAAAGACCTGAAGGGGGTTCCATATAGACAACCTCGGATAAAGAACCGTGAAGAAAGGCGTTCTTCACATCCATCTGATAGAGTGGCCACTGACGAGCGACAACTAGTAATGTACGAACTGTGGTCATTTGAGCAACAGGTGCATGTCTCATCATAGTCAATTCCATGCTCCTGTGTAAAACCTTGGACAACAAGTCGAGCCTTGTGTCGCTCAATGGATCCATCAGGTCGATACTTGACCTTGAAGACCCACTTGCAACTAACAGGCTGGACCCCGTCTAGAAGTAGAACAACATCCCAAGTACATGTCTGCTGAAATGCTCAAAACTCCTCTGCCATAGCCTCTTGCCACTCAGGGTACTGAACCTCTTGATAAGAACTGGGCTCTCGTGTAGTATGTATAACAGTAAGAAATGAATGAAACTGTAGAGAATATGAGACTAAGGTGGCAAAACCAAACTTGTCCAGTGGATCAGAATAATCGAAAGTAAAACGTGAAGGAGGTCGATGAGTACTTTGGGACTGGCGAAGAGGTTGTGGTGGAGGCGTGGATGGTGGAGAAGATGGCGTTACGGCAGCCAATGGAATTTATGGAGGATCCTCGTGAGTTAGCGACGGAGGCATCGTAGGAGGAGTTGTATCAGGAGAAGGGAGAAAAGGGGTAGGATCAATGGAAACACTAGATGATGGAGCTGGTGGGAACAAAATGTGAACATCTGGAGGTGGGACAGTAAAATATGGAATCCTCTAGAAAGGTGACATGACGAGATATAAGACGACGGACCAAGGGATCATAACAACGGTATCCCTTGTGCCCGGAACTAAAACCAAGTAAGAAGCACTTGGATGATCGGGATGTCAGCTTTGTACGCTCAGTCTCAGGAAGAATGACAAATCAAGTGCATCCAAAAGACCGAAGCATACTGTAGCGCCCCGTTCTCCCGGTGCGGAGAGCGCGGCTAAGAAACACAAGACGGTATCGTTCGATCGGGATATATTGAATTAAGAACTCGTCCTCGTTATGGATTTGTTTCTTCGGAATCGATTCCCATATTCAGTGGACCGTGCCCCCGGGATCGACTTAGCGGCAGAGTCAGGAGGGACCTCTCCGCTGTTATCTTTTATTGTCTCGGTTTTCGATGTCGCTTGTTGCTTTCGTGCTTTGAGTTGGTTTTGGGATTTGCTTGTTTTCCTTGAACGGTTTCGATGATTTCATTGTTTTTGTTCATTGAATTGCACTTCAATTCCGAGATTGAAAAGAGTGGAAGGAGTATTGATCGAAGCTGTTCGTGCAATGCAGGTGAACGAGCAGTAGGCGGCTTGCGAGCGGAGTCGTGAAGCGCCTCTTTCCTTCTCCTTTCCTTCCAACCAAGTGAGTGGCTACCAACCCGATTAGCTAGCCCTACTTCCAAGCTTCACGCCCTAAAATCTGCATTCTTCTTTGCCCCGATCAAACGATACCAAGTAATAATAAAAGAAACCAAGATAAAAGAGAATAGACTTGGTTAATACTGCTTGTCAATCAAACTCGTGAACGGTTACTTACTTGCATGCTTGTTCGTTCGAAATATTCATCATATGCATCAATTTTAGTTAGAATGCATCTTCTGCTATAAATTGTGCTATTTATGAATCATATCTTATATGCGCATAATTGTTCCTAGAGGCTATGCAAAATGAATCATGCATTACTCGTGTTGCCTCAACTGCGTGAAGTGATAATTTAACTAAACATCGTGTGTTCGATCACGGACAACTTGTGCACAAGGATATAAGTTCTGCGGACGGTCGCTGGGGCACTGGCACCGATCCGATCCGGACAGACTTCGTGTTTATAGTCAATCGTGTGCGGACGGGATAACTTGCAACGCATCGTGTTTTATGAGCTCCTCGTGTTTTCTCGTTGCATGCTATCCTTGTTCTTGACTAGTCCATTATGGCATCAAGCCAGTGATCCTCGTGTGTATATGCTTGCAACGCCTCGTGTGTTTATCGTATGAATAGGGCTTGCAATGCATCGTGTGCTCAACGTGTATATTTAAACCTTTTGCAAACTAACTTGTGTCTTCGTGGCAGGAAAGGCATGGTAAGTATTGTGCAGGTAATTCAGACGGGCAGGTAAAATCCACCGAACGGTGGCACGTTCATTTCAGTAAATTTCTATATGCTGCTTACTTGTAAATGAACTAAGGCAAGATAGAAACCCACAAATATACATGCTTCATTAAAACAACGTGTTGATTGGTATAGTTCGGTTAGCTCGCCTTCACCAGTATGTTTCGACATGCTGACTCTCGTTGAAACAGGTTCTCCGCACCAAGGCGAACCGAGCGAGGAGCCGAAGTCGTCTTCTCGATCCAGTCCAGCTGTTGGCGCATCTTCACCGCGCCTCTTGAAGCATTTTGGAGTCAGAAGCTTGCAACTCTTCATACACAATGCAGCTTCGTGGCAAAGCCGTCCTCCAGCCTGGAGGTCTTTATCATTTTGAAGTTTATAAAGGGATGTAATGTACAGGACTGCTATCTCATTTTGAGTCAACACTTTTGTAAGCCGTTCGGCATATTAGCTGACTCGTTCAGGAGTTTGTAATAGATGTTCATTATTAATAAAGAGAACTTTTCCATGTTTCAAATCTGTGTTTCAATTTATCTGCGTACTCTGAATATGTGCTCGTTATGCAAAATACTTTAGCCTTGTGCGGGTGCAACCCCAGGCCCGCACGGCATCACGATTCGGGGGACGCCCCAACGATTCTACGGAATCGGGTCGTGACATAATGGTATCAGAGCACAGATTCAAGTTCCTTAGACTTCGTGCTGGAAAAGTTCCTTTAACGATCAATTCCTGTGCGAACTCTTGAACTCGCTAGGCAAAAATGAGATACGTTCATGCAATAAGTCCATAATACATTATGATTCTAATGTAATTTACCTTCTTTTGAAGGAATGGCACTAGCGCAATCTGCAGCGCAAGCACCGAACGAAACACAAGAAAGTAGTTCGGAAAATTCGGGAAGCTCTCAGAGCCAGCGCGGCATATCTCAAGTCGATCCGCTTGAGCGGGTAATGCAAATGTTAGAATCGCAACGACAAAAAGATGATGCTCACCAAGCCAAGTTCGAAAGCAATTTAGAGACCCGATTCTCAGTCCAACAGAAGCAGGTAGATACCCTGCAACAGATCGTTCAGACTTTGGTTGCCAACCATTCCGCCGCAACAACGACTCCGGTGGGACAGCCCTGCTTGAAGTAGAGACGCCGCAAATCCCAAGGCCGAGGGACGTGACTGCCTTCAACTTGGGCCACTTCAAGAAAGTCTGCAACACCCCATTCAACGGGACTGAGGACCCAGTGGTAGCTGTAGATTGGCTAGCCGAGCTTGAAGATCACTTCGCTCTGTTAGAGGTCCCCGAAGAGAAGCGCGTCGCCTGCGCGCAACTTCAGCTCCGCCTCAACGCGCACGATTGGTGGAACGTGCATCGACGATCTCTCCAATTTAATCACGGAGAGGAGGCGATCTCGTGGACGACTTTTCGTGCCGCGTTTGAAGAGTTTATACCCCCTCCAGTACAACGTCAAATGGAAAACGAGTTCGTGCAGCTGCGGCAGGACAGTATGTCAGTTAAGCAATATTCCGCTGAATTCAACCGACTCTCCAAATTCGCTAGGGCCTATTTACCTGATGCAGCGAGTCGAGCTAGAAGGTTTGAAGGCGGTTTGCGCCCTGCCATCCATGCGCACGTGGTCAATAATCAGTATGGAACAATGCGTGAAGTCATGAATACGCCCTATCACTTTCACCATCTCAATACCGTCTACTGTGGCGGCAATAGACTGGACTAAGGAGTTGAGAAGCCAGATGTAGATCACTATATGAGTGGACTTCCACTCATCGCGTTCTGTCGAGCCCTCGTCCGGCTCTGTCGCCTCGCCCGTCAGGAACCCCTCCGTGTTTTTTCCTGCGAGGGTTCTTCTCACCCGCCGTGACCAACTCAGATAGGTGACTGGTCCATCTAATTTCAGATCGATGGAGGGAAGCTTCAACTCCGGCGACGTTCGTGTCGTGTTCTCACCAGCCGACATCGTCAACTTCATCAACGTCGCCACCTCTGCAGAATCTAGCTTCTTGATGATCTCCTCCATCGATGCGTCGTCTATCCAATCACGTCACGTCCGCTCCACGACTCACGCTCGTCCTCGTCGTCCGCTCCTAGATCCAAACATGTCCCCCCTTTTTTCAGATCTAGGCATCCCTATTAGGCGTTGTCTCGTGCTGGTGCGGAGGAGGCGGCAGCACGCATGTCACAGCCACCATCGCAGCAACAGTAGTAGCCGCAGCAGTAGCGGGACGGGGCAGCAACAGCGAAGGGCGGCCTGCGAAGGGCGGAGAAGGGAAGAAGGGGGGGCGTGGAAGAGTTCGGTGGAGGAGATCTAGGAAATCCTCCTGCGGGTTTGTGGAAGCTTGGTGACGGCTAGGGTTTGTGGAAACTTGGCTCTAATACCATGTTCAAATTAGTTGATAATTTTATTGATTGTCTCATTGGCATTATATAGCCTTACAGTCATTAATACAATGATCTCAATCATTATGACAATAATCTCATAATGGAATATCTTGTGACATTCTGGCATCCCAAATATGTCCTCAGGATATTCCCATGTGCTTATACTATACTTAAATACCCAACATACCATATCAACACATATCAACCCAAATATACAACACATATAAGATGTCTCAAACAATTAATTTACAAGAAGAGAAAAGTCAGGTTTTGACAAAATGATCCTCTGATGTTCCATCCGACTTCAATCTTCTGCCTCATAAATTTCATATTGTAACAAAGTACCTTCCGACACAGTATCTTCACCATATATCCGGTATGAGGTAATTTTTCTGAATTGGCATGATGCTTAGGATCCAGCTCCACATATGTTGTGATAACATTGTAAATATTAAACAATTTTTGAGTTCTTGATTTATTCAAGAATTCAATAACAATAATAGTAGTGAGGCCCATCCTCACACCCGATCATCGTAAGGCCTTACGTATGACAGAACTAGTGATCAACATTACTTTTAACTATTAACACACACACACACACACACACATATATATATGCAGAGAGATGCAGCTACCCGCTGGAGCACGAGACGACCTAGGGTATCCAGGTCTGGCCTGGGACCAGACTCGACGGCGTCGGAAGGGGACGAGTGGTCGACTATACACGGTGAAGGTAGGGTGTAGACCACAGTAACTCGAAGGCGGAGGGGTCCTCTTCGGGCCCGGTATCCGGCCTGCTCGTCCTGCAGCCACACCGCATGCGACGCGGGGAGGAACGCCCGGGAAGGCAGCCGACGGGCTTCCCAATAGCATGTAGGGACGACACAGCGCTGGGCCGTCGGAGCCCTCTGATGCACATGGCCAACGACGGGGTATGGCGGACACGGAGGCAACCCCTCCTTAGCATGGAGGGTTAGGGTTAGGGTTAAACCCTCCACGATTATTGGGAAGCTTAATGAGGTATCCAACGAAGGGTGATCAGGGGCCGAGCAAATCATATGCCGATACTTGTCGGCCTACGACGACTGCTATCAATGGGGGAATGCACTACGTAGGGCCTAAGAAAGTGGGACAGGGCCAGAGGGCATCGTTCATAGCGGAGGAGATATCGGGGGAGATAGCTGAAACTACAAAGCATTAGAGGAACACGTTAGTTCTCTATGTGCGACGGACATATCCGAGCATACACGCATAGGGTATGGAGACCTAAAGGCTCTATAGAGTTGTTCGCGCGGGCGGATGGGTTCTACTTTGTTAAGTTTGGCCTGCATAAGGATGTTGAACGTATTCTTCAGGGAGGTTCCTGGACGTTCGACGGACGTCTGATCATTTTGAAGGAATGGTTACCAGACTCTAAATGTGAGCGTGATGTATTGCAAACAGTCCCAGTGTGGGTCCTGTTCCCTGGGCTCCCTATTCACTACCGGAGCATCTCCATGCTGATGAAATTGGCTAGCTTGATTGGCAATCCTATAAAGGAAGATGAGGCTACGACGAACAAGGACATGCTGCTCTATGCGAGGGTCTTCGTTGAGATAGAAGCCAGCAAGGTCTTACCGCATCTACTAGAGTATGATGTGCCTTCGAGGGAGGTGTTCTCGCAGGTAGTTGATTATAAGTAGGTTCCTCCGGTATCTCATAATTGTACTTGCTTTGGTCATACTGTTTACAAATGTCCGCTGGCGGCATCAGAGGCTGGGGAGGATCCTAATCCAGATCCAATGGTGGACGTTGGAGTAGGGGAGAAGACATGGATAGCAGTGGTGGTCCAATAGGAAGGTCACAACCTACATTTGCCTTCACGGAGCCTTTGGTGGGGGGGTGGAGAGCAACCAGTTACTTCACCGGTTACCAACTATGGCGACAGTGGATCGAGCTTATAAAAGGGCAAGGAGCCTGCGATTTCACAACCTACCACTATGGGTGGGGATGTGGTGGTGTTTCGATCACAGGGAGGCGAGCTAGGGGCATGATGACTAGGCGGATGACAGCAGTATATAGCAGAGGAAGCAAGGAAGGGGCTCGTCATAGCGTCCACGCTCAGACTAGTAGAAAGATGCACGCAGGTATCATGCGCGAGGATGTTCACCATTCTTTTCCCGCTACGGTAGTCGGGCATGGGATGAATTTTCTACGGAAAATCCTAAATGGACAGAGTTGTTGAGGGACCCAGGTCAGGATGCCGATATGGAGGAGGACAACGTGAGACAAGAGTTACCTTCCCTCCCAGGAGATAGCTCTGGTTTCGTACTTGGGACGTAAACTCTAATTAATGTAATTATAGCATGGAATATTCGTGGTGTGTGTTCTTTAGGTAGGTGGAAGGAGATTAGTTCGGTTGTCCGTGTAGAGCAGTGTTCCATTATTGCTCTTCTGGAAATAAAGATTAAGTCCGAGAAGGTCATTGTTCGGAGAACCACTCTCAATTGGGCTCATGTACATAATTTGCATTTATGTAGTATAGCGCGGATATGAGTTCGATGGGATCGTGGCATATGGGACGGTCAGATATTGCATGTCTCTGATCAAATGATAGAGGTAGAGTTCACCCATTAAGGGGGTCTCAGGATTATCTTGGGAGTGGTGTACGGGCACAACGATAGGAGGCGGCGAGATGTTCTTTGGCAGGAGATCAACTAGCTCAGTGGTATGTCTGAGGATCAGCTTAACTTGTTCTCATGGGTGACTTTAATGTCCTGTTATATAACCATGTGAAAGTTGGAGGTCCTTGAGTTCCAGAAGCTATTCTGCGTGATTTCCAGATGTGTCTAACTCTATTTGGTCTGAAAAGTCTGGATAGGATAGGGCACTTATGGACGTGAAATAACAAAGCGATCAGGAAACTTATGGCCTGTCAGTTGGATAGGGATTTAGGTAACCGCCTTTGGTTTGACTTCTTCTCAAATGTGCTTATGGAGGGTTTGGCAGCTGGGACTAGTGATCATTGTCCTATCTGCATTAGGTTCCTGAAGCCCGATGTTGCTAGAGCTCGGCCTTTCCGGTACAACAATAAGTGGCCGCTGGTGGATGGTTACAAGGAGGTGGTTGCCTGGTATGCGGATGACAGTGGTTGGCAATTAACAGTTTAAACTTGTCCGTTGCCTAAAATGGGTTAAAGAAGAGTTGAAGAGGTGGAACAAGGCCTTACCGAAGACGTCTATTGCGGACAAGGAGCGGGAGTTGCATGATGTTCAGAGCAGACAACAATATGATATTCTGAATGAGGGGGAGGCCGCATGAGAACGTACCTTGATCCAGGAGGTTGGTAATCTACAGATGCTCGAGGAGATACAAATGGCACAAAGAGCCAAGTGTTCGTGGCTGCGGGAAGATGATAGATGTTCCCGATTCTTCTATGACGTGGTTCAGACGCGACAACATCGCAATCATATCAGTAGGTTCATTGATGTAGAGGGGAAGGAGATAAAAGCGCAACGGGATATTCAAGTTGAGGCTGTCAAGTACTATACTGCATTATATAATCAAGATAATTATATGAACGTATTTCCTAACTTGATATGTAAGCGAATTGTTACCACGATGGGGAACAACTTCCTGCTAGCTCCGGTTACGATGGAAGATATGGAGGCTATTGTTATGAATGTGAATCCTAACAAGGCTCCTGGTCCGGATGGGTTTAACAACAAGTTTTTTAATATTCATTGGACTGAGCTGTGGATTCAGGTTGTTGACGTTATCAGAGATTTATTTCTTAACCACTGGCAAATTACTCCGAGAGGTTAATCATACTTTCATCACGCTCGTGCCGAAGGAGGGGGCTTCAGACCTTGCTGATTTTAGACCCACTACATGTTGCAATTTTATTTATAAGTTTATTACCCATCTTATGTGCAAGCGCATGGAGTCGATTATGCCAGGGATGGTATCTCTTAACCAGACGGCCTTTATCAATGGGCGAAGTATTTCTGATCATAGCTTACTAGCGCATGAGATGGTCCATAGTTTCAACAAAATTGGAGGTGAGAAGGCATGTATAAAGCTAGACCTGCGGAATGCATATGATATGGTTAACAAGAACTTTGTTTGCCATATCTTACTTGCTATGGGCTTTGATAAAAGTTAGGTTGACAGGATCCACAAATGTATCTCTACGGTTACCTTCTCTATACTTATCAAAGGGCAACCATTTGGGTTTATTAGGAGTAACCGGGAACTTCGTCTTGGTTGTCCTCTGTTTCCATACCTATTCACTTTTGTTATGAAGTACTTTACGTGCATGATGGATGTTGATGTACACAGATGAGCTGTCATGCCTTTATTTAAAGACGTGCATCTGCATGTCTCATCTGATTTATGTTGATGACTTGTTGACGTTTCTAGTACCCACGATGTCTGGTCTCACGGTGGTGTCAGATATTATGGAGAGATTTGGGCAACTCACAGGCCTTATGCCTCAACAAGGATAAGAGTAATGTTTATTTTAGCCGTCTGTGTACGTTGAAGGAGCGGGCAGCCGTGCTGGGAGTTGGGTGCGGTGATCTGCCAATAAAATATTGGGAATCCCAGTTTCTAGCAACTACACTAGAAACATGGAATGTCAGAGTTTGGTGGAGTTTGCTCAGCGCGGAGTTGAGAATTGGCAGGCTTAAGTCTCTGTTTTTTGGGGTGGGGGGGACATCGAACTTGTTAGGTCAGTCATTGCTGCTATTGTCCTATTCTGGCTATAGTCTGTATTGCTCCCGACGGCAATGATACAGAGGGTGAAAATAATGTGCAGATTTCATCTGGAGAAGGGGGGGGGGGGGTTCCATGGTATATCCTGGGCGATGTTGTGTAGGCCTCGTGACGAAGGGGGGGTTGGGTTACGGTCTATTCAAACGATGCGGAAGATTGCGGGGTTGAAGCTAGCTTGGCAATTTCTGTAGGGCGATTCGCTATGGCCTACTTGGAAGACCAACCGGTACCTTACGGGTGCCAACTTCTTGACGAATGGAGAGAATAACGAGTCTGTTGTTTTTAAGCACATTCATTGTTGTCGAAGAGACCTGCAACAAAGCATTTCACGTCGCATTTGTGATGAAGTAGATACGGGCTTATGGCGTGATTCTTGGGTAGGGCGAATACATGGCTGCTGCAGCGGTACAACAGGTGAGGGTTTGTTCCCTTATCCACGGAGGGGGTGGAGGTTGGATGATCATCCGGTGGCAAGAAGGTTCGAGCACATGATTCGGAAAATTCCTATTGACGGCAGCATGCGACGCAATATATGGGTGTAGGACGAGAGCGTATCCGGCAACTTTGAGTTTAAGGTGGCCTATAACAAGGTTCCCATGGTACATGAGAAGATAGAGCACGCGGATATCATATGGCTGAAAGGTATCGTGAGGAAAATGCACTTCTTCCTGTATAAACTTCTCATGGGCAGACTCTTGACGAGGGACAGACTATCCAGATTTGGGATTCAACCGGTTGATACTCGGTGTGTTATGTGCGGACATACTACTGAATCGATGGGACACTTGTTTTTCGAGTGTCCCTTTACATGAAATCTATGGAGGCAGTCGTCGAAGTTGAACATAAGGTATAGTGATGACCGAGATATTGATTCGATTATTCAGAGTATCAGGAACACTCAGAACATGGGGTCATTGTGGTTTCGGAGGGCTTGTACCATACCGTCCTCTGCAGTTTGGTACATCTGGAAAGAGAGGAACAACCGTATTTCGAGGGGCTCTGTACTACAACTGTTGGAATTTTACACAATATTGAGTTTGATATAAAAGGGATGGGGACTATCGGAGTAGCACCTGAGAGTGGGTGAGATGTAATCTGGAATTTATTAATACAATTACCTTCTTCCCCAAAAAAAATATTGCAGAGATTTTGTGTAGTAAGATCCAGTTGTTCTTTTCCACCACAATACAATTCTATAATCACAAACATTCCTTATCTAATTACACTACTTAGATTAGTTGGTGTCTCCAACACGTATTTCTGTTTCATGTGTACTGTATCAACAGAATAATTCCGTTATCACGGAATAACACTCATTTCCAACGTTTTTTTTATAATAATTTGTTACGCTTGTGTGTACACGTGTCTGTATCCTACGTATTCCGTTCCTACGATACTCGACCCATATGTATTAAAGAGTAAACGTGTAGTCTCTCTCTAGAAAACTGACATAATTACCTAATATTGGATTTATTGCATTATCATATCTTCGGATCTCGAAATTTGTTAACTCCCGATTTTTTTTAAAATTTCAACAGTCCCCTTTGTATTTCGGATCCGAAACAGTTATATACCACTCGGAACAATCGTCGTAGAATTTCTTGTGTACCCAATCCCTTAGGTGGAACAATTGAATACCGGAAGACACAATCACTGTTCTAAAAGGCGGTCTAGGCACTAGGTGCCCTCTTAGGCGCCCGCCTAGTCCCTCTGATGTCCGACTATGCACGTTTTGGGATTTCATGGACTTTTTATGCAATTTTCAGTAGGTATTTTGGATTTTTTTTTTGAACCGCCTAGGCGGGCTAAGCACTAGGCACCAGGTACCCGTCCGACTAGCGCCTAGCGCTTTTCACAACCTTGCACATTGTTTCATATATAACTAAAAATTATTGAAAGAATAGAAGCCTTGCTTCTTACTTGAACTAAAATATACCTTAGTGCTAGCCATTTCCATAATTTGGCAATATTCACTACAGAATCCAACTAAATAAATATGTTAAATTACCATAACTTATAATAAAAGTAAATTACCAAGAATTTACTAACTGAATGTATGTATATATATTATCGAATATGAATTTATCTAAACTAACCTATTCGTAAAGGTATTGATCATTCCTAAAATTTCTTTCAAAGGATAATATTTATGAGTTTCACACTATTATGTTAAGAACAATAGAATTTCAGTTTCTCGGAATATCTCAAAGTCATAGAGTACTAGGTCTAATTATCTAAAATTCTTCCGTATAGAGGTTTAACTTCTGTAGTTCCATTTCAGTGTATATGCTGAAATTAAAATAAGTTAGGTTAAAATACCAAAAATATTTATTTGAGATCGATACGCTATGGACCTATAGTCTATTAGACTAGGTTTCTTACCCTACGAAATTAATTTTGACATTTCTAGTCTCATTTAATACTGAAATTAAAACTTTGGGTTATTGGTCAAGATCCAATTTTGGACTAATATGGTCGATTACCGATACAAGGTATCCTCCGAGTGATAACCTAAGGATTTCTTATTCACGATTTGGTACAAGGTATAATGATATAATCACTTCTAGACTAAGACAAGTCACAAGACCTATAATTATATTTGTCGAGGATTCGAGATATTGTTTTAATTTTTTGTAAAAAAATAAAGATTTAATTGTATTCAGAAATTTAGTTTGATGCATAGTTATAAATTGTTACAATATGATCCATGACACCAATTATTTTGTTTCATAATATACCGAAATAAAATTAGCTAAAAGATTTACATGTTTAAACTTTAAATTTAAAAGTACGACAAAAAATCACTTGGCCAAAAAATTCATTGGGACTCTGGCCTATCCTTTCATTTAAATTTCATGAATAATAATATTTTTACAATAGCTACGAACTACATAAAGCATACAAATACGAAAATGAATACAAATACCAAAAAAATACAAATATATCACTAAAATGGTTCATAATTATCATAATCGTCCCGATATGGTTCTTGATTATGAGGGTAGTAGCGACTGATATCTGTATTATGAAAAAAAATTGTCATGAGGCCATCAAATGTTGAATGTTGTTCTGCCTCTGGAGTGTTGTATGGATAATAACTTGTGCATAAACTATCATATGTATTGTTGTAATTGTCTGAAGGAGTAGGTACATCATGATGGCTAGATCCTCCAGCATATGTATCATCCATGTAGTGTTCTCTAGGTTGATAATCACTTGGCCAGTCTTCAGAGTATTCATGAGATAGATCTCCAGGACTTTCATATTCATTAGTATTGTCAGCACCCGCAGCGAGTGTAGCTCCATTGCCTCCACTATCAATGGTGTCGTCTTTATCGCTGTCGACCTGTCGAGATTGTACATCTGTTGTTTTCTTTCTTTTTCCATGCCTTTGAGCATTTTCGGCAATATCTTGTGGATCGACATCCAAGTTATCATCTAACCACTCATTTTCTCTACCATCTAAGAGTGGTGTTTCCCTTTCTCTAGTCCAAGCTATGAGTGGATCTTCTTCATGAAATATCTCATCCAAATCTATAATATTTTGTTCATCTCGTGATCTTTGCATATTTCGAACCCTCAATCTCATATTATAATGGACAAAAACCAATTTTTCTAGTCTTGTCATTAAAAGTCTATTGCGGGGACGAGTATGGATGAGAGAAAATGTTGTCCAATTCCTTTCACAGTTGGAAGAAGACACTGTTTGACTTAGGATGCGCACAGCTAATCGAGTCAAATTTGGGGCTTCCTCCCTAGCATGTATGGACCACCACTCAGCTACAAAATAATAAAATATATTAGCTTTGTAACTATATAATTTTAATTAATAAATATTTTAAAGTATTAACTATTACTACCAGGAAGACATCTATTTACAACACTTTGGATTTGATCTGAACTAAATACACCATTTCTCAATCTGAACTTTTCTGCCTACAAAGTCATATTACAGCAGTTATGGATCTTATGACATTAAAATTAAATATTGTAAAGTTATGAATAAATCCAATATCAAATAATAATTACCTCTTTGTTTATATTAAGGCGTGTTGTATTATCATTCACCATTCTATTAACGACGCGGTGGAAACCATTCAGTACCTCGTCGTCATTTATAACATCATTAGAATATTGGTATTTATGATTCAAGAAATAACCTGCAATATTGAATAAATAACTAGTTTTAAAATCCCTACAAACATTATAAAATAATATTTGAAGGATATTCAATTTATAGAGTACTTACCAGCTGCATGTATATCTCGATATAGTTGAGAATTCCATCTGGTATCAATCATTTTCCACCACTTCCTATATCCTTGACCAACATTCTTTTTTATCATTTCTTTAGCCCTGTCCATAGCTTCGTAAAGATGACCCATCTTCGCTTTATCATCGCTATCCACCATCCTTGAAACTTTTACTAGAGGTCGAAATATTGCAGTGACCCCTGCAATATCCCTCCAGTAAGTTTGACTCTCGATTAAACTGACAACCACATCTGCCTTTTCTCTATCTTTATGATTGAGTCTCATGTAGTTATCTGTCCAACCCCTTGTATTTATCATCCTTTTTAAATAAGCCTGATGTTTAAGGATGGAATCAAAAGCAATAAAATTGGTAGCAAACCTAGTGATGTCTGGTCTAACCAATTCTCCATTCTGAGTCTCAGTCCTCATGATGCTAAGAGCCCAACCATGATTATATATGAAACAAGTCATATCTTGAGACTTCCGTATTAGTAGCTTAATATGTGGATTATTGGCTATATCCTTCAACATGAGATCTATGCAATGTGCTGCACATGGAGTCCACTATAAGTTTTTTCTCACCTGCATACAAACATATATATATATTTAGAATGAAGCTATATTTACAATAATAAATATCATATATACAAACATATTTATAATAATAATAATTCAGTATAAGTGCATTCTCACCTCCATTAACCTCATTCCGGCCTTCTTGTAGTTGGAGCCATTGTCAGTAATTATTTGGACGACCCTATTTTCTCCAATTTGTTCCACAACTTCATTCATCAGTCCAAATATGTATTTACCATCTTTGTATTTGTCAGATGCATCTACAGACTTAAGGAATACCGTTCCTTGTGGAGAATACACAAGAAAGTTAATGATGCATTTTCTATTCTGTGTACTCCATCCATCGCACATAATAGTACACACATACTCATCCCAATACCTATGATAAGATTTTAGGTACTCCTCCATGTCACTTATTTCTATATCTAAATAAGTATTTGAAATCTCATAAGGAGTTGGACCTTTTACTCCACTCCCGGAAGCTGCTATTGCATCTATCATTGGTTGATAGTGTGGACTTTTAGCAGCATTGAATGATATATTATTGTATATAAAGAATTTTGATATAAATCTTCCTATATAATTTTTCGTATTCTTTATCCCCTTAATTGTACCCTTTATTTTGAGTTGCATTGCCCCTTGTTTTCTTAGGACATAAGGGTCCATACTCCTTACTACTACCTCTGGAATATTTTTCACCTCCTCCCCACGATATGCGACCGACTTTGATCGGCCACCTAACGTCGGACCCATGCTTGACCATGTTTCTCTGTCCCTGACACTCCAACGTCTACCCCATTCCTCAGCTGCATGTTCTCTCCTACTTTCTCTCATGTCCCTTCTACGTTCCGTAAAGTCTTCAATATCTTCTTCTGAGGAGGAATCTACTCAAGACATCCTTGTCAACTCCTCCTCTACCCATTGTTTTCTTTGATTCGCTATTATTTTATAACAAGCAACAACATTTCTTTTTTTATAGCAAATGGTACATCAGGACACGATGCAACGTTTCCTGTAATACCCGCTAAGTGTTGTTTCAGCCGAGTAACCCCTCCGTCCATTATTTTGCTGCAATAATTGCATTCCACCCTCCTCTTATTATTAGGATTGACACATTTGCCATATTTCCAACCAGCATCCATTTCCTCCGGCGTACGACTTTTCGGTGCCATTAAATAATCCTGAAAATGATATAACGTTACATACAATAATAAAAAATATTACATACAGTAATAAAAAACGTATAAAAAATTGTTAGATGCAATAATAAAAAATGTTACATATTGTACAATAATAAATATTGATAGATAGTATATATATACAACAAAAATTATTGCAATAATAAAAAGTTAAATAGATAACAATAATATATAGTATATATAGAATAATTAATAGTTAGATATAGTATATGTATATATGCATATATATAGTTATGTACATACAATAACATATATATATATATATATATATATATATATATTAGTTTTATAAATAAATAAAAAGTCAGAATATATATATAAGTTAGCTCCATAAAAAATTTATACATGCCAACTTAGTCACCCAAGCTTCAGTGGCTTTCTGGTTAGCGGGATAGCGGGATAGTTGTTGGATTTTCCCTTTCAAAGGGTCACGGGTTCGAATCTCAGTGGAAAAACTTTTTTGCTATATATATATATACTATATAGTTAGTGTACAAATAAATAAACTTGCCAAATATAAACGTCGGATTTAAAATGCATCCATGGCTAGTGGATGAAACTGTGTTCCTTTGGTCATGGTTTCGAGTCTTGGGCAGAGTGTAGTAATAATTTTTTTTCCTCTTTCTTCACGTTGGAACGTTGGGCAGAGTGTTGTATTATTATTTTTTCTTTCACCCACGCGTTGGTTGGTGAGAGACTCAGACTCTCAGACTTCAAATTTTTTTTTAAAACCCTAGTCCACCGCCATAACCAAACCAAACCCTAATGTTTTGTGTTCGAGCACAAGCGAGGAGAGGGAGCTCGAGCACAAAACATTCGCTGCTCCCCTCGTCTCCGCCTACACCGAAGCAAAACCGAAGAGGGAGCTCGAGCATAGGCGAGGAGAGGGAGCTCGACCACAGGCGGCAACGGCGCGGCGGTGACGAGGGGAGCAGCGACGACGGCGAAGAAAGAGGGCAGCTTCTCAATTACCTTCTGAAAATCAGATAATTTTTAGATCTGAAAATTATTTCTGCATTTATAGTTGTTGATATAATTTCCAAAGGATTTATTGTCTATTTATAGAGATTTGAGTGCAACTGTTACCAATTTGAATTATTGGTGATTTGGTTCATGGATTTGACGGGAGAAATCATTTTTTGCTTTTTTTTGTCGGAAGTATGCTTTTGCCAGGGATGAATTCGTTTTTCTGGTATTTTCGAGTTCCCGTATCGGTCTGTATCGGTCCGTATCGGCCGATACAGCCCGATACCATATTTTTCCTGAAGGTATCGGCTGATACCGATTTTTTTGGACGGTATCGGATCGGCCAAGGCCATATCCGATCCGATACAGCCGATACGTATCGGTATCGGCCGATATTTTAAACCTTGGTTAGTAGTGACGATGAAGATGACGATGTTGTGGTGATGAACGGTAAGGATAATGATGTCAGGGATGAAGATGGTGATGGTGAAGGGTTAATTGTCAGCGGCGTTGAGGGAAACCAGTGCTGCAGCAGTTTGAGGCTCCGGTACGAAAGAGGGGAGCGGGTGGTGCGGTAAGGAGCGGTCGTGGGTCAGCAAAAGAAGGGAGATGGTGCCCGGGAGAGGGTAGCTGAGAGAGGGAGCAGAAGAAGAGTGAAGGGGTCGACTATGAGCCAGCGAGAGAGTGAGGAGGCTGGAAAGATGAGAGCTCTCTCTCCCTCAAACATATATATGTTTTCTGTTTTTTCCCTTTTTTTATATCTTCCAACTTAAATCATTTAGGAACAAAAATGAAAAGATCAAATTGCCTTTCAAGCCATGCAAGGTGGCACCTAGCCATTCTAGGTGTTCTATGCAATTTGTAAAATTGCATAAAATATCTAGGGACTAAATTAGAAAATAATTTACAAATTTGATTTTTTTTAAAATAAATCTAATTCTTTTATAAATTCATTGTATTTATAAAACACAATTTAAATTGGTTTTCTTAAAATTATAAATAAAGAATTACTCAAAAGTGATATATAAAAATATATTAAATACAACAAATATTACTAAATACTATATCGTGATTATGGTTGTCACAGGGAGATGCATACAGACACTTAACAGGAAATAGAGAAGAAACATTGTTATTGTAATATTTTTTTTTTAACTATTTGATTATGTTTGAACTTCTACTATGAATTTGACTATGTTTAATTATGTAAGACTTTGAATTTGGGTTTTATTTTCACTTCAGGAGGATTTTATTTCCAGTTTTTTTAAGCCGGCTGACCGCCTAGATCTAGGCGCCACCTAGACAGGCTAGACGCTTGGCGGATTCTGGTTGATCCACACCATATTGTATTATCATAAGATATACACACTAGCTAAAAATCTACCTGGTGCTACATCATAGACACACTAGAATGTATATTATTAATGAAATAATATATAATAATTTCTATGGAAACTTTTCTTGGATGTGACATTTAATAACAGAAACTATAGATGATGCATGGTAATAACAGAGGACTGTTCTAGAAAATGTAAACTGCCTCTGCAGATATTTCATGAAACAAATAAAGCAAATGGATTTAAAGAGTCATGTGCACAGGTCACCTCGTAGACGATATGCAACACTTAAGTTCTGCATGAACGGGTAAACTAGAAGCCGCTCAGAAGGCGTAGTACAGAACCCAATCAACCTTAAGAGATTTCGGTGAACAGCTACACTGATCAACTCAACTTCACGCAAAAAAGCAGCTTCACCTCCAGGACTTTCATAATCAGTTAGCCGTTTTACGGCAATTTTTGTACTATCTGGGAGCACTCCTTTGTACACTTTCCCAAAACCTCCCTGCCCAAGAATATTTTTTTCACTGAAGCTATCAGTTGCAATTTGTAATTCTCTCCAGGCAAACCGTTTCAATTGTCCAAATGCAATCCTACGATCATCCTCGCCTGAAAATAGAACGCATGAATCAGTCGTATGGAAATTCTTCCAAATTAGGTGTCGTACAATGTTAAGCCAATAACTATTAAAAATTTACAGAAGAGACGAACAAAATATGCAATTTTACTATCAGGAGGCCGTTTTGGCAAGAAATCTAGGGTACGAATCACAAGACGGACAATCAATTTATCTAAGTTACACAAATTCACACCTGCAATGTCAACAAAAGTTTCACGTCGAAAATCTTTCCTCCTCTTCCACACAAGAAATACAACTGCTGCACCAATAAGTGCTATAGCTCCTCCAGTACTTCCAAGCACCACACCAACCACTGACCGATGGGACTCTCCTGTTAACAATCAAGATAAAGGAAAAAATAATAATGTGTCATAACTTCACACCAAAATGAAGTTTTTCCATTTTGACAAAAGACAATCATATACATGTACTATCGTACCAGGATCAGATACATTCGATGCACAAGGTAATGGATAATTCGCTCCGCAATTCAGGTTGTTGCCTGTAAAACTGCAGCAAGTAATGATTCTAAATAGTTGCTAACATCTTTGGCATGTAGTATTCCAATCATATAGAATAATTTAATTATTTTAAGTGATAATACAGTTCTTCCTCAAGACCAGAGTTTACAATAATTTTTTACGTACTTGTATCTGGAAACTTTAAAGAGTTGATCAGGTATCTGCCCGGTAAGATCATTAGAAGCTAGACGACTGCCAATAAATATCACATAGCATACTGTTAAATACATATAGCATTATGCACTTCAATATAGTTAAAGGTTCTGACAGAATCAAATGCTCGCTGTACGTATAACACTTACACATCATCTAAGCTTGTGAGGTTTGAAAGAGAACTAGGAATATTTCCACTGAGATTGTTTTGACTCAATATCCTGTTTGCATAAGCATGGAGAATTGATTCTTGATCAAGAAGATAGATCCATAGTTAGTATTCAACATTTACTATCTTAAAGACATGATTCAAACTTACAGAATTTGAAGCTTGTTCAGTTTGCCAAGAGAAGCTGGTATCTCGCCACTTAGAATATTATTTTCCAGGTCCAAGCTTGTCAAGCTTGACAAGTTCCCAAACTGTCGAGGGATTTCACCGGTTATTCTATTACCAGGCAATGACCTGCATGAATTATGTAATCATCGGATGAATAGCATCTAAAAAGCGTTTGGAAATTAAGACATCAATTTATCATAAGATCCGCAGTGACAGATAAGTCATTAAATTATGATCGTATAATCTTATTGAAAGAATAACATAAAAGACCACAAAGATCTGTGATAGGACTGGCATTGGCTGACTAAGCCTGCAGTAAGAGCAGCTGGATTTGGACCAAAAATGGGGAATGATGACCATATTTGGTCCATAATAGTTGGGTCAGCTGGGTTAACAAATAATAGTTGAAAATAATACCAAAAAATAGAGGTCATTCATGTGATAGCCAGTATTCGAACTGGTGACCCCATAAAAAGGGCATCCAAATGAACATTGGCTCATGATAAGGCAGGGTCTTGGAAAGGTCATGATGGCACAACCATACCCACATATTTTTGGAGAGGCTTTTTCCACAACTTGACCTTGCATCCTCCAGGATCCAAGCGCCAAACCTTACCATCACTTCAAGTAACACCCTCCAAGTGGAGAAAGCAATCAGATTACAATTTCAGAGTCACAAAATTTTATTTGTTTTGGTTTTCCAGTGTTGCCATTTCTAATGACAGATATATGAAGACAACTCCAATGGGGATTCCTTATGTGATTTGTTTCGTGAACTCATTCTATTGATGAGCACTTACACTCTTGTTACGGTGTCAACTACAACAGTGACATATAAGACCATTCATGATCATCATACGAGTTCATATGAGATCCATCCTTCTTAGTGGACCTACGCCTAGGAACATTAAAAAATGAAGCTTATTAGGATTTGGATCTCATCTATGTCATCACAACAGCCCAAACCCATTACTTGCATTCTAGGGTCTTTATCATGTTGTTATCAGAAATCATAAAAGTAATGGAAGAGAACATGATAAATGAATTACCATCAACAAGATGTTTTATTTTTAGTAATAAACATGTAAAATACAAAAAGTAATATATGTATTATTATCAGATACAACTTTTCTAATTGGCTGCTATGGCATATCACTATCACTAGTGTGGGTTGAGGTTATATATTTATACTATTTTAACAATGAGAGAGTCGGTTGACACTAGTATGAGTGCGTACTAAATATTTGTGGTGAATGGAAATAATAAAGAATTTCTACCAACTGGCGATGATAAAATGTAACCATATAGTTGAATAAGTACAAAAGCAACTATATAATTAGAGTCAGGAAGAATAATCCATTATGAGAACTATCTATTCTGTTTGCATTTTTCCTATTTTTATCATAAACTTTTATGTGTATTCACCCTTATGTATGTGTTCGAAAGTTTAAGCTATTTAGAGATTCTTATTAACCTGTATTGCTAATTTCTAATAATTCTCAGCCATATATTTGACCAGGGAATGGGGCTCATTTCACCCAATAGTAAATATGCAGTAATTTAATCTATAAGAACCAACAAGGAAACTTTACAACACAATTACGTACAATACATTAAGATATGTCAACTCTCCAATTCTTGGTGACAAGATTCCGTTGAGTCCCATTGAAGACAAAGTTCTGCAAACAAATCAATATTGAAAATAAGGGGGTAAGTATAAGCAGTTGACTAATACATAAAAATCACAAAAAAGGAGTGGCAATAATTCGTTGAAAAATCAAAACCTAACATGGCAAACACTTTATATCAAACACAACTTACACTTGAATGACATTGTTGTTTTTATCACAAATAATAGAGTTCCAAGTACATGGATTCACTTGATTTTGGTTCCAATCAGAAAGCTGATCACCAGAGGCATTTAACTTCTGCTTCATGTCATATAATGCATCTCCTGGAAGATTTAAAAAAAACTGATTAGTCTTAATGGTTCAACAGTCTTACATTCATTTTGGGTAGGAGAGTATATATATACAACTCCCAGGGAACACCTAGGAGGGCCAAATCAAATATAAGCAAGCCCAATTGATGGGCTAGACTTAGTTGGGATAAACTATAACCTCCACCTCAAGTTGGAGCATATTAAAATATATCATGCATCCCCAAATGCCCAAATAGTTACATAAAACAGAAAAAACGAGAAGATCCTAGCAGCTTGCTGAAAATATCGGCCGTCTTGTCCTCGGATCTGGTGGAGGGAGTTCATATCTATTTGTCCATAATGATGTAATAAACAAAATGACAATCAACCTTAATATACTTGGTCCTCTCAGGAAAGACCGGATTGCTTGCTATAAAGATAGCAATGTCACAGTGCATAGGCAAGGGTTCTATATACTGGATACCAAGATTAACCATCAGCATTATAAACCACATCGTCTCAGAAACAGTATGAGTCATCACTCAGTATTCTCCCTCTGCACACGATCTTGGCTACAATATCCTACTTAAGAGAGAAAATTTCCGCCAACACAAGTGAAATATCTGAACATCTCCTAGCCGTCTTCGGTCCAACATAGTCAACATCAGAGCATGACCATCTATGACATTTATATAGGAGGCCTTGTTCTGGAGACCCCTTGATGTTTTTCATGATTATTAGGGCTAAATATCATTAAACCTCTTGGGATTTTCCTTGAATCAACTATTGGACCAACATAGAAGGAGATATATGATCTAGTTATAAGATAAAGTAGATCAGCTTCCGACCAAGTATTTTGTATTGTGACTTGTCCTCAAAAGTCAAAATCCGAATCATCAGGTCACATATTCAAATTCTATTCAGTAAGAGTATTAAGGAGTTTAGAACCAAATAGCATTTTTTTCTTGCAACAAATCCATGTCATACTTCTTGTTACGACAAAGAAGAGAAAAAAATAACTAAAGAAAAGAATAACCATAAAAAAAAACATTAATTACAGATAAAGTATTGCCAATGGCGCATAGAGGCGTGTGCCATTGGTGTGAGACACACTGTGGTGCCTTGCCATGATGCGACGCTTTGCGACATAGAAATGCCACCTCTTGAAGCCTAACATGAACGTTAGGTTTTGCTTTGTTTTGGCTCAATCATGAAGCCATAATATATACTTTACTCTAACCTACTACCCTACTGACTGACTTTAACTTTCTACTTTCAGAGTTCCATCTTTACCTTCTATTATCTCTCGATTCCCTCTTAATTCTATTATATCCCTCGACCATCTTTCAATTCTTTAGTAATCATCGTTAACTCTCATCTCTCGACAGCCAAATTATTCAAGTTTTTTTTAATTTGCAAGTTTCACTATTTGTATTTTTCATGGTCTTCTCTTTTTTATAACTTAAATTTAGTCTTTACCGATGATTTTCCCGCAACGATGAATTTTTTTTTACCAAAGTTTAATTACCTTCCTCAGTGGGCTTTTATTTTGCAACTTATTTCTTGTGAATTATTTTATATATTTTTCTCTCACCACATCAAGCAATTCATTCTTAGGCTAACATCGATATTCCTTTGCAGACTCTCTTATTGTCGAGTCCAACAGACCCTTGGGTAAGATTTTTAAATTTGTAATTTGTAAATCTATTTATATAGTAAATGATTTATTAGGATATTGTAATTACTTTTATTTTGTTTTTTGATGTTTTAAATAAATAAAAATTTGAGCCTCACTTCAATGAGGCACATGCCACGCCTTGTGCCTCGAGCATTGTGTACCTTGTGTATCACTATGCGCCTATGTCATGACAACACTGCTCATAAGGAAGATTACAATAACTAAATTATCACCAAACACTGGAAAAAAAATCCTGATATTTTTTCTTTCTTCCTTTTTTTCTCAAAGGAGGCACATATTTATAGCCTAAAACTCAAACCTAAAACAAATCCTAGTTATCCGATATTTCTTAAATACAAAGAAACTAAACATAATCTGTTTAGGACTTAAATTGACAAAATTGTTTTAAATAAACTTGAGCCAATCATAGCAATTTCCACCATAGCTCATATTCATCCAACCTCCCAATCACGAAATCCTAAAACAAAATAATAAAACCACCATATGTTGGTTGTGTTACACCTGTGTATCACGATCTCGTTTTGACACCAATAAAATAGGAACTAAATACCGACGCTCAATCTCAATAATTCAGAGCTCTCATTCTCCTCTCATTCTGACTGCATTCCTTGCAAATTGACGTCAAACTCCAAGCTACTATATCACGTCTCTCATAGGTGGTGAACATAAAATCACCAAACACAAATATTGCGAAAATTATAACCACGAGAAAAAGTACCCTTGTCATTAGAATCATTATTGATAGAGCACCAAAATTACAAATTCATTAGCTGCAAAAAGCCCTCAATGCAATAACATCCAAAGCAGCAAAAAAGACGTTCCGCCTCCAACAAAACTCGAATACCATTTTCTTCTTTTTCTTCTACCTCTTACAAGAAACTATCATCGTTGAGGCCTCGAAACGATGATGGTCACATTTTCCCCAACGCCTTTGGAACTCCTTCGTTCATAACTTTTAAAAAATCACACATCGAATTTCAAACATCGCTCGGATACCATATCTTTATGACAAAGATTAATCACCAAAGTGAAAAATAGAGAAACAAATTAAAATAGAATTAACATCCAAACCCAAAAATATTAATTACTTTGTTGGAGAATCCCTTGATTCTCTTTCCTCTTGTCATTAATCATTATTAGAGAAGATCTTGTTATTAGTCATTATTAGAGAATATTTTCTGTTTTCATTTAGTTTCCTTTTTCCTTAAGGTTCTTCTTGATTCAAGGATGAATATTGATTGTATTTCTTCTATTTAAAACAGCCTTGGGACTGAAGAATAAAATTGAAACATTCACCGCTTGTTTTCTAATATGGTATCAGAGCCAGGTTCCCTAACCTAGGGTTTGTAAGGCTCTTAAATGGCCGATTCCAATAGATGGCATCGAGCCCTCACCGGCTCAACAAACGACTCCTCTACAACAGAAGGCGGAGCAGGCCGTGGCAATAGTAGTGGTGCTGGTTGCGGTGCTGGTACTGGCAGAAGTGTTGGTCGCGGTGCTGGCAGAGGCGCTGGTCGCCATGTTGGCGGCGGTACTGGCCGTGGCGATGGCGGCGGCAATGGAGACAGGTCTTTTGGAGACAGCGACTTCAACACATGTTTCAATGATCATGAGGGATCCTCAAATTCCCTCAAGGTCAATGTTCCTAAGATGAATGAAAAAAATTATAATGAATGGACCCAAACCGTTTGTTTGGTATTGGACAAACCTTGGTATGATTACTGCAAACGCGCATGGCATACACGTGAAACATGTTGGAAGCTCCATTGCAAGCCTCTGAACTAGAAGAAGAAATGTGGTAATGAGGGTCGTGCATTCCAGGCTAATAATTCAGATCAAGGGCAACAATCTTCAACTCAACTTTCACTCACGACGGAACAACTAGACAAACTGTTCAAACTTCTCGAATCTCAAACTCCTTGCTCTATAGCACAAAAAGGTAATTCTGCCATTCTTAGTGTCAGTCCCAACCACACTTGGATAGTAGATTCAGGTGCAACCGATCATATGACAAGTGAATATACTCTGTTTTCTTCCTATAGTCCCTGTGCAGGGAATCAAAAAATAAGTCGCAGTTGGCTATTTTTCAGCCATTGCATGTAAAGGTTCAATTGTGTTGTCTCCGATGTTGACTCTTAAAGATGTCATTCATGTTCTAAACATATCTTGTAGCCTAGTGTCTGTCAGTAAATTAGCCCAAGAATTTTTTTTATCAAACTAGCTTTTTTCGTTCTCACTGTGTCTTTCAGGATTTGAACTCGGAGAAGATGATTGGCAGTACTAAGAAGAATGAAGGACTCTACTACTTCGACATTGGACCTAAATCACAACTACCTTCCAAACTGATAAGTTCCTGCTTTGAGTCTTGTTTTGTTTCGAATAATGATGATAACATTATATTATGGCATTTACGATTAGGTCATCCTAGTTTCGTTATTTAAAACACTTGTTTTCTAAGTTATTTCGTAATAAAGATTTGTCTTTGTTTAAATGTGAAGCATATGAATTTGCAAAACATCATCGTTCCCATTTTCCAATACAGCCTTATAAACCATCAAAACATTTTTCTATTATTCACGGTGATGTTTGGGGCCCTAACCGTACAAGTACACTTTCTCACAAAAAATAATTTTATCACATTTATAGATGACCATTCAAGAGTATGTTGGGTGTACTTATTAAAGAAAAAATTCGATGTTTGTCAGGCTGTAAAGGTTTTTTTTTTAAATGGCGCAAAACCAATTTCAGACAACTATTCAAGTCTTTAGAAGTGACAATGGCAGGGAATACTTTAACACAATTTTGGGTAATTTTTCTTCAAAATGGAATTGTGCATCAAAGCTCATGTCCTAATACTCCCCAAAAAAATGAAGTTGCAGAAAGAAAAAATAGACACTTATTGGAGGTGTCTAGAGCTTTACTCTTCTCAAATAAAGTACCAAATTATTTGTGGGGTGAAGCAATTTTAACTGCTACATATTTAATTAACAGAATGCCCTCTAAATTTCTCAATTTTCAAACTCCAATTCATATTTTCAAAGAATATTTTCCTATTACTCGTGTTTCAACTGATTTGACATTAAAAAAATTTGGTTGCACTACATTTGTTCATGAACATAAAGAATATTGGCAAACTCGAACAACGTGTTATAAAATCTATGCAGTTAATAACGGTTTTTTTATGATAACGGTCCAGTAGAGTTATAGATATATCACCGATATATCGGTTTTATAACGGTAAATATCGGTTTGCATTTTTAACACAATTTTTATATATGAACAATACACTTAATAGTTTTCTATTATAAAATATGCAGAAAGTATACATATCGTCGAGAAATCCAAGAGATCCAAGATAAAGAAGATCACTTAAGGAACTACATCTCTGAATAAGTTTGATGTATGAAAATTTTGATGGCATAAAAAGTGGTGGATAAAAGGAATGGCAGTTTTATAGCAGCTTGCACAAAGACCACCACTTGGAAACCCAATTTCAAAATCAACAGTGCGAATAACTATTTAGATCTCAGATAATCTCAAACAAACAGAACAAATTGTTCAAGATATGTCTCCAGAAAATCATGTCCTATGAAATCAAAGTTGAATTGAATTGCAGCACATTATATTTTGCCTCTGCTGTTTTTTTTTTCCTCTTCTCCTTGGTACATTTTTTTTTCCTCTTCTCCTTAGCACATTATACCATTAATGCATCTGATGGTACATTAGAGCCGCCTCTGCTGTTTTTTTTATCTCTTTCTCTATCATCAGTCCCTGTTATTAAAAAAAAAAAAAAAAAAAAAAAAAAAAAAAAACTGTGAAATATCGGTTTTTATTAAAACCGATATTTTACAAAATATCGGTAATATCGGCCGATTTTATCGGTTCCGATATAAAACCGATTTTTTTCCAAAAAAAATCGGTTCATCACCGATACCGTTATATATCGGTGATATATCCGATATATAACGGTTTTTAACTACATAGTATAAAATATATTTTTGTAGGGTACTCTCCAACCCAGAAGGGTTATAAATATTTTGATCCAAAAAACAAGAAAATGTGTGTCACTATGGATGCCACATTCTTTGAAAACAAACTTTTTTTGATGATACTCATCTTCATGGGGAAAACTTAAAGGAAAACTCGTTTCAAACTGAGAACATAAGTTTTTTAAATAACTTGCCCTTGCCTATATCAAAAAATTCTCAAACTGAGAACATAAGTTTTTTCAATAACTTGCTCTTGCCTATATCACAAAATTCTAAGACTTGTACTTTTGCACCAATAGAAAATTGCCATAATTCATTATCTGAACCTACTCCTGCTATGAGTAAAGAACTCGATGAATCCGAGCCTACACTTTCTCATGAAAAAAAACAATGAAAATCGTGAAGATAATAATAATGATGAACTAATTGAAATGCAACAAAATGATGAGTCATCTAAAGAGAATAGATTCGAAGTAGGAAACAAGACTTGGAAAGAAAAGGTGTTTGTGAGGAAGAACCATAAAGAAGGGGATGTGTCCACATCTCAACACTATCATGAATCTGAACCGGGGAATGATCAACCTCCTAAGAAAAGAAAAGGTAAGTTTATCTCTGTGTTTGAGAGTCATATCAGGTATCCTGATATAGATCCCATAGCTGTCAGAAAACCTGTTAAATCTTGTCCTAAATATCCTATGCCCGATTTTATATCATATTCAAACTTGTCTTCATCATTTTCTGCTTTCACCTCCCAATTGTCTAGTGTAGAGATTCCAACTAATGTACAGGATGCTCTAGAAGTTCCAAAGTGGAGGAAAGCTGTATTTGAAGAGATGAAAGCTCTTGAAAAGAACAAAACTTGGAGAGTTATGACACTACCAGTTGGTAAGAAGACCGTGTGATGTAAGTGGGTGTTTACTGTGAAGTACAATTCAGATGGGTCAGTTGAAAGGTATAAGGCTCGCTTGGTGGCTAAGGGTTTCACTCAAACCTATGACATAGATTACTCAGAGACATTTGCTTCTGTTGCAAAATTGAACACTGTCAGAATACTTTTATCTCTTGTGGCTAACTTGGATTGGCCTCTACATCAGTTGGATGTTAAAAATGCATTCCTCAATGGTGATCTAGAAGAAGAAGTATACATGGATAGTCCTCCTGGCTTTGAAGACAAATTCGGATCAAAGGTATGCAAGATGAAGAAGTCTCTTTATGGCCAATCTCCAAGAGCTTGGTTTGAAAATTTTACTCAGTCTATGAAAAACCAAGCGTACACTCAAGAACAAGCTGATCACACTCTATTCACCAAATTCTCCTCTGATGGAAAATTTACTGTCTTGATTGTTTATGTAGATGATATTGTCCTCACTGGAGATGATACAGTTGAAATGAGAAGAGTAAAAGAGAGACTTGCTACAGACTTTGAAATTAAGGACTTAGGGTCCTTGAGATACTTTCTTGGTATGGAGGTTGCTCGATCGAAGAAAAGAATTGTGGTTTCACAGCAGAAATACATTCTCGATCTATTACGAGAAACGGGAATGAGTAGTTGTCGACCAGCCGACATCCCCATGGATCCTAATGCAAAATTTTGGAGAGAAAAAAATATTCATGTTTACACCGGAAGATACCAGAGGTTGGTAGGTAAGCTAATTTACTTGTCTCACACTAGACCTAACATCGCCTTCTCAGTCAGTGTAGTGAGTCAGTTTATGCATTCTCCTTATGAGGAACATCTTGAGGCAGCTTATAGAATACTGAGATACTTGAAGGCAATCCCGAAAATGGTTTATTTTTTAAGAAGACTAGTGAAAGGAATGTCTATCTTCACTGATGCAGATTGGGCAGGTTCAGTCACAGAGTTGTAGGTCCATTACCGTCCGACTCCGGACCGAAAAGACCTAACAGAGTCATCCCAACTCTCGGATCGGAGATGCTAACGGGACGGCCAGAAGATCAACCTCTGGATAGTGTACCTATGTATGGGGTAATCTTGTGACATGGAGAAGCAAAAAACAAGGAGTTGTAGCAAGAAGCAGTGCAGAAGCCGAATTTAGAGCTATAGCTCAGGGTATTTGTGAAGGACTATGGATTCAAAGAGTCCTGGAGGAACTTAAGATAAAAATTGAACTTCCATTAAAGTTATATTCAGACAGTAAAGCTATCATAAGCATAGCCCACAACCCGGTTCAGCATGATAGAATCAAACATATTGAGATTGACCGTCACTTCATAAAAGAGAAATTAGATGCTGGAATCATATGTCTACATTTGTGACATCTAGTCAGCAAACTGTGGACATCTTAACCAAAAGCTTGGCAAGACCCGTCTTTGAGCATTTAGTAAGCAAGTTGGGCATGATAGATATCTATGCACCAACTTGAGGGGGGGGGGGGGGATGTTGGAGAATCCCTTGATTCTCTCCTCTCATTAGTCATTGTTAGAGAAGATCTTCTTGCTATTAGTCATTATTAGAGAATATTTTATGTTTTCATTTAGTTTCCTTTTTCCTTAAGGTTCTCCTTGATTCAAGGTGAATATTGATTGTATTTCTTCTATTTAAACCAGCCTTGGGGCTGAAGAATAAAATTGAAGCATCCACCACTTGTTTTCTAATATACTTGTAAAGAAGATTACAATTACTAATAATCCTTACCAAACACTCAAAAACACTATCTTTCCTCTCTTTTCTTTTCTCAAACGAGGCACATATATTTATAGCCTAAAACTCAAACCTTAAAACAAATCGCCCTTTAGTATTTCTTAAACACTAAGAAACTAATATATTATATTTTACGATATCCTTAGTTTCAATTGTACTTGTTCACCCTGTTTTCCTTTAAACACTTGTTTGACTAGGTTTCCATTGTCCAAATTTAGCGGAGGAGAAGAGGAGCTTCCTCTCTTTAATGAGAACTAAGTGGGACACAAGTAGATTGAGTCAATGGACATCCCTCGCTTTTGTAGTTGTATACTTTTGTATGTTTGTGTAGTATATGTTGTTGAGACATGCTTAGTATCTTGTTGGGCTTCAGTATTGTATCTGACATATATCCTCAGAATGTTTTACAACTCACATGCAACCTCACTCTCACCACCACTCTCGGCGTCCCATTCGGCGTCCATTTTGGCGTCCATACCTCCTTTCTCAGCATCAACTTGGCAGTGTTCCCGTCCATCACTCCTCGCCCTCCTAGGCAGGGTCATCACCTCCAAGTCTGGCAGGATCCCCTGCAACCAGAACTTGCACATTAATTCCTCTCCCGAGCAAACACTTCCAGGAGAATTCGAATCTCCACCCGACAAACACGAGTGCTTATACCAAGTCAACTTTCTCAGCATCCGTCTTAGCATTAACTTGGCAGCGTCCCTGCCAATCACTCCTCGCCCTGCTAGACTAGGTTATCATCTCAAGGTCTGGCATGATCCCCTGCAACAACATGTTGCACATTAATCCATCCCTCGAGCAAATGCTTCCAGGGAAATTCGAACATCCACCCGAAAAAAAACAGGTGCTTATGCCTCCAAGTCCTGACCTCTTGATATATTTAATTAATACAACTTTTATGTTATAAACAATAGAAATTCGGTTTAATATGTGGCTGATTATTGATGGGTGGAGCTACATATATATAGGAGAGGCTAACCCCTCTCTCTACTATTCTACTAGATGTGGGACTAAACACCCACTAATACTCTCAACACTTCCCCTCAAGATGGACGATAGATATCAATTATCTCCATCTTTTTACATAGTTTAGAAAGACTCGATGAATTAAGACACTTAGTCAGACAATCTGCAACTTGTTCTTCTGAGCGAACGTGATCGAGCTTTAATATCTTTTTTTCTAGCTTCTCTTTGATAAAGAACTATTCGATCTCGATGTGCTTAATTATGTCGTGTTGGACTGGATTGTTAGCTATACTTATTGCAGCTTGACTGTCACTCAGAAAACGCAACGGTGTTCCCTGGTCCAGCTTCAACTCAGTCAGTTATACTTATTACTACTTTAAAAGTAGTTTATTGATTTTAAACGTCAGTACATAGAAAAATTGTGTTTGGCAGTCAGGTCTCTGAAATTGCTTTTCAAATCTATTTTCTAAGTGAATTTTAACTCTCGCACACTCTCGCACAGCGCAGCCCCCCCCCCCCCCAAACCCCTCCAATCCCTCGAATCTCTCTCTCTCAAAGAAAAATCACTCTCCCTCTCTTTCTGTCTAACTAACTACACTGACCAAACTCTAACGATGAGCTCCATCGCTCAGTCGACGGGGTCGACGGGGACGACGACTGTCTCGACGTTTCCCTCTCCCTCTCCTTCGTCAACGGCGACGGCCTTCCAGTAGAGGCCAACGCGTCCTCGACGAGGTCGAGGCCAGCGCCTCCTCGATGAGGTCGAGGCGACCTCGAGCAGTCGGTCATCCATGGCACAGAAGACCTCGATTTATGGTTAGGGTTAGGATTTAGGCGGAGACTACAATTTAGGGTTAGGGTTCCGGTGGAGACGTCGGTCGAGGTGGTCGACGACGACGAGGAGCTCCCCCAGCTCGTCGAACTCGAGGGCTCCTCTCCTCCTACGAGTTCCCTCTCGAAGCTCTGTAGTCGTTCTCGTCGACCACCGACGACCGGAGGACAGATTTGTGGAACACGGACAATTGCTGGGGACACAATGTCAATTACTGTGGACACACGAACGAATTGAGTTTTATTTCGGACACAGTGTAGATGTATCGGATACCGTCCAAAGACTGAACATAAGCCTTTTTTTATAAATTTTTTAACACAACTAAAAATATTTTATAAAATTTTATTAAAAACATTATTTTGTAAAAAAAAAATTACAAAACAGATTTTTTTAACATTCTTTTCCGAAAACTATTTTCCAGATGAAAGTAACCAAACGCAAAGTCATAATCTCTATACTCAGAAAACAATTTTATAACTTACTTTAAGAAAACTGTTTTCATGAAAAAAAAAATTCAGAAAGCCTATCCAAACGGACCCTAGATCTCCATCCTTGTAGTCTATTTCTGCACAATTCAACCAACTTGGAGTACCCTGAGTATCAATGACTTTATTGGACAATGCAATCCCCAAGTAGGAGACTGGTAAAGTTACCATCTGCCATCCCAAGAATGTCCTTCATAATCACCCTATTAGGGAATTTTGACTAAAGAACGCCTTGCTCTTCAAAGCATTCATGGACAACCCTGTCATCTCCTCCAATTTACAAAAGCATTCTCTAATAGGAACCACAGACACCAAAGTAGTTTTAGTAGAGAGGAGGAAATTCACTAGTAGTCATTCTGGTAGTAAAGCTTCCAGTATGAGTCGACAGCAGCCTCCTGGATATCATTAGCCGCTGATATTTCTTTGCCTTGAGAGTCCAGGATCTTGCTAACAGTGTTCTGATGTTGACGAGTCCAAATAATATCGTAAAAGAATTTGGATCTCCCTCCTTCAGCCACCTGCATTTAGCTCGTTGAGCCAACTGTATCTCCTCTTGTAATGCCAGCGACCGGACCTCCTCTAATAGACTTCTCTCTGTACGAGCAAGTTACGGATCTTGGGGAGATGATTGCAACTTGCTATGTACCTCCCTGAGTTACGCGTCTCTTTGGTTGAGCACCGGCCTTAGCAGCGCTTTATTCCAACATTTCAGCGCCCTTTTAACTGCCTTAAGCCGTTGTACCAATCGGTACTGCTCGTTTTCGAGCACATGCACCTGCAGACCCACCTCAACGGCCACCCGTTATTAAATCTGAATGGTCTGGCCTTCCGCCTAATGGATTCTGTCATTTGAACAATAATCGAAGAGTGGTCACTAGTAGATGGCGCCAGACTCTCAGCTACAGCAGACGGAAACATATCAAACCATCTTCTGTTCCCGAGGGCTTGATCAAGCTGGCAAGCTATCTGATTGCTAATAGCTCTGTTGTTCCAAGTCCACATGTGGCCTGCTCTTTCCAAACACTTGCTTGCATCAAGCAACTATGAAAATCTGTCAGAATAGCGCCAGGGACTTGACAACCCCCTACTTTCTCCTGACTGAATAGCAGCGGGTTGAAATCCCCCGCAATAACCAAAGGCAATTGATATTGGTTGTCTGCAATGACACGCGGATGGATAATATCTAGCCAAAGATGATCCCTCTTGCGTCTGTCATTGTGTCCATACACCGCTTTAAAAAGGAATTTCAAACCCCCTATATTGGTAAATTCTTCTGCTACAACTTGCTCCTTTTTGTGAACAATGTGACAGGTCCACGTCCTGCTATCCCAGAGAAGCCATATGTGTGTCATCCCACACGTCCATATTGTGCTCCTGAACCCAGAAGTACGGAGTTCTTGATGAGGACATCAGACCTTCAATTACGAAGACCTACCAACGTAGAAGACGGCACGACATGGCTTCGATATGGATTAGCCTTTAAATCTGAATTTGAATTTTGAATTCAGATTTTATTTTGTTATTCTGTTTTTCATTTGTTATTCTGTTTTTTATTGTTACCTTGTCTCTAGGAGGAGGTTGTGTGGTTATTGGATTGTTGGATTGTTTTCTTGTTGCAAGTTGCCTATTCCATAGGAATTGGTTAGTTTGATTGGTTGTTTTGTTTGATGTAAGCCTATTTACATCCTTGTTTGCAATGAATGATAAAATGAATGAATGAAAATAATTTTCCTATATGAACTCTACTTTGAACTTTACTTTCCCTATGTGGCCGCAATAGCCAACCCCTCTTCCCCTTCTATTCCTCTCCCATTCTCCTTGGCCTCCCTCTTTCAGCAACAGCAGCAGCAAATTTAGCAACAACAACAACAAAATCAATCAGCAGCAGCAGCAGCGGAATAAGCAACAGCAGCAGGAAGCAGAAGCAACGGTTCCCCCCCCCCCCCCCTCCCCCCCCTTTGGTAATCATTCAATCTTTCGATTCTAGTCTGCTTCTTCATTTTAACTCAAGTAATTAGGACAATTGCATCTACCATCCAATATTTTATCAATAGGCTGTTGATCCACCAATAACTTGAGTGCTTCTACAAAAGAAAAAAGAAAAGAAAATGGGATTTGTGGTTAGCAATCTACGTATTAAATAGAAAACTATCCTAATTTAGTGGTAACTTGATTCAATTTCTTGCAAAATTCTAAGGGTTGCACGATAGCTTATGATCTCTTGCCTAATATAACCATTAATTTTGGCGACCCAGAAATTATTTGGTAATTAGTAGACTTAAACGAACTTACTTTAATTCAAATTAATTTGCTGATTTTAATTCTCATTCATTCCGTATCAATTTTTGGTATCGGAGTATGGTTTAGGTTTTGCATTAGATTCCTTCAATTTATGCATTAAGAACACATAGAGTATCTTTTAGGACCCATATCACAATGCATGAGTACCCATAGCGGTAGACAATACCAACCCTCTTCTGATATGGCCTATGAACAAGATCAAATGTTGCAAGATATTCTAAACCGTCTAATTAAGATGGAAAAAGATGTCAATGCTCTAAAAACGCCTAATAAAGATAATAGAAACCGAATCGAAAGACTTGAACGTGAACGTCGTAGAACTCGTGACATGTTGGATGAGGGTTCCCATTATAGTGGCCATCGAGAGATGGATAGAGACAGACATAGAAATTTTGATCATCGTGGGGATGACCTAGTTGGACATCAAGACTATAGACAACGCCAAGATAATCTGGATAGTGATCGATCTAGAGGCCTTGATCACCGTCAGAATGACCCCGTCAGACATCATGACTATATGTCACCCCCGAGACCTCATCAGGACCTAGGAGACGAGAGGATCATGAGAAACGTGAAAATAGAAGCACCTACTTTTGACGGTCAACTAGACCTAAAAGTTTTCATCGACTGGATGACAGACATGGACCACTATTTTCGGTGGTATGATATGTCTGAGGCTTGAAAGTCCGGTTTGCCACAATGAAGCTTGTTGAACAAGCTAAATTGCATTGGCAAAGTGTTGAGCGATTGTTGCTACAAAGGAGGCAAGAACCCATTCTTACATGGGATGAGATGAAAGAGAAGTTGAAAAAAATACTTGCCAACTTTCTACTGACAACGGCTCTTGGACCAATGGCAGAAACTGACCCAAGGCAATCGTCCTGTCACAGAATATATCTCCAAATTCAACGAATATTTAATTCGATGTGAAGTAACAGAAGAGGTTGGAATGACCCTATCTAGATTTAGGTCTGGACTACGAGATGATTTACAACGTAAATTATTTTTGTGTGATGTAACATCATTAGAGCATGCTTATAAATTGGTTGAGGATCTTGACCGATTTCAAAGTCCCTTTCAATAGGCAACGTGATTCATAGACTACCCCTAACAGACCCAATGAGTCGAACCCTAGATTTAATCAGTCCCAACCCAAGGCAGAACCTAGTGTACCATCGTCGTCAAGAAACCCCAACGAAAAGGATTTACTTGGGGATGCTCCCAAGGCCAATCCTCGTACTGAGTGTTATAGGTGTCATGGTTATGGTCATTACGCACATCAGTGTCCGACTCGAACCCTCCTTATAGATGATCAACCCGACGAAGACTAGGATGACAACGTAGTAGAACATGAACTATATCTAGGAGAGTGCGAATATGATCGTCCTGGAGGCGATGGATATATGGGACTCATTAGGAGTTCCTCGACCTTTGGGAACGTTGATAGGGAGCGGGAAGACCTAGACTTAGTGTTGTTCGATGTGTATTGTCACAAGATAGAGACATTGACGATTGGCGTCGTACCTCCATTTCTCACACCTTCATTAGAATTGGTAATCAATCATGTAAGGTGATTTTTGATAGCGGGAGTTGTGTTAACGCCATTGCCTCTAACATTGTAGCCAAGACTAGTCATAAGACTAAAAATCACCCTAACCCGTTTCAGGTTAGATGGATAGATGAGTCATCCATCAACGTTAAGGAGATATGTCTTGTTCTTGTAGAGTTTGTTATTTACAAGGACAATGTATGGTTCGATGTGATTAAGATGGATGTGGGACATATCATTTTAGGAAGACCTTGATAATTCGACTAAGATATCACTCTCTATGATCATGTATTAGGGTCAAAAGATTAGGCTCAATCCTATGCAACTAAAGCCTAATCCAAATATTGAGAAGAGTGAAACTTCTAACAAGAAGAAAGGACTTGCCTTATAAGCCCCAAAGAAATAGAAGAGATTGCTAAAGGGACCACAATAGTTACCTTGGTTGCTAGGGAAGTCCAGGATGACTCTCGAGAGCAAGTCACAACTGAAGCAATCCCTGTCCTAGATGAGTTTAAGGATGTTTTCTCCGAGGATCATCCAAATTGTTTATCGCCGATGCGTGACATCCAACACGCTATTGACCTTGTTCCGGATGCAACCCTACCTAATCTACCACATTATCGACTAAATCCCATTGAGCATGCAGAGTTAAGACGGCAAGTCAAGAAGTTATTAGGTAGAGGGTTTATCAGAGAGAGCATGAGCCCTTGTGCGGTACCTGCCCTTTTGACTCCAAAAAAAGATAGTATATGGAGGATGTGCGTAGATAGTCGTGCAATCAATAAAATAACTGTGAAATATTGTTTTCCGATTCCTAGACTGGACAATATGTTAGATATGGTGTCGGGAGCCACTATCTTTTCAAAGATTGATCTCAAAAGTGGCTACCATCAGATTCGTATTCGTCCAGGGGTGAATGGAAGACCGCTTTCAAGAAAAAAGACGACATTTACGAGTGGTTGGTAATGCCCTTTGGACTATCGAACGCCCCTAGCACCTTTATAAGAGTAATGACGCAAGTGCTTAGACCTTTTATGGGTAGATTCTTGGTTGTATATTTTGATGATATACTTATCTACAGCCAATCTAGGGACCAACATATAGATCACTTAAGACAAGTGTGTGTTACGTTACGCAAAGAGAGCTTGTATGCAAACCCTAAAAAATATGCATTCCTTACTGAAGAGATTATTTTTCTAGGGTTTGTCGTATCTCTTACGGGAATCTCTGTCGATCCTTAGAAAGTAAAGGCAATTGAAGAGTGGCCCAAGCCCCGAAGCATTAGAGATTTTAATAGTTTTTACGGACTAGCGACTTTCTATCGTTGGTTTATACGGGAGTTTAGTACCGTCATGACCCCCATAACCGATTGTTTAAAGAATGAAATTTTTAAGTGGTCAACTGTCGCCGCCCAAGCATTCAAAGACATTAAGAAGAAGATGACGGAGGCTCCTGTTATGCGCCTTCCTGATTTTTCGAAAGTATTTTGAGGTTAATGTGATGCTTCTAGCATAGGCATAGGTGGAGTCTTGGCCTAAGAGGGACATCCAATAGCTTTCTTTAGTGAAAAATTAAACGAGGCCAGGCAGCGCTACTCCACCTACGATAAGGAGTACTATGCGGTCATTCGGTCCCTTCGTCATTGGCGACATTATTTGCTACCGTGAATTCGTTATCTATTCTGACCACGAAGCCTTGAGATACCTTCACTCCCAGAAGAAATTGAATGCCAGACACGATAGGTGGGTTGAGTTCTTGCAAGGCTATACTTACGTATTAAAACATAAGGCGGGAGTTGAGAACAAAGCCGCGGATACGCTTAGCTGACGTATAGTTGTACTGTCTAGTATGAGTGCTGAAGTTGTTGGCTTTGATAAGGTCAAAGAAGAGTATGACTTGTGTCCTGATTTTGGTGATATTTACATACTTTTGAGAGATGGGTTGACTCGTGAGTTAGATGGCTTTCTATTGACGGATGGTTATTTATTTCGATTTAGCAAGCTATGTATCCCACGTACGTCATTGAGAGATTTTCTGGTATGGGAATTACATACAGGTGGTTTGTCCGGTCACTTTGGGCGAAATAAGACTATAGAAGCTGCTGAGGATCAATTCTACATGCCTAGTGTCAAAAGAGCTGTTGCAAAACTCGTTGGTCAGTATCGTACTTGTCAACTAGCTAAGCAACAAAAACAAAATACAGGCTTATATACTCCGTTCCCTGTACCTAACCGTCCATGGATAGATATTAGTATGGATTTTGTGCTATGTTTACCGAAGACCCTCAGGAAACACGATTTTATCTTAGTTGTAGTAGACCGTTTTTCAAAGATGGCCCACTTTCTGGTCTGTTCTAAAACGTCCGACGCCTCCAAAATTGCTATAATTTATTTTGATGAAGTCGTTAGATTATATAGGTTACCAAAAACGATTGTGTCTGACACGGACGTTAAGTTTCAAAGCTACTTTTGGAAAACCCTATGGCACTTGATGGAAACAAAGTTGACCTTTTCCACGACTTATCATCCCTAGACTGATGGGCAGACCAAGGTGGTTAATAGGAGTTTAGAAAATCTTCTACGTTGCTTGGTTGGAAAAAATATCAGGAATTGAGATCTCATTTTACCTAGAGCCGAGTTTGCATATAACCGTTCATTTAATAGGTTCATATACATGAGTCAATTTCAGATCGTGCATGACATCAAACCAATGAGGCATATAGATCTCATTTCCATGTCTCAGCATTCTAGGATTTCTGATTCAGCATCTGCATTTGCCGAACATGTTCATAATTTGCATAAAGAAATCAGCAAAAAAATTGAATTAAGTAATGCTCAATATAAGTCTTCTACTAATAAACACAAAAATATTTCTTAAGAGTTCCAAATTGGTGATTATGTTATGGTCTGGATTAGACCGAAGCGGTTTCCTCTAGGATCGGTTAAGAAATTACATGCTCGCAGTGCAAGACCATTTATAATTTTGCAAAGAATTGGACCGAATGCATATGTCATTGACTTACCACCTGGATTCAGTTCTACATTTAATATTGAGGATTTAATTGCTTACTAAGGTCCCCCAATTAGTCCAAAAAATTCACTTGTGGATTCACATCAGCCTACCCTTGAGCCTCTTCCAGAGAGTTCCCCGCCACTACCCTCACTTCCATGGTCCCAATCAGCAGATCATATTGATAAAATATTGGATGATCATATCATCTCTACTATAGATGGTGGTAGTCAACGTTACTTGGTTCGATGGAGAGGTCGCCCTGAATCTGATGATTTGTGAATTATACGGGAGGAGGTGCAGCAGCTTGATCCATATTTACGGGAGTACTACGACAGCAACCACTTGAGTTATTCGCCAGAGCCGAATTCTTTTTACCCCGGAAGAATTGATGAGGATATCATACCTCCAATTACAAAGACCTACCAACGTAGAAGACGGCGCGACATGGCTTCGATATGGATTAGCCTTTAAATTTGAATTTGAATTTTGAATTTAGATTTCATTTTGTTATGTTTTTCATTTGTTATTCTATTTTTTATTGTTACCTAGTCTCTAGGAGAAGATTGTGTGGCTGTTGGGTTTTTGTCTTCTTGTTGCAACTTGTTTATTCCTTAGGAATTGATTAGTTTGATTGGTTGTTTTGTTTGATGTAAGCCTATTTATATCCTTGTTTGTCAAAGGATATGGCAATGAATGATAAAATGAATGAATGAAAATAATTTTCCTCTATGGACTCTACTTTCCCTATGTTGCCGCGATAGCCAAACCCCTCTTCCGCTCCTATTCCTCTCCCATTCCCATTCCCATTCCCATTCCCATTCCTCTTTCAGCAATAGCAGCAACAAATTCAACAACAGCAGCTACAAATTCAGCAACAATAGCAAATTTAGCAACAACAACTGCACATTCAGCAATAGCAACAGCAAAAATCAGCAACAACAGCGGAATCAGCAACAACAGCAGGAAGCAGAAGAAGCGGTTCTCCCCTCTGGTAATCATTCAATCTTTTGATTCTAGCCTTCTTCATTTTAACTCAAGTAATTAGGACAATTGCATCTACCACCCAATATTCTATCAATAGGCTGTTGATCCACCAATAACTTGAGTGCTTCTACAAAAAAGAAAAAGAAAATGGGATTTGTGGTTATCAATCTACATATTAAATAAAGAACTATCCCCATTTAGTGGTAACTTGATTCAATTTCTTGCAAAATTCTAAGGGTTGCACAATAGCTTATGATCTCTTGCCTAATATAACCATTAATTTTGCAACCTAGAAATTATTTGGTAATTAGTAGACTTAAACGAACTTAATTAATTCAAATTAATTTGATGATTTTAATTCCCATTCATTCCGCATCAGTTCTTCTGGGTAATTTCTGTTCTACTTGATTTTAATTTTCAATAAAGTTGTGATTATACTTCGTGACTTTTTGCAACTTCTCTAATTTTACGCCACCTTCCCAGCGAGTTCACTCCTCGCGTATTCTGTGGCAATATAGACATTTCATAATAATTGGGCTGACCTCTGGAGCCTCCCAAACTCATCACGAGGTCAGTGGAGATTTCTCCCCTGAATCCAAGCTCTCCTTCAACAGTTTCATCTGGATCGCCAGACTCGTCTTGGAGCATTTTACTCCATTCAGGGTTATTTGTACATAACGAGTCCTTCAAAAGAGTAGTGTTCTGAAGAATCTTGTATCTCGAACCATCCGTATTCGTTGACGCTTGTCTCTTTTTACGAGAATAGTTGATAAGGGCATTTGACGGTGTCGTTGTATCTTCCTTGACCTGTAACTCCAGCATGACTCCGCGTGAGCATAGTGTGTTGTTCCACAAATGGAACTCGGTCCTAGCGAATTGCCCTCAGATATAGTTTTCCTCTTAGTCATCTGCCGAGTACTCATACCGCTATTGATGGAACCTGCTTGTTCAACCACTGCTACCCCTGCTGAATCTCCCGCTACTCTTCCAACTGTACCTGCCATTGGAGTGATTTGCATATCCTCTCTTGACCCTTCTCATGTGACCCCTGCCCTGCTAACCGTTGTATCCCCAGAATAGGCCTGTTGGCGTCCTCCATAAGTGGATCATCTCCTCCTTGTCTCTCCTAGTTCCGGTCAAGCTGAGTCTCATACTCATTATCATCATCTTCATCAGGAGCCTCTATCGAGCATTTTCTTATCATGTGGCCAAAGCTACCGCATCTGTTGCACACTGGTGGAATCCATTCATAGTCCACTATCTGAATTCCAGAACCCGAGGAAGATCTGTCGACGCTTCTATCTCCACGAATACTAGCGCATATGAGAATCTAGATTTCATGGCCGTCGTATCGTCTGATTTAATAAGGTTACATTATAAACTAGCCAATTTGGAAAAAATAATTGTATTGAAATTCCAAAAGTGGGAAGCATGGCTCAACTGCCTATTTCCATACAACCCTGAGTACATCCCACTCTTACCCATACGAACTAACATACTTGTACTAACACTACATTACAATCTCTTTTTTTTATTTCGAGCACTAGACCAAGTAGGCTTAGTGTCGGGGTTCTTACGTCTTGATCTCTCGTTAGGTATGGAAATTATCTCTTTTGCATGAGTTGAATCAACTTCTCATTGACCACTCTCAGTGTATCTCTATTCTGCAGCGGGTCCCACTCAGAGTGACTGAAATCTGAATCGTCCCCGTTACTCGCATCCGTAGAACTCTCTGCTAGGCACCAACTTTTGGATCCAGGCTGTCCAGCAGCCTTCGAAGGAAGCACCGGAAGTGGTAAGGCCACCTCTCCTATGGCCGCTATAGTCTGGCCAATCAGCTGCTTTACTCTGGACAATCAGAGACTGCCACATGGCCGGCGGTTTAATTTTCGCTCCCTTTGCAAAACACATCTATGGTTGTCCTTCTCTTTTTTTCATTCCTGTAGTGCATAGTACCCTACCGAGACCCAAAGATATATATATATATATATATATATATATATATATATATATATATATATTCTAAAAAATACAAAAAATACCTAAATAATTCATAAATATGTAAAATATTTTTTCTAAAATTTTACTAATTTATTAATAATTATTAATTTAGCCGATAGTGTCGATACCAAAAAATTCGATACTCCGATCCGATATTGCCGATACCGATACTTATAACAAATGTCCGATACCGATACTTTGAACCTTGGTATCAGTGCACACGTCCATCTTGTCCATATTCCCCATATGCTCCCGAAGAACCTCTACAAGTCATCTCTAATGCCCTTGCCTTTAGGGACTCGACAATGAAGATCATTGTGCCCAAAACATCTACAAGTTGTACATATAGGAGGAACACCCCCATAAATGACTGTATCCGAAAGTGCTTCCCCGTTGGTAAGTAAACCGGGATCTCTTTGGAAAGGCTTCAGACTGCAGTAATTTCCACCAATATCCGGGCAAAGGCAATCCGAGTTTGGTTCGTGTAGGTGCATCTATGATAAGCCCACAAAACATGCTAGCTTGCTCAGCACCGACCCACTCCACAACACTAACGGCAATTTGGGGAACTGGATCCAAACTTAAACAGTGGCAAGGAGGTCCCTTTCTAGCACCACATCAGGTGCCCATCTCTTGATCACCATTAACAGTCCTTGGAAAAGCCAAGGACTGTCTTCAAGCACTGAAATCAAATCGTGTCCACGTTTGAACCGAACAAGAAAGTAGCCATTCTTGCGGGAGAATAGTTCCTTCTTCCCCGTCGAACTCCACACATGACGTATGAAAGCAGCAAGATGGAGGTAAGAAGGTCGAGCCCCGACCACAAATATATCCAGGGACTGCCGCCAAGTTGTTGCCTCTTCAGCCATCTCCAGGCGATACTTCCGCTCTCTCGCCCTCATGTTCAGTCGGAGGAGTGAAGCCCACCCGCAGTCGATCGACAGAGGGCTTGGGTTTGCAAAGATCAACCCAACTTTGAGGTCTCGCTTGAAGGAAAACAGGGAGGCTTTATGAATGTGCACCAGCTTATGCTGCCAAGGAGGTGTCCCTATCAAGCCTGATGAATGCTGTTGTTCATCTACAACAACATCAGTGGTTGTATGATGCAGATCTGCCTTCCCCATGCTGCCATGATGCAGTATTGACCCCTACTCTTTCACAGATCTCGTCCCAAGGACCTGCACGCCAGGGCTCTCATAGTCAACCGGGGGCCGGGGGCCGGGGGGGGGGGGGGGGGGGGGGGGATGTTGTTTGCAATGGACTTCATTGTTGTAGCAGATGCATTGATCTCTCGGGGAGCAGAAGCCTTCTTCCTTGTCCTCCAGTCCTGAACAGTCGCCCAACCATCCGTAGCATCCCCCTTCCAACTCCGATACGGCCCCATCAAATGGTCCAACCGCCGGAGAACGCCCGCAAACATGCATTGAAGGAGAGGATCCTTGCCTCGCCATTACTCCGCACAGAGTCGTGCATTACGGTTTCTCCTATATATATATATATATATATATATATATATATATATATATATTCAGTCGTTCAACTTTAATACAGTTTAACAAGAAAATAAAAGAAGAAACTTACTTGGATGAGATGTACGAAGAGATTAAATTATCATCATATCAAAAAAACACAAATCATTAGAATGGTAAATAGCAAAAAGTAAGAGGGTAAAAGGGCCCCCAAGATTGATCATAACGATCAACCCCACTAAAATGAAATTTATCCCATGAAAAATATAGGAGGTGAACAGTGCACCAAAATTCGGGGTTAGAATGCATGAGTTTAGGACAAAATGATAGATGAGTAACAAGGCTGCTACTGTTATCTGCAAAGACGAGGCCAAGGAGATCTCGAGCTAATGTAGGGGACGGGAAAGAGGAGAGAAGGGCAGTAGGTAACATGACAGAAGTTGTAAGAAATGATTTAAAGAACCTTGAGGAACACCATATGTAGGCATTAAGAGTATCATTTATGAACAGAGATCCATAAGGTGACCCAAATAAGCATAGCAAGGATTCTTCAGCATGGAAGTTCTTTTCCAAAATATGTCATACTTTCTAAACAAAGTGGAAAGCAAAAAAAGGAAACATACCCTGACGATCAGCTACTATCAATGATAGCACAGAAGATGAAAGAACCAGTATAAATACCAAAATCATCTTTCAGATTACTGTCACTTGTGAATGTCCCAGGTCTTGGCAGGAGGCCCTATCATGTGTCAAAAATAAAAAAATGAGATGGAGAAGTACAAAGTTCCTATTCACATGCAAAGAAGTAACTCATATTTACTTATTTAAAGGATATAGAATCATGGTGTTGCATTGTGGTGAGTATTTTGTTCCATGTCAAAGTGATTATTATACATTGCTGCAGTAAATCTATTCATTTAGCAACACAGAAGAGCAAGTATAAATCAATAGTATCAGTGTATTTAGAAAAAAAAAAAGAGGCTAATTTGCAACTAAATTCCCTGAACAATCCCTGATTTGCAACTTTCTACTATGAAGTTTAAATTTGACAAGTTACCCAGAACTAATAATAAAATTATGATCATACTCATGTTTTCTTCTTCATAATCCCTAACTAGCCAGAACTTTCAAATTTATAGCTAAATACCCTCAAGTTTGGTAGATCTAAGATTGTGTCATGTGAAATGTTGAATTGGGACACAATTTGGGAGAAATCCCAATTGTGTCTGTAGAATATTTTGGAGTAATTGTTATATTTTTTATTGATAATCTCTTGGCTATTTATAGCCTTACAACCCTTCATCTTACATTAATACCCCATTAAAAATCCATGTAGAATATTCTAATATCCCAACAAATATACCAAGAATATTCTAATATACCAACAAATATACCAAGAATATTCTAATATACCAACACTCCTCCTCAAGATGGGCAAAAGATATTCACTAAGCCCATCTTGTCACATCCTCTAATCATATCTGCAGAGCTAAGTCCCTTGGTCATACTGTCTGCTACATGCTCCTTGGTTGGAATATGGCCTAGCTCCAGTAGTCCATGGTCCAACTTCTCCTTGATGAAGAACATATCGATCTCGATGTGTTTGGTCCGGTCATGCTGCACTGGATTGTTGGCGATATTAATGGCTGACTGGTTGTCACACCACAGCTTCATCTTGGCTCCTTGATCCAGCTTTAGCTCCACCAACATACTCTTCAGCCATAGCAGCTCCGCAACTCCCAAGTCCATAGCTCTATACTCCGCTTCAACTGTCGATCTGGCCACCACCGACTGCTTCTTACTCCTCCAAGAGACCAAGTTGCCTCCTACAAATATGCAATAGCCCGAGGTAGACCTCATGTCATCAGTACAGTTAGCCCAATCAGAGTCACAGTAACCCTCGATGCTCAAGTGATCATTCTCCCTGAATATCAACCCATTTTCGGAGACACCCTTTAAGTATCTCAGAATCTGGTACACTGCGTCCATATGACCCTTCATTGGGTCATGCATGTAGCGGCTCACCACGCTCACTGCAAAGCAGATATCAGGACGTGTGTGGCTCAAATAGATCAACTTGTCCACCAGTCTCTGGTATATGTCTCGGTCAACTAGTTCTCCAGTCTCAGCACACAGCTTGAACCCCTGGTTGATCGGCGTCGCTGCAGGTCTGCATCCAACATCCCTGTCTCTGTAAGGTCCAGCGCATACTTCCTCTAAGAAAGAACAATCCCCTCTGCTTCTCGAGCAATCTCAATCCCAAGAAAGTACCGAAAAAAGCCAAGGTCCTTCACCTCGAACTCCTTACCAAGCTTCCTCTTGAGTCGGGCAATCTCCTGCTCATCATCTCCTGTGATAATCATATCGTCAACATACACCGCAAGCATGGTGATGTGGCCTCCACTCCGACGGAAGAACACAGTATGATCAGCATTGATCTGCTGATATCTCATCCCTATCATCGCCCTCCTGAATCTGTCAAACCACGCTCGAGGAGACTGCTTCAGTCCATAAAGGAACTTCAACCTACAGACTTGTCCACTGTCTTATCGGAGCAGAATCATAGTAGTATATTCGTGTACACTTCGTCCACTATATCCCCATGAAGAAACGCATTCTTCACATCCAGTTGGTGTAGCTTCCATCCACCATTCGCTGCCAAAGAAATCAGGGTCCTAATAGTGCTCATCTTCGCCACTGGTGCAAAGGTCTCATCATAGTCAATATTGTACGTCTGACTGTATCCTTTTATTACCAGTCGAGCCTTGTAGCACTCTACTTTTTCATCTGGGTTCTGCTTCACAGTAAAGACCCATTTGCATCCGACTGCCCTCTTCCCCTCTGGTAGTTGACCAGTTCCCAAGTATGATTTTTCTCAAGAGCGTCTAACTCCTCGTGCATCGCCGCTTTCCACTTTAGATCATTCTTGGCAACCTGCCAATTGTTAGGTACAGTAATACTATCCAAAGATGCAATGAATGCTCAATAAGAAGAAGATATATTATATGAAACAAACTAAACAAGGTCTTAACCATATTTATCAGAAGGATTTTCCGCATTGCTGCGAGTGGTCCTCCGTACTGATAATGGTGTGGGAGGAGTAGGAAGAATGATATCACCTGAAGGAGAATCTGATGGTAGTGGTGTAGATGTCTCAAGAGTTGAGACGGACGCAGGCAAGGAACTTGGCACTGGCACTATAGGTACTGGTCCTGCAGTTTGCTTCCCTTTCCTGTTGTAGGTAAGTAACTCCCCCTGAGCCGTAGGCCTAACACCTCTTATCGCCTCCCCCTGTTCCTCTTCACTCTCCTGCTCCTCCTCAAACGTTCCTCCATGCCATACTCCTAAATCGGTCACCACACTCTCAGAAATCTCCCTCTCACCCCATACTCTCAGTATCATGTGAGTTGCTCATGGATGAGGTTCCCTCCTGACGGTAGTATGGCTCAAACTCCCTGAAGTGAACATCCATTTTCACAAACTTCTTCTCTACTGGGCTCCAACACAAGTACCCCTTCTGAGTCGCCGAATAGCCCACGAATACACACTTGACTGCTCTGGGGTCAAGTTTCTCAACAGACGGTCTGTTGTCCTTAAGAAAACATACATAGCCAAACACCTTTAGTGGGAGTATCCCACTATTATTTTCTTGCAATATCTCACATAGAGACTTCCATTCCAGTACCTTCGAGGACATCATGTTGATCAATCGAGCTGCTGTCAACACTACATGCCCCCACAGACTCTATGGGACATTCATGGCGATCATCATGCTCCTTGCCACCTCCAGAAGGTGTCTGTTCTTCCTTTCTGCCACTCTATTCTGTGCTGGTGTGTATGCACAGGTGGTCTGATGCTGTATCCCTTGGGCTGACAGGTATTCCTCAAGTGCTTTGTTGGTATACTTTGTTCCATTGTCAGACCTTAGTACCTTCACCACTACTCTGTACTGAGTCTGGACATGTTTATGAAAGTCCCGAAAATAGGAAAAGACCTCTTATTCTTCATCAAATATAGCCAGGTGACACGAGAGGAACAATCAATAAAAGAGACAAAATACTTGTAACCATTCATAGTAGTTGTAGCGCACGGCCCCCAGACATCAGAATGTATAATATCAAAAACAGAAGAGCTCCTATGGCCCACACCAACATATGAGCTCCTAGAAAGTTTGCCTAAATTACATGCATCAAATACTAGTTTTTCCTTATTTGCCTTCTCATAAATAGATGGATACAACCTACTCAAAATACAAAAAGAGTGTCCCAACCGCCTATGATGGAGTATCAGTGTATCTTCGACACTCATCTTTGGTCCTCTCATTCCTACCCTTTCTGTCACAGATACCAATGCAGAATCCAGTCATTCCCGATCCAGGTACCATAGTCCATCATGCCAAGTAACACTCCCAAGTCTTCGTCCCGTCTCCTTCTCCTGAAAGATCACCTTAAGTAATATCAAAAGAGAATGCATTTTAGTTGGAGGATTATAGAACTAATGGACAAAAGACTGACAAAAAAAGGAGCATGTAAAACATTGGATAATCTTACTGAACATGTACAATCGACAGTACCCTTACCGACCAATGGCTGAAAAGTACCATCAGCTGTTTGAATGATGTCTGCAGATGCTAGGTGAGTGTAGGAAGAGAACTCACTAGCATTCTCTGTCACGTGTTGAGACGCACCCGACGATTCAGTCCGACGATCTAAGAGAAGACATAGATGCAAGGGCGAGTGAGTCATCAGTACCTTCCAATGGATGGGCATACATGACAGCGTTGCCTCTGGCGAAGACTGAGGTGGACGCCTCCTCAGTCCCACTCCTCCTGTCTCCATCGCTTGACGCTCTCTGCTTTCTCCTGAGTACTTCCAGCATGCCCAGTAGTGCCTAATCCTCCTCAGTATAGGCACCATTAGCTCCCTCCTCACCTTCTACTACCAGCAGGTTTGCCCGATAACCTCCTCGACCACCCCGTCGACTCCCACGACCACGGCCACGTACTCCAAACTGTCCACGTCCGCCACCTGAATCTCCCTCCTTGGATGGTTTGGTGCAAGCATACCTCAGATGGCCCACCTCTCCGCAGTTGTAACACTATCGAAGATCTCCCTTAGGTCTTGTGCCGCCTGAATTGGCAACCGTCGGTGCTGTCTTCACTTCAGGAGGACCACATGTCCCTGCCTGTAGCTTGATACGAGTCTCCTCCAGGATCATGGCCGAGATAGTCTCCTCAAGTGTAAGAATTTTCGGTTGGCTAGAAGTAGTGATGCCCTCTGAGCAAACACTGCGGCCAGCCCCTTAAGAAACTCCATCGTCCTCTCCTGCAGACATACATCTCTCCTTACACTTCGGGTCCTCGCAGCTCGTCCGATCTGAGAAGTGATCATAATCCAACCACAGACGCTCCAACTTCGTGGCATACTCCTATACCGTCTTCTCTCCATGTACGGTATCGTCGATCTCCCCCTTATCTGGAAAACCCTTAAGTTATTTCCCACACCATCGTAGGTTCTCCTTAACTTCTCCCACACGTCTTTCACCATCTCAAGGCCATCCACTGTGGCGGCAATCGACTGGACTGAAGAATTGAGGAGCCAAATGTATACCACCATATGAGTGGACTTTCACTCGTCGCGTCATGCCGAGCCCTCATCCGGCTCTGTCCTCTCTCCTGACAAGAAACCCTCCAGGTTCTTCCCTGCAAGGGTTCTCCTCACCCGTCATGACCAACTCAGGTAGGTGGCCGGTCCATCAAGCTTCAGATCAATGGATGAAAGGTCCAACTTCGCCAAAGTTCGTGTCGCACTCTCACCAGCCGACAGTTTTATCAGCTTCATCAACGTTACAACCTCCGCGGAGTCCAACTTTTTGATGATCTCCTCAATCGATCCTCCTCTTCTCCGATCACCTCACACCCATCCCACGATTCACGTTCGCCATCTACGTCCTCCTAGACCTGATCATGTCTCTCCCCCATCAGATCTAGGTCTTCGATGTCAACGTCTGGAACGACCCGCGGGAGACGCCAGGAACCGCGGCAGAAGTCTCCGCGGGAGACGTGGCTTCGCGGTGGTGGAGGCGGGCGAGCGGCGACGATGGTGGCGGGCGAGCTGTGCGGCAACGATGGTGGGATCTAGTGGGTGACCTCTGGTGAGATCTAGGCTAGTATTCCTATATCTCATTGTCATATCTTAGTTTAATCTCTTTTAGATTATTGTTGGATTATCTTCTTTATTTATTCTTCCTTTAGAATATTGCGATTGAGTACATGATAGAACTAGTGTATTAGTATTGATGACCTAGACAACGTTCTACCGCCGATGTTGCGGCGTAGGCTGGACGTACCCACTTACTCGTGTCCCGATCATGCGGGTGCGGGTCGTGACACGTTTTTATGGTCGTCCATGCAGGTCATGCTTCGCAATTAGTGCGATGTCGTAGTAGTGCAACAACTTAGTTGTACTACTGCGAGCCTGCGATAAGATATAGGATGTAGGATGAGAGAATACTCAATCACAGATTATGATTTTTTGAAAGATTCCTAGGATGACCCTTGAGAATCTTACTATAACTGTATTTCGAATCTTTTTCCACTTATTTTTGTTCACTCTCACTTGTTCATTGTTGAATTTGATTTTTGATGTTCGTTGTTGACTTTGATTCTTGTATCGAGATGAATTTTATAGACTGAGTTAAGGTATATTCTGATGACATATTTTGATGAAGATACTAAGAAAGGTAACCGTCTGCCTTAGTTATGGAGTCTAGAGTTTATCGCAGCTATATTAGTTGGTGCGGCGAAGACAGAGCCAGTTTTGGATATACTTACCTTGGTTATGGAATCTAGAGTTCTCGCAGACATGCTAGCTGGCAACGCGAGAATTTTAGATAACATGATTGGAAAGGTATATACCTTAGATATGGACTCTATAGTTTATCGCAGCTATGCTTACTAGCGTGACAAAGATTCTGGGTAACATGATTTCAGATAGACGTGTATGATTATCAGATTGTATCTTAAATTGGTCCTTAACATATCATCTCTATCATTCCACTCTTGTTGTCATTGAATTCTATTTTATCACCCTTGTTAACATAGGGTAGAGATCTTTAGTGCCTCTAGTTCAGTTCTTTATAGAATTTTGCCTTAGCTTCTGAGATTCCTTGGATAGTACAGTAGTTTGGTAACTCGCAGCTAGGTTGGTGTCTAGTTGAGTATTAGTGTTGGTTGTTGGGAGTGTAGCTTGTGAGTCTGAGAGTGGTTCCTGGATGGGTATGTGAGCATTAGACATTAGTGTATAAGTTAGGAGATAACTCATAGTGTAGTATCTCTTGTCACAACAGACTATGGTAAGTGTCAAAGTATAGTTAGTAAGTGGTACCAATGGTATCGTTAGGAGGAGTAATATGTCAATTTATGATTTTAGGTGTTGGTATCATGTCATTATGTATGTTTTGGATAGATATAGATTCATATAGTTGAGGGATCCAAATATCAATCGAGTATCATGAATTTGTGTTTGAGTATTAATGGAGCATGATATTCTATTGGTACTTGATACTTGGTTGTGTTATAAGGAGGATAATGTGTATCCAGGAGAGGTACTAGTGAGTGTGCCATGATAGAATGGTACTCATAAGTGTATAGGTGAGTGTGATAGTGTTAGAATATGATATGCTAAGCAATAGGACTTGTGTTATGTGGAGTGTTGAGCATTGGTGCAGGCAAAGGTGAGTGCACAAGTAGTGCCTAGTAAGGGTATATCACCTAGTACTTGAAGGTGTTGCTGTGTTAGGGAGTGATATGTGGGGGAAAGAGGTAGTGTCTAGAATTGTGTGCACAAGTGCACAATGAGTGATAGGTGAGTGAATGTATGATGGTGAAGTAAAGTACCAGGGTGAGAGTTTTATGAGTATCAGGAAGTGGGGGTCTGGGTATTAAAAATACCAATAGTGCGTCATGGGTTGAGAAGTATCAAAGATTGGTCATAGAAGACATGTTTTGGTGTACCACTGATTAGTGTGTCAGTTGGTAGGTTCAAGTATAGTAGATACGGAGAGAGATATATTAATAGGGTATAGAACCATGTCTGTCTGTGAGTGTGCAAGTGAGACGTGTATAATAGAAGTAAATAACTAGTGCATTAAATGCATGTGATCATGGGTGATAGTGAGTGTAATAAGGTGATCTAGTGAGTAAGCTAATATAAAGAGTGAAAGTGGTAGAGTGTGTGTTGACGAGCATTGTTGTGAATGTTAAGTATAGTCGTGGAGTTAGTGTCGTGTACCAGAGTGCCTAGAGAGTGCAAGTATTCAGGGTGTATCAAGATTATGATGAGTAATATATAATAAGTGTAGTGTGCCAGTTAGTATCAGTAAGTATTATTTATGTGATAGTATTAGTTAGGTGCATCAGTGTAATATTGAGGGAATGTATGGAAGAGTGTCATGGAAAGTAAGGTGCAGGTGTTTCAGACAGTAAAAGAAGGGAGGTAACATGAGTAAGGGTAAGTTCCAGTGATGTGGTCATAGCTAGTGTATTGGAGTATAGGAGTAGTCATGTATCAGTGAACTGTATGATGGATATAATGGTACCAGTATGATATAGTAGTGTTAGTGCCATAGTAGGTAGGAAGTATTTATCTGTTTATATTGATACCAAGGTACAGGAGAGTATCCTGGAGTTAGTACTAGAGTATGGGTTGTATTCAGATACCAAGATGAGAGGAGTATCAGGTAAATTCTAACCAGTGAATGAAATCAGTTTCCAGGATAGTGTGCCTGCTAGTAAGTGTCGTATCAGCGTTGTGTGTTATACTAGTGTGAGGTACAGTTTTAGATAGCAGGGTTTCAACCTAGGATGCTGAGAAGGAGAGGTTAGTGATAAGTGTAGGAAGCAAAATAATTGTTGATAGTGCTCAGGTGTTAGTGTCAATTGGCCTAGAGGGAGTGTTTGTAAGTGTCTAAGACCTAGAGTATCTCAAGTATCAGAGAGATTTGAGATACAAGTAACCTAGTGGCTAGTGTATTAATAATAGATGAGGTAGTGAAGTATCTTAGTATGAGGGTATCATGGGTGTCATATAAGAGGTGTCTTGTGTGGACAGTGTCTGGAATTTAGAAAGGTATCCTACATATAGTATTCTAGAATGATGAGTATGTATCAATAGAATATAGGAGTGCAGGGTAGTTGGGTGTCATGAGTATATGACTAGTTATCGTACAAGTCCAGTATCCAGGTCAAGTGTCATAGAGTATCAGAGTAAGAAATACGTAGATATCTGTTGACAGAGGAATATAAATGACTTTATGAGATAAAGTCAAGATAAGATAATTATCCATTTGCAATTGCATTATTGGGTATTCGATTGGATAATTATGCATATAGGTGTGTCATATGAGTATGTACAAGCATATCCTAGGTGTCTAGCATGAGTACTAGGGTTGTGTGCCATAGGTCTGTGAGGGTACCAATTAGGTAATGATTATTGGGTTTAGTGTTAAATTATGAATCATGATATATAGGGATGAATAAGGATATCCAAGTGAGTGCCAAAGTAATAGATAAGTATCCCAGTATCTAATGAGATATGTTGTGCTAGGGTATTCCTCTTCATCACTGTTTAAACGGTGACTTTCTCTTGGTCTAGAGCTTGTCCTTTAGTACCAGTATTGGTTGCCAAGAACCATGTTCTTACAATGCAAACACTAGTCGTTCATTTTTACCATCTTCTAGTAAATGAGTTAGAATCTTAGAGATAGAACCTATTACAGTAATTCTTGTCCCTTTCTCCTAGAATTTAGGATAGAGATTGTTTATAAGTTTCTTGTTTGCCTCCTGGGAGATATTTGAGAAATTCTTCCTAAACTATTGAAGTTGATCGTATTTCCTGATCATCCTAAACTTATCATGTTTTTCCTATTCTTTCTGTAACAAAGAATTCCTTGATCTTGTTACCTTGAGAGATAACGTGTAATCTCTAGATATTTTATCTTCTTCCGGTACTAGTACCTATCTTAAATTTCGATGACGAAATTTTTCTAAAGAGGGTAGGATTGTAAACACCACTTTTCACCCTAAGGGTATTTTGGTAATTTCACAGGTTGCTAATTTTATTTATTTTATTATGATAGTAGTTAGTCGAGAATTTATTAGTGATGCCTAGAATTAATTAGTGTTAGTATTAGTTTTAGTCAATTAGAATTAATTAACTTTAGTTGTCATGAAGAGAATATTCATTTTTAGTGTAGATTCCTTTCATAACCAATTAGATTCATTTTCCTCCTTAATTTGAATTTCAATTGGATGATGGAATGGCACAATTAGTAATTAGAGCCAATTATAAGCCCATGTAGTGGACTACCTTGTCATGAAGAAATTTGAATTCCAATTTCTCTCAATTTATTCCTACTTCTTCTCCAAGCAACACTAATTCATTTTTTCTCCTAAATTTAGATCTAGAATTTAATTCTCATTTCATTTCTTCACTAAATCGTTTCATTCCACTACCATTGGAGAGCAAGGAGCTTGGAGCACAAGGAGAAACTTGATAAGGAGTCCAATTCTTGGAGGATCGTGTCCGACTCATCTCTTCCGTGTCAAAATTTGGAGTTCTCCAAAGAGACAACCAAAATACTAGGTAATTCTCTCAATTTCATCAAATTCATGATTAGGAACACCCATTTTCATGTAAGAACCTTTCCATGGTTAGATTTGACTTTCTAATGGTAGATCTAGGCACTAGGAGCTCTCAATTTGGTAGATCTAAGGTTGTGTCATGTGAAATGTTGAATTGGAAAACAATTTGAAAAAAATCCCAATTGTGTCTATGTAGAATTTGATTTGTGTCCTAATGAGGACTATTGGTGTGTACTTGATAGTGAGTTGGTATTCGTGTGTCCAAATTTGGATACGGGGAGTCCGTACCATGATATAGTGGTGTATAATTGGTAATTTCTTTGTATTTGTGTTCCTATATGTCAACTTCTTATGTATTCACTTGTATTACTCTATTTTACTCAATTCTAGTTATATTTTATATATTAATTGTGTTCATGGTGATTTGGTGGTGTATTGGAGTGTGTATCACAAGTGTATCATAGATTTTGGTGTGATACTCATGTGGTGCACACTTAGTGTTTGTATTAATGCTTGTGTTAGCGTTGTGAGTACCATGGGCATGTGCTCATGTGTGTTTGGGTGGTTTAGTGTTGTGGCTATGGGGAGATGAGTGTTTATTTATGGATTGTGTGTGTATTCAAGTATTGGATTACTTGGGAGGAGTTGTCTGTGGTTGCACACTTGTGCATGAGGGTTAGGGATGCTCAGATTCAGCAGTGGGGTGGTGTGCAGGCTTATGCACTGTGAAGTTGTTGCAACTGAGTTTAGGTGCACAGGCCAGGGTGCTCTGCTGCAGGTATCCTTGGTTGTGGCTCAAGTTCAGTCGGGTGTGGAGTGTGGAGGTATTGGGATTACAAATGTTGTGATGTGGGAGGTGGGCAACACACGGAAAATGAAAAATGGGCCTAGGAGATGGAGATTAGGTCTGGCAACGAACGAGATGAAATGGAGGATTGGGTTTATAGCAGATCAAGGAAATAGAGATGGTGACTCTGAAACTATGGTTATTTTATGGAGATTATGGTGAGGATGGTTGAGAAGAAGATGGATGGTGGTTGTTTTTTAAGGGAATGCACGATGAAGGACTTGAGAATAAGGTTATTTATTCTGGTGATGGTTTGATAATAACAGTGTTGTAAAAGACCCTTGTCTCGACACCTTCGATGTCCACCTAGGCGTTTCAGATCATGTATAGTCTCGCTGCCTTAGCCAGTCGCTTCGACACGTCTTGACTTAAATGTGAAGCGAGTTGTCTTGACTTAAATGTGATCCTATTCCTATCATCTTTTTAACTTAAATCTATGGATAATATTAAATATTTTAAGATATACTACAGAAGAGGAGGTACAATATTTTTTTACTTGGTCCCTCTCCATTCTCTTCCCTTTTGTGTCTACCCAAACATATCAAATCAAATCTCCTTTTCTGAATGTGATATCCATTGCCAACATGTAAGACACTCTTAGTCTCCCTCTCTTTTTTTTCTCTCTCATTGTCTTTCTTTTATATTTCAAGTCAGTGATACTCTTAGCCAACACAATCAAAGGAACAAGGTACACTCGAGACATAAAGGGTCTATACCGTCCGACCCGCAAGACGCACATAAGGTGTGCATCCGAACAAAACGAGACACAAAAATAAAAAATAATAATAATATACATAAATAAATTAGTAATATAAGAAATAAAACAAAATAACATATTAAAACCAACAAAAATATGTTAAAAGAGCAACAGTAACAGTCAACAGAACTAACAAGAATTTGTGTTCTCTAACAAGAAGTAACAAAATAAAAGGAATACAAATTATAAAATAAAAGCAGAACCAATAAAACAATCATTCATATTCATCAAACTCCATCACATCATCATCACCATCAATACTCTCATCACTATAATTTTATGTCAGGTGAGCCCATAGAGCCAAAATAAAGAACAAATATATAAGGCGCGTCTAGATTGTGAGGTGCGTCTTGGACGTGCATGGAGAAATGCGCCTATCCTTATGAGGTGCGAGGCGTAACTGGTGCCCTTTGTTGCAAGGCCAAGGCGTGCCTTTGACTACGCTGCTCTTAGTTGTTATTTCTTGATTAGAAACTTCATACAATTAATGTAGAAGTCTTACACTTGTGTATTTATTATACATAATAAAATTTATATGGGATACTTATAGTTTTTAATTATATATTTATTATAGAAATTAGATGAAAACCATAACATAATAGGGCATAAACCACAAGTTTGCCTTCACATACTACATAATGCACACCCCCAATTTTAGTAATGAGCCCCCCGCTTAGACCTTTTGGTCCTCACCGTTTTAGCAATGTTGGTCTGCCCTAATTAATACTCACATTCTTTTCTTATTCTTAAGTTGATGATGAGATTGGTGCACTAGAAGTTTTAGTTAAGACACATTTGCGCTAACCTAACTATTGCACACTCCGAAATTTTAGTCTTGAGGCCCTTGCCTGGCTATCTTAAGGCTCTGCCTAGGCCTTTTAGGACTTTGTTACCTCGTATCGCCTTAAAAAACTTGTCTAATACAGAGATGAAGAGTAGGTTTTGTTAGGACTATATTTGGGAATTTCGTAGTAGAATGATGGAATAGGATGCTAAGGTTTAGGGTGTGGATTGTTAACGACCCTACCATTGCACAAAAGGTTAGAGTGTTAATAAGGGTTAATATTTATATTATTCGAACACATTTATTAGTAAGTAGTGAATGTTTCATATTTTATTCTTCAGCCCCAAGGCTGGTTTAAATAGAAGAAATACAATCAATGTCCATCCTTGAATCAAGGAGAACCTTAAGGGAAAAGAAAACTAAATGAAAACAGAAAATCTTCTCTAATAATGACTAATAACAAGAGAGAGAATCACGGGATTCTTCAACACCCCCCTCAATTTGGTGCATAGATATCTATCATGCCCAACTTGCTTACCAAATGCTCAAAGACGGGTCTTGCCAAGCTTTTGGTTAAGATGTCCGCAGTTTGCTGACTAGAGGTCACAAATGGTAGACATGATTCCAGCATCTAATTTCTCTTTTATAAAGTGACGGTCAATCTCAATATGTTTGGTTCTATTATGGCAGCTTTACTGTCAAAATATAACTTTAATGAAAGCTCAATTTTTATCTTAAGTTCCTCCAGGACTCTTTGAATCCATAGTCTTTCACAAATACCCTGAGCCATAGCTCTAAACTCGACTTATGCACTGCTTCTTGCTACAACTCCTTGTTTTTTGCTTCTCCATGTCACAAGATTATCCCATACATAAGTACAACATCCAGAGGTTGATCTTCTGTCTGTGACTGAACCTGTCCAATCTACATCAGTGAAGATAGATACATTCCTTTCACTAGTCTTCTTAAAAAATAAACCCTTTCCGGGATTGGCCTTCAAGTATCTCAGTATCCTATAAATTGCCTCAAGATGTTCCTCATAAGGAGAATGCATAAACTGACTCACTACACTGACTGAGAAGACGATGTCAGGTCTAGTGTAAGACAAGTAAATTAGCTTACTCACCAACCCTTGGTATCTTTCGGTGTCAACAGGAACATTTTCTTCTCCCCAAAGTTTTGCATTAAAATCCATGGGGTGCCGGCTGGTCGACAACTACTTATTCCTATTTCTCGCAATAGATCGAAAATATATTTCTGATGTGAAATCACAATTCATTTCTTCAATCGAGCAACCTCCGTATCAAGAAAGTATCTCAAGGATCCTAAGTCTTTGATTTCAAAGTCTGTAGCAAGTCTCTCTTTTACTCTTCTCATTTCAACTGTATCATCTCTAGTGATGACAATATCATCTACATAAACAATCAAGGCAGCAAATTTTCCATCAGAGAAAAATTTGGTGAATAAAGTGTAATCAGCTTGTCCTTGAGTGTATCTTTCACACCAAGCTCTCGGAGATTGCTTTAAGCCATAAAGAGACTTTTTCAACTTGCATACCTTTGATCCGAATTTGTCTTCAAAGCCAAGAGGACTATCCATGTATACTTCTTCTTCTAGATCATCATTGAGGAAGGCATTTTTAACATCCAACTGATGTAGAGGCCAATCCAGGTTAGCCGTAAGAGATAAAAGTTCTGACAGTGTTCAATTTTGCAACAGAAGCAAATGTCTCTGAGTAATCTTTGCCATAGGTTTAAGTGAAACCCTTAGCCATCAAGCGAGCCTTGTATCTTTCAACTGACCCATCTGAATTGTACTTCACAGTAAACACTCACATCTCACGGTCTTCTTACTAACTGGTAGTGTCATGACTCTCCAAGTTTTGTTCTTTTCAAGAGCTTTCATCACCTCAAATACAGCTTCCCTCTATTTTGGAACTTCTAGAGCATCATGTACATTCTTTGGAATCTCTATACTAGACAATTTGGAGGTGAAGGCAAAAAAAGATAAAGACAAGTTTGAATATGATATAAAATCGGGCATATGGTATTTAGGACAAGATCTAACAGATTTTCTAACAGCTATAGGATTATCTATATCAGGATACCTGATACGACTCTCAGAAACAGAGATAGATTTACCTTTTCTTTTCTTAGGAGGTTGATTATTCCCCGGTTCAGATTCATGGCAGTGTTGAGATATGGACACATCCCCTTCTTTATGGTTCTTCCTCACAAACACATTTCCTTTCCAAGTCGTGTTTCCTACTTCGAACATGTTCTCTTTAGATGACTCATCATTTTGTGGCATTTCAATTAGTTCATCATTATTATCTTCAAGATTCTCATTGTTTTTTAAGAGAAAGTGTAGGCTCGGATTTATCGAGTTCCTTACTCATAGCAGGAGTAGGTTCAGATAATGAATCATTGCCATTTTATGTTGGTGCAAAAGTACAAGTCTTAGAATTTTGTGATATAGGCATGGACAAGTTATTTAAAAAACTTATGTTCTCAGTTTGAAACGAATCTTCCTTTAAGTTTCCCCCCTGAAGATGAGTATCATCAAAAAAAGGTTGGTTTTCAAAGAATGTGGCATCCATAATGACAAACATTTTCTTGTTTTTTGGATCAAAACATTTATAACCCTTCTGGGTTGGAGAGTAACTTACAAAAACACATTTTATAGCACGTGGTTCGAGTTTGCCAATATTCTTATGTTCATGAACAAATGTTGTGCAACCAAAAATTAATGTCAAATAAGTTGAAACACGAGTAACAGAAAAACATTCTTTGAAAATATGAATTAGTGTTTGAAAATTGAGAACTTTGGAGGGCATTCTGTTAATTAAATATGCAGCAGTTAAAATTGCTTCACCCTACAAATAATTTAGTACTTTATTTGAGAAGAGTAAAGCTCTAGACACCTCCAATAAGTGTCTATTTTTTCTTTCTGCAACTCTATATTGTTGGAGAGTATTAGGACATGAGCTTTGATGCACAATTCCATTTTGAAGAAAAAAATCACCCAAAATTGTGTTAAAGTATTCTCCGCCATTGTCACTTCTAAAGACTTGAATAGTTGTCCGAAATTGATTTTGCACCATTTTAAAAAAGTCATTTACAGCCTGACAAACATCGGATTTCTCCTTTAATAAGTACACCCAATATACTCTTGAATGGTCATCTATAAATGTGATAAACCATTTTTGTGAGAAAGTGTACTTGTACGGTTAGGACCCCAAACATCACTGTGAATTAGAAAAATGTTTTGATGGTTTATAATACTATATTGAAAAATGGGAACGATGATGTTTTGCAAATTCACATGCTTCACATTTAAACAAAGACAAATCTTTATTACGAAATAACTTAGGAAACAAGTGTTTTAAATAACGAAAAGTAGGATGACCTAATCGTAAATGCCATAATATAATGTCGTCATCATTATTCGAAACAAAAAAAGACTCAAAGCAGGAACTTATCAGTTTGGAAGGTAGTTGTGATTTAGGTCCAATGTCGAAGTAGTATAGTCCTCCATTCTCCTTAGCACTGCCAATCATCTTCCCCGAGTTCAAATCCTGAAAGACACAGTGAGAACGGAAAAAGCTAGTTTGACAATTTTTTTCTTTAACTAATTTACTGACAGACACTAGGCTATAAGATAGTTTAGAATATAAAGGACATCTTTAAAAGTCAACATCGGAGACAACACAATTGAACATTTACCTGCAATGGCTGAAAAAGAGCCATCTGCGACTTTTATTTTTTGATTCCCTGCACAGGGACTATATGAAGAAAACATAGTAGATTCACTTGTCATGTGATCGGTTGCACCTGAATCTACTATCCAAGTGTTGTTGGGACTGACACTAAAAAAGGCATAATTACCTTTTTGTGCTATAGAACAAGGAGTTTGAGATTCGAAAAATTTGAACAGTTTGTCTAGTTGTTCCGTCGTGAGTGAAAGTTGAGTTGAATAAGATTGCTGCCCTTGATCTCTAGCCTGGAATGCACGACCCTCATTACCACCTTTCTTCTTCCAGTTCAGAGGCTTGCCATGGAGCTTTCAACATGTTTCACGCGTATGCGCGTATGCGCGTTTGCAGTGATCACACCAAGGTTTGTCCGACTTCTTACTTTCGTTGAAGGTCCAAGTGGCCAGAGCCGAGCCTTCAGATTCTGAACTTTGAGGTACCTTACCCATCATGATTCCTTGTTGTGCCTCCTCCCTTCTTATTTCTGGAAAAGTTTCACGAAGAGTTGCAGTGGTATCTTTCCCAAAATTCCATTTCCATTGCCGCCATCATTGCCACGGCCAGTACCGCCGTCAGCACTGCGAACAGCGCCTCCGCCAGTGCCAGCACCGCGAGCAGCACCACCACCATCGCCACGGCCTGCTCCGCCTTCTATTGTGGAGGAGGAGTCATTGTTTGTTGAGCCGGTGAGAGCTTGCAGCCATCTATTGGAATCGGCCATTGAGAACCTAACCGAGTTGGAGAAACGGGTTTAGAGAAAAAATCTTACAAACCCTAGGTTAGGGAACTTAGCTCTGATACCATATTAGTAAACAAGTGGTGAATGCTTCATATTTTATTCTTCAGTCCCAATGTTGGTTTAAATAGAAGAAATACAATCAATGTCCATCCTTGAATCAAGGAGAACCTTAAGGAAAAAAAACTAAATGAAAACAGAAAATCTTCTCTAATAATGACTAATAACAAGAGGAAAAAGAATCACGGGATTCTTCAACAACATTCCCGACTTCATAGGGTGAGAGTTGGATTCACACAACAATATAATTTTTCTTAAATCCACTTAAAGTACGCATGGAGAAGATTCATACATGGATTGTTATGATACCATATTAAAGTCAATGCCACTGCAACAAAAGTCTTGCGTGTTGGTAAGGATTGAGGGTAATATTTACATTATCCTAACATGGAGCAAGCTAGGAAATATTAGTTTAAAATGAGATTAACAGTTAGGATGATAGAGGGCTGCAAGCTAAGGGTTAGGATTATCCTTGCTCTGATATAACTACATGGAAAATAATTGAGATTATATCACTGAATGCAGGTACATATATATATAGAAGGGGTGAACCTCCCACTTCCATTACTAGACAATGTGGGATAAACATAGACTGTATAGACCAACACAGTCAAAAACACACCCACTACACTAACAGTTAACGTGAAGTGCAGCATCCTTGAAACCAATGACATTTACGGTACAATATTTGCGTGGGACAGGATGGGACGACCGTGCATGTAAAACTCAACGGCAAGGGAGTCGTGCGGGCGGGGTCCCGCACCATCCTACCACGGGTATAAACGACGGCCGACCACGCGGCTCGTCGTTCGTTCGGCGCCGTAAGGGTGTCGTGAAGATGTCGTACGGACGTCGTGCGAAATTCGGGTGGTTGGACGGCTCGACTGTCGTAGGCGTCGTTCAGACGTCGGGGGTGCCACGTCGGCGCCGTGGGCAAAGCGAGGCGTTGAGTTGCGGGCGTCGAAAGACGTCATGGCCGTCTCGTGGAGCTCTGGAGCGTGCGGAGTGCACGAGGTGTGCGTTACGGGCGATGATGAAAATGCCAGTGTGCGACGCACACGACGAATCTGATTCCCCAATGACGATCGGCATAGATGGGGGTGGAGACTCCTATCAAACTGAGCCCGTGGTGTGCTGGTTTAAAAAAATATATATATGATAAGGTGTACGAACAGGCAATGCTTCTGCATATGCATGTACTATGGGCAAAGCCTCATGGAGCCGAGGAGGGACAGTTGACCCCTTCAAAAAATTTAAGTTTAGACCCTTGAATACTTAATAATTCACAGTTTCGACCCTCCTCAATTTATATTCTCTCACATAATGTGCTGGCTTCACTCCTGGCAGGTACTATAGAAAGATCCATAACATCAGGGCGTAGGACTCTCATTTTTAGTAGTTATCATGCTAAATTGGGTAGAAAGCAAAAAACCAAATATCTAGCTCGCAACAATAGTGAAAATGGCATTGCAATTCAAAAGATGTGGATGTTTGAAGATCATCGAATGCAAATGTGACATCAATCCAAGAAACAACCATACTATGCAATTTTCATCTTGCGTCCTACCTGAGCAGGGGCGGATCCAGAAACTATAACTAGAATGGGCTACCATAAATTTGGGTGCACTAGAAGTGGACTAATCCATATAAAAAAATAAAAATTACATGGAAAAAAAAAAGATAAAAAAACTTATCTCCGCCCCTGTACCTGAGGGTCTGCCTTATGAACCCTTCTAGGCGAATATTTCCTACAAAGGGAAATTTTCCAGGGTCTCATGCATCACATAAGAACCACCTATTTTTTACTTGGAATAAAATTACAGTCTTAACTCCACAATTGAACACATGGGACTTCCTCAAACATTTGAAAATATACCATCCACATAGAAAATGTCTCAACTAACAATGAAATGGCAGGGATGGTAAGCCTAGATAAGGAAGGGTCCACACTCATACAGAACTTCAGATGTTTATACAACATGTTTCCATACTAAACAGAAGTTCAGATATTTATACTTCATTTTTTTACCCTAATTTCTAACCAGCAACAAGAACAGAACACCAACTAAGAAAAAAGACAACCCACAGCTGACAAATTTCAACAACAAAGAGGCAAATACGTTGATAGAAGAATCAGAGGAGGAGGAAGAATGGTGGAGGGTGTACCTTGAAGACAACAAGATTCACACTGGAAAAGACAGTAAATAGCTTTTCAGTATTTTTTTAGCAGAGCAGCGCAGAGCATACACAGAGAGATTATTACTAGTTGGATTGGAAAGGGTTGGGGGAGTAGTGTGTGGGGTCATATCATATGGTATTCAATTAAACTTTGCTTTCTTTTGTTTCTGCTGCCTAACCCATGGCATTAGTTATGTTTTAAAGAAATTAATTAAATTAAATTGAACTTTGGACCTTTGACTGGTCACTGTGGGGTTACTAATCTTTAAATTAAATTATTGAAGTTTGGACCTTTGACCGGTCATTGTGGGGTTACTTATCAAAAAAAAACAAAAACCGGTGGACGGCACAAAATATAAAATAATTATAATTTAACTCGTAAACTATAAAATACAACCTCTGAGACGATATGGACCAGCATAAAATCATGCATCATGTTTCTTCGACCAGCTCTAAGTACATCTTGTCAATTGGGCTGGATCGGTCTAGTCTGACACAAATTTGATCCAAAAATTGGTCCATATATTGATCCGGTCCAATTAATCATGGATTCGATTTGAACCGGCCAAGTATGTTGGGTCGTACTGGACCACATATATCGGTCCATAAAATAGATCAATCATGATCCGAAGTCCAAGTCAGTTCCGACACGGCCCGGCCCGGCCCACCCAAACAGATAACATCAAACGCATGGTCAACAGTTCATAAAATAGACCAAGTGATACCTATGTGAGTTTGCGTTCCGGGTTTCGTTTGACAACATCAATCCTCATTGGACAACATCACAAAGCTGTTATGAAGTCGATGAAACACAAACTATTTGATGGGTGCAATTGCAGGCGAGCATAAATCTGCCGCAGTTTAGCTTTCCTGTCTACTTTGCTGAATGGTGATCTATTTCTTCTATCTTTGCATGGTCTCAATTATGGTTATTGGGTGCTGAAAAGAACAGTAGACCATTTACAAGCATCAAAACAATTGTTTTACATTCCATTCATTCTTGTACTTGCAACTAACAGATTAAATTGTATTAAAGTTGGACATAATCCAAACCAAACCGATAATCGATTCGATTATTTTGGTTTATTCAGTTGGACTATTTTTATTTTCTAATGGGTTGGACCCAAAGTCGATATTATGATTAAATTGTATTAAAAAAAAAATTTATACATATGTTTGTTATTTTTTTAAAATTGGACCCAAAGTTAGACTTGATGTTAAATTATCAAAGTTGGACTTTAAAATACATACATAGAATTGTTGTTTCAAATTATAAACAAAAATATACAAATTTTTAACTGTAAAATATGTATACATTTGAGAGTGTTTATATAATTTTGTCAGTCTAATTGGACCGAAATTGAAACCCAAAATCAAATAAAAACTATTAATATTTTTAAAACCGAAACTAAATTAAATTTTATTTAAAACTGAACCAAAACTCTTATTTAGTTTGATTCGGTTCACTTTTAGGCTCACATGTTTTGACTTGTAAGTAAAATCCCCTTTTAGCTAATTGGTAATATTCAACTCAATGGTCATAAAAACTTGTTACTTTGTTAACAATTTTATAAAACTAGATTTAGGCTAAGGGTTTGCTTGGGAAAGGTGTTTTCATCGGTTTTTGGATATTTTTGAACCGACCGTTTATGAAAATTCCTGCTTGGTAATTTTTATGAGACACTGGTTTTGGTCGGCTCAAAAATCTTCCAAAACTGATGTAATGAAATTTTGGGTGGCTTTATAAACATTTCAAATCGGTAGATTTTGAGCGATTTTATTTCATTTATTCTCGTAAAAGTTTCAAAAACGTTCATTACTAAACATGGATTGGATTGGTTGAAAAGCCACTACTTAAAACCACTCAAAATCGGACCTTTCATAAACACTCATAACCGGTATTCTAAAAATACCTTATAATCGCTACCCTCATAATTGCCAAGCAGACCCTAAGTTTCACTTCAATATGTTGACTGTTTAACTTAAAATGTTGTCTTCATCGGCTGAGGTTGTAGTCATTGAAAAACGAGGAAGATAAAAAAACAGGAAAGAAGGAAGTGGATTAAGAAGACAAAAAAATTTTAAAATTTCAAGTCAAAGAAGGAATATTGTTATCACTGCGCCATTATGGGTTTCTTAAAGCGGGTTTGCGGAAAAGTTAAAGCATGAAATAAATAAAAAAGGATTAAATTGAAAAACTATCACTATAAAAAAATACTACCAAATAGCGACAGAATTAGTGACGACGAAAAAGTTAGTTCCTAAATTAGCAACAAACTATGGAGGACTTAAAATTTCAATGATTATAGGTATCACAATCTATCGCTAAGACATCAAAAAAAATTCTAACGTCTTAGCGGCCAAATTTTTCCTAGCTATTATATAAAAATTAACTAGCGACATCTTAGCGACCTCATCCACGAACGTTAAGGCTCTGATATACCCTCCATCATTTTTACCATAATTTTTCTTTTTTCTTTTTCAAATACATGATATGATTTTTAGGTATTAGGATGTTTCTTTTTGTCAAATTAATGGTGAAGAAGATGAAGAATAAAAGAAAGTAAGGATTATACATGTATGTATGTATGTATAGATAGATAGATAGATAGAGCATGCTCACGACCCCCTTAACTTTCTAGGGTGAGTCTGAGAGCAAGTTCTGAAAATAATACAGGGGGTTGCTAGAATAGGCCCACCAAAAAATGGACATCACATTTGCTAATGTTAGAGGGGATGAGTCTTGATGGAACATAATGGAAGAAGATAAAAGAGTTCTAATAGCATGTCCTAAAATACACACTAAAACAATCGGAGGAGCCATTAATTGAAGTGTAATCCACGAGAGTATTGTTCCATGCCTCTTCACGAAGGGATTTTTTTTGCAACGTAAGGAAACGATGACTTTTGGGTGGTCATGATGGAGAAAAAAGAAAGCACACAGTAGATAGTGTTGAAAAATAAGTACGAATTTTTTTTCCCAAAACAGAGAGTACATGCGAAACAATCGAACAATACAACGTACAAATCAAATACCAAATCACAGAAAAAATAATACACACAGAAACGGAGAATTTTAACGTAGAAAATTCTTGCGAAAAAAAACTACGGGACGATCGGAATCCAACTCTGAAGAACCTCCACTAATGGAATAAAAATAATACATCATATACAAGCTCCTCCCGATCCAACACGGATCACCACAAACACTTAGGAATAGAAAATAGATCACACCACGAAGATAGAAGACAATAAAAATTTACCCAAAATTGATCTCCTCCTCCGAAACGGCCTCTAATCCTTCTTTCTCCTTCCCAAAGTTGCAATGACACTCTTGTTTCATTTTCTCCTCTTTCTTGAGATGGTATGTTATTGTTAGATAGGAATTAGGGTTAGAAAAACCTAATATATATCTCATAATCTCGCAACTAAACCTGAACCGTAGGATACGATCCAACGGTGTATAGGACACCTCTGAATTTTCGTCCAGCCCGCCGACCGAACTCGGACCGAATTCGGCCGAGTCGGTGATTTGCGAGTAAACGAAGACAGCAGCCTTCTGGAGCTTCTGGAGCACCCTGACCGAACTCGGATTGAGTTCGGACTGAGTTCGGCCCGAACTCTGTCTCCCCTGTACAACAGCTGCTCCTCCTTCCTCCCGAGCTTCTTCGACATCTCGAATAGCTCTCGTCACCTCCCTAAGCTTCTCTGACCACAGACGGCGCTCGTCGCACTCCGGGGCATTCTCCACATAGGTTGAAAATCCCACCCACTCCAACAAATTTTTTCCTTCACAACTATGAGGAGGGGATGGTCATCCCGACGATCTGTCTGCAGTACTCAAACTTTCTCCTTGGAAGAATCTTTGTGAACATATATGCTCCGTTGTCATCTATATGAACCTTCTCAAGCGTCGCTTCCTTCTTATCAATAGCATCCCATATCCAATGATACCGGGTCTCAATGTGCTTGGACCGCTATGAAATGTCTGGTTCTTCACAAGGTGAATAGCACTCTGACTATCGCAAAGCAAATGATATAGCTTCTGCTTTACCCAATTTCCTACAACAGCTTCTTCATCCACAACAACTCCTTGCAAGCCTCCGTCACTGTAATGTACTATACCTCTGTCATCGATAAGGCAACACACTTCTGCAAATACGACTGCCACGATACTGCTCCACCAGCAAACATCATTACATAGCCCGAAGTCGATCGTCTCGTGTCTACATCTCCAGCCATATCAGCGTCAGTATACCGAATCAGCTTCGTCTCGTCACCACCAAATGAAAGTCTCCAATCGATAGTGCCCTGAATATATCGTAGAATCCACTTGACCCTACTCCAATGTACCCTTCTAGGATTGGAAGTGTACCTGCTAACTGTGCCAACTGCGTGAGCAATGTCTGGCCTCTTACATACCATAGCATACATAAGACTTTCAACATCTGAGGCATATGAAATCCGCTCCATATCTTCCTTCTTATCCTCGGTAGATGGGTACTGCTCCTCAGTGAACTTAAAGTGAGCCGCAAGGGGGTTACTCACTTTTTTTTACCCGTCCATCCCAAAACGCTGAAGCACCTGATGAATGTACTTCTTTTGGGATAAGTGTAGCAGCTTGGACTCTCTCTCTCTCTCTTTCTCTCTCTCTTCCTCTCTCTCTGCTGATCTCCATCCCAAGAATAGTCTTCGCTGCGCCCAAATTCTTCATAGAGAAGGTCGCGTCCAGTTGGCGCTTCAACTCTGCTATCCTAGTGTCATTCTGACCCACCAACAGCATGTCATCAACATAAAGCAACAAAATAATAAAATCATCATCGGCGAAGTACCTCACAAAAATATAATGATCCAACGTCGTTCGTGCATAGCCATGCTCCCCCATAAATGACTCGAACTTCTTGTACCACTGTCTCGGAGCCTGTTTCAGAGCCTACAAGCTTTTTCTCAATCGGCAGACAAAATGTGACTTGTCCTTCTCACAGAATCCCTCTGGCTGCTCCATGTACAACTCCTCCTCAAGATCACCATGGAGGAATGTCGTCTTCACGTCCATTTGCTCGACCTCCAAGTCAAAACTAGCTGTCAAAGCTAGTACCACCTGAATAGACGACTGCTTGACGACTGGCAAAAAAATCTCATCATAATCTACACATTTCCTCTGACCGTAGCCTTTAACTAACAGTCTTGCTTTGTATCAAGGGAGAGTAGCATCATCTGTCTGCTTCACTCTGAACACCCATTGATTCTTCAAAGACTGCTTGCCCTTTGGTATCTGCACCAGATCATAAGTAGAGTTGGCCTCCAAGGAACTCATCTCCTCCTACATGGCCTCCATCCACTCCTGCCTGTATTTGTAAAACCCATAATTTTAAATAGTAATTATTTAATTAATTATTAAATAGTATTCTTAGTTAATTAGGAAAATAGAATTTATTGAATTTAATTACTATGTAAATATTCATCTAGAAATTATTGATCAAACTATTATTTTTTTATTTTAATTTATTTTAGGAAACATTATAGAAAGATGATATATTATTTTAAGTACAATAAATTTTTCTGAAAATTATTACCATATATATATATATGTAGATGTATATATATAAATAAATAAAAAGAAAAGAAAAGAAAAGAAAAATCCCTTAAAGACTAAACCTAAACCTAAGTCTAAAGCCTTAGGCCCAGAGCCCATTCCCTTAATCCTTAAACCACTAACACCTTAAAACTAATTTCCCTTAAGCCTAAGTTCCTAACCAACCCTCCTAATCCCAACAGTAAGACCGCAGCTCACCCCAAACCCGCGGCTACATCCGCGGCCAAGCAACTCACCGCTCTCTCTCTCTATATATATATAAGTAACGTATTCCAAAACCTAAACCCTAACCCTAAATCTATACTCCGTGACGCCGACCCAGCACCTCCTGACCACCTCGACCTAGCCGTCGACCGGAGCAACCGCAGCCACCGCGTCAACGTCCACGTCAACCGCGCAACGCTGCGACCGAAATTCACAACAACGACCCCGACTTCCCGTACTGTTTTCCGTTCCATCTTGCGACCAAATTCTGATCCATCTTCTCTGGTATGTTCACGACCTATCCCCCTTCCAACTCTGTATATTAGTTTCATTCGAACAGCACTTAACCCTAGGTAAAATTTGAGGCCAAGTTGAGGAAAAATCATAATATTTCAACTACCGAAAACTGTTGCGATTACCCATGTTTAGGGACCAATATCTTCCACCACAGACATCCAAACTTAAATTTTCTTTTTGCTATGTGAAGACCATATAACCGAGATCGTTTCTTGTTAATTACATTATTTTATTTGGTGTTATATGTAAAAATAAATTGGGTTAAAAATTATAAAAAAAACTTATTTTTGCAACTCTAAAATTTGCGATACGGAGCGCGCCCCGCCAAACGGGACTGCCCCATCGCGTACCAATTGCATCGAAAGGCGCGTATGGTATATCCTGACATGTGAGCTTTTACAGAAATTGATTTGGACGTGTGTGCGCGTCAAAATCAACCCGTATCCGTGAAAAGTCCCCAAATCTCGTCTTATGTAAAATACTGTACCATTTAGTGTACGCTCGTCGGAACGCGACGAAACTTGTGCCATTGGAATTGTGGTATCATGCTGGTCCTGTGACCCAAGTTTCACATGATTCTGAGACAGTTGACCAAACTGCCTATTTGTGGGCCCTACGGTTGACTTTTTGGGCAAATTTGTGTTCGGCTCACCGGAATTCAAAATTGGACATACCGTTGAGTTCGTATTGACGTTTAGAATTTGTTTGACCTATAATTTATTCCATTTAGAGACCTTTATCCCTGGCACGCTTTTCGGTGCAAAGTGGACCACATGTGGACCCGCTTTGACCCAAAATTATCGGTTTGCCCCTGTGTCCAAATTGGACGAAATGGTAGTATTTTTTAGCTATCTCGCTGATTTCGAGAATATTGGTGATATTTATTTCAGCATCCGGAGACGTTTATTCGGAGGCCTTAGTTCTTGATCCTGTGTACTTGACATCGGGACGCTTAAACTTTACAGATTGCTTGCCAGGCAAGTATACATTGCCATTGTACTATGATTTACATTTCATATGATGCATATATTTTATTTCTGTCCATTTAGTTCATATATATTAACTGTTATATAAAATGTGCATCCAAGGATAACTTGGGTGCAACGACGGTAGCGTCGTATTCTGTTTTTATTATATGTATGCATGTTGACCTAGCTTATGAGACCACCCCATTATCATGAGGCATTTTATGTTTTATTGGCCATGACACAGTTATTGCACAAGTATGAGTCTCATGTAGGACACAGACTTGCGTACTCGGCTGGCCACTGGTACGTATAGGTCGTGCGACGGATAGGGATAACTGCCAATAAAAACTTTGCATGCTAGAAGACCTGGCAGTTATTTAGAGGTATCATCATGTCATGGATGTGACATGCTCAGAGCATGGGGTGGGGAGAATAACAAGTAAGGCGTTTGGGCTCCTTTGCACTTTCTTTTTTTGTAACCAGTACGCTCCGCCGGAGATGTGCGGTCATGATGACCCCTATATTACCTGGCGGGCTCTGAGGTTCAAAAGACGTCATGCTTTGTAGGCCCCTGAATCTCCAAGAGAACCATGCCAATCCCATCTTTGGCCAGATAGCCCACTTGTTGGAAAGTTGTTCTCAAAGTGCATTCACATAGATGGTTAGGCGACCCATTGGATGTTTATTTTTAGTACTTTATTGGCATGTTTATATGTATCTTGTTATGTCCCTTTGAGGACCTAGTCCCTTTCCAGATATAGACGAACAGGATTACCCACAGGAGTACGGACCCGGACCTGACGCATCATACCAGACTGAGGAGGTCTTATCTTCAGAGTACTTTTGATTCATCGTAGATGATGGATATTCTAGTTTCTATTTTCTTTATTGACATTTATCTTATATTATAGTTTAATCTCTTCTTTCATTTAGTAGTTTTTAGTATAGTCGATTTGCAGTAGATTTATTTTCACCCGGCTATCATACTTTGAGACTTCATATTTGATATTCAGTTATCTATTCCTATTTCCTTATTTGTGCTGTGGATGAGATATAGATTGCGTGTGACTTGTTGACAGTATATTACCACTTGTGGATTAGATAATCATAATACAGCGTATGTGTGTGTATGGTTTCCATATATTGGAGTTCATATACATACGGCTGGCGTGTTACGTATTCCTAGTCCTACGTATTTTGGGACTGGGGCGTGACATATTTTTGTGGTGGCCCATGCATGTCTAGAATATATTGTCTCGGTTACGTTACTGTACCGAACAAGCCTGCGTATAGGAATAGAGTATAGGATCTCATCCACGCTTGACTAAAACTCATCTCCCCTTTCAACTATCCTATTTAAATGCTTGCATCCTGTTTGATTCTTGTACTCCTTCTAATCGTTTCGTCCACCTCTTGTAGAGAGATGGATTCGCGTAATGGATGTACTACCGCCGGAGGCGACACACCTTTAGGAGTCAACGGCCAAACTCGAGGGGAGACCTCGACGACTCCTAGACTTTCGGGGCCGGATGGACAGACTCACAATCCAGATCCATCTGATCTTTCCACAGCGCCTAATGGGACTTGTCCAACTTCATCGACACCACAGGATGGCCAGACACAGCTGTTCCAATTCTTCCAAATAATGATGGAGGTACAGAGACAATAGGCGGTCGCGCTAGGTGTAGAGCAGAGGCAGCAAGCGGCAGAGCAGAGGCAAAATTTTTTGGCAGCACTTGAGAGAATGGCTGCACATGCTTCTGTACCAGCTCAGGCACTAGTTCCAATACCGCGAGCTAGAGTCGGTTCAGTCAAGGACTTTATACAGAATGGGTCCCAAGCCATATAAAGGCACTGAGAGCCCAGATGAGACTACAAACTGGATTACCCATACTAAGAAGTTATTAGAAGCATCATAGCTGCCTACAGATCTATGGATGACAGGCATAAGGACGCAACTAGATGGTAATGCTCATCACTGGTGGGAATCAATAGAGCGTCAGTTAGGTACGTATCAGACTTGGGAACAATTCTTAGAGTGCTTTGAGAGAAAGTACTTTCTGGACACTGTAAGTGATGCATTGTACGATCAGTTTCTTTATCTAGAGCAGGGGAACAAGACAGTTGACGAGTATAATATAGAGTTTAGTCGCCTTAGTAAATATGGCGCTGCCCTGATATCGAATGACTTGGAGAAGGCTAAGAGGTTTCACCGCGGACTGACTCAGGAGCTCCAGCACTACACTAGCTCACAGTCCCGGATATCTTATGCCGAATTATTGACAGAAGCTAGACTACAAGAGGCCATCAGCAGGAGAAAATGAGGTCAACTGAAGACACAGCAAGGACCAGCAAGGATACAGCAAGAAGGACCTATCAAACATCCTTTGGTATAGCAACCGCAGCATCAGCACAGAGCGGGACCGTACCAGACTTCGGAGAAGCCCCACTGCAATTATTGTGGGAAACGCGGGTATATTTTGAGAGACTGTCGGGCTCATTTGGGACATATATGAGATGTGGTTCCGGACAGCATATGGTGAGAGACTGTCCAATACAGCAGAAATTGGCGCTTCCACCGCCAATACAAAGACTAGTACTTCCATCAACGAAGCCAATTCAACAGATGACTAGACCAGGAGCACCTCGACCCCCAGCAGCAGGAGGATTTCAGCGGGGACCACCGCTACCCACTCAGGAGGATCAGTACACGAAGGTCAGACATGGACTACCTCAGAGGAACGGACAAGCTTTTGCACTAGAAGTGGATGACATGGAACAGAAGATTGATGTTATAGCAGGTATTACTCTTGCTTTTACTTTTTCTGCTGTGACATTATTTGATACGGGAGCCACCCATTCGTTTATATCTTCTAGTTTTCTTGCCAAACACAATATTGCCACTATACCTTTACATAGTTGTGTTAGAATTCTCACCGGAGGAGTTGTACCTGTTAGCCGAATATGTAGATCGTGTCTTGTAGTGATTCATGGCAGAGAGATGAAAGCCGACTCTTAGTCCTTCCTATGCCAACTTTTGATATTGTGCTTGGAATGGACTAGCTAAGCAAGTACTACGCTTTCTTCGACTGTTTTGGAGGAAGTATTCTTTTTAAGGTATCAGGCCAGCAGGAACTTGAGTTTGCACGAGGATCCACAGAAGCCCTTGATGGTGTTCAGCTTGCAATGGACGACATTATTTATCACTCCATCATTTCAGAGTTTCAAGACGTCTTTCTATAGGAATTGTCAGGACTACCTCCGGACAGAGACGTAGAATTCTCGATTGAATTGACACCGGGAGCAGCACCCATAGCGTCGCATGTTTATAGATTGGCAAAGAAGGAGATGGATGAGCCGAAGGCACAGTTGAAAGAATTATAGGAGAAAGTTTTTATTCGACCAAGTGCATCATCCTGGGGAGCACCAGTGTTGTTTGTACCAAAGAATGATGGGTCAGTGCGTATGTGCATTGACTATATAGCCTTAAATGCAGAGCCTTAAATATAGTGACCATGAAGAATAAATACCGATTGTCGCACATTGATGACTTATTTGATCAGCTTAGTGGAGCCAAGGTGTTCTCGAAGATAGACTTGAGATCGGGATATCACCAGGTGAAGGTACGGAAGCAGGATATCCCGAAGACTGCGTTCAGGACAAGATATGGACACTACGAGTTTCTGGTCATACCATTTGGATTGACCAATGCCCCAACTATCTTTATGGACTTAATAAATCGAGTATTCCACCATTATTTGGACCAGTTCATGGTCGTCTTCATAGATGACATACTTGTCTATTCGAAGAGCCATGAGGAGCACGAGAAGCACTTGCGGATTGTCCTAGAGACCTTGAAGAGAGAGTAGTTATATACGAAGCTCAGTAAATATGAGTTTTTCTTAGACAGAGTCTCATTTCTTGGGCATGTCGTTATGGGAGATGGTATTTCTGTTGATCCAGAGAAAATCTCGGTAGTCGAGACATGGCCCGTTCCTAAATCAGCATCGGAGGTGGGGAGTTTTCTTGGACTTGCGGGATATTATTGACGGTTCGTGGAGAACTTCTCAAGGATAGCAGCACCTATAACTCAGTTGACGTGCAAGGATCTAGAGTTCATATGGACCGACGAGTGTCAAGCCGCTTTTGAGGAGTTGAAGAAGTGACTGACCACAACGCCAGTATTGACTATTCCATCAGGATCAAGAGGTTATGTGATTTACAGTGACGTATCAGGAAAATGCTTGGGATGCGTGTTGATGCAGCATGGCAAGGTGATTGCATATGCATCTAGACAGTTATGAGTGCATGAGAAGAATTTTCCAACTCATGACTTGGAGCTTGCAGCCGTTGTTTTTGCTCTAAAGCTATGGAGATTACTTATATGGGGAATGAGTGAAGATTTATACAGACCATAAAAGTCTCAAGTATGTCTTCTTGTAGAAGGAGTTAAATATGAGGCAACATCGGTGGCTTGAGTTGATGAAGGATTTTGAGTTAGAACTACATTATCACCCAGGAAAGGCTAACGTAGTAGCAGACGCATTAAGCCGAAAACCAGCAGCTTACTTTTTGATGACACAGAGGGAATTGTTGATGGACTTGCAAGAGCTTGGCATAGAAATGATATTACCCAAAGCAGATGGGACATTAGCCAACTTGCAAGTACAATCATCACTAGTGGAGAGGATCAAGGCAGCTTTGTCTACGGACGCCAGATTTAGGAGATTGAAAGAAAGGACATAGGCCAGAGAATAGACGAGATTACGCATTCATGATGATGGGACATTACGATATGATGATCGTCTATATGTTCCCAATGGAGAAATTTGACAGGAGCTGATGGCAGAAGCTTATAGTTTGATATATTCTATTCATCCTGGAGGCACCAAGATGTATTGTGACTTACGACAGCACTTTTGGTGGCATGGGATAAAAAGAGAGATAGCTCATTTTGTAGCCAAATGCCTAGTATGTCAACAGGTAAAGACAGAGCATCAGAGAACAGCAGGGCTACTGCCACCACTTCTGATTCCTGAGTGGAAGTGGGAGCACATCACTATGGACTTTGTCACGGGTTTCCCAAAGAGTCCAAGTGGGAGAGATGCAGTATGGGTAATAGTGGATCGACTCACCAAGTTAGCCAATTTTTTGCCTTTTAGAGTTGGCCAGTCTATAGAAGCTTTAGCAGACTTATACATGAGGCAAATCGTGAGGTTGCACGAAATTCCGGTCAGCATTGTGTCAGACAGGGATTCGTATTTTATATCTCACTTTTGGAGAAGCATGCAAGTGAGTCTTGGGACTCGTCTGAAGTTCAGTACATCTTATCACCCGTAGACAGATGGGCAGTCCAAACGTACTGTTCAGACACTGGAGAATATATTGAGGGCTTGTATGTTGGACTTTGGAGGATCGTGGGAGGACCATCTGCATCTTGTGGAGTTTTCTTATAACAATAGCTATCAAGCGAGTATCCAGATGGCTCCGTTTGAAGCATTGAATAGAAGAAAGTGTAGGTCTTCCATGTGTTGGAGTGACGTGGGAGAACGTCAGATTCTGGGAGCAGAGTTGGTAGTCAACACCGTAGAGACAATGAAGAAGATACAAGGGCACTTGCGAGCAGCGCAAGACAGGCAGAAGTAGTGGGCAGACCTTCATCGTCGTCCCTTAGAGTTTAAAGAGGGTGATCATGTCTTCTTGAGGATATCACCTACTAGAGGCACCATTTGATTCGGAGGGCGTGGCAAGTTGAGCCCAAGGTATATTGGACCATTTGACGTGCTAGAGAGAGTGGAAGAAGTGGCGTATCGACTCGTACTACCATCTTCACTTGAGAGAGTACATGATATATTTTATGTTTCGCAACTTAGGCGATATGTGGCAGATAGCAGTCATGTTCTCGACCATTCTGAGATCACCATTGGGCCGAGCTTGTCATATCAAGAGCAACCCGTGGGAATCCTTGATCGTCGAGAGAAAGTGTTGAGGAACCAGTCTATTCCCTTGGTCCGCGTGGCTTGGAAACATGGCGCACCAGGAGAATCCACTTGGGAGCGTGAGGACGACACGCGCAAACATTTTTCGTACCTATTCGTAGACCAAGGGATGAAATTACTTTATTCAATTCTACCTTATACCATCCTTGATTTATTTTCTACCGTGGCGTAGTTTTAATTTCGAGGACGAAATTTTTATAAGTTTGGTAGAATGTAAAACCCCTAATTTTAAATAGTAATTATTTAATTAATTATTAAATAGTATTCTTAGTTAATTAGGAAAATAGAATTTAATTAGTAGGTAAATATTCATCTAGAAATTATTGATCAAACAAATTTTTTTTAAATTTATTTTTGGAAACGTTGTAGAAGGATGATATATTATTTTATGTATAATAATTTTTTTTGGAAATTATTACCATATATTATGTAGATGTATATATATAAATAAATAAAAAGAAAAGAAAATCCCTTAAAGACTAAAACTAAACCTAAGTCTAAAGCCTTAGGACCAGAGCCCATTCCCTTAATCCCTAAACCACTAACACCTTAAAACTAATTTTCCTTAAGCCTAAGTTCCTAACCCACCCTCCTAAGCCCAGCAGCAAGACCGCAGCTCACCTTAAACCCGCGGCTACACCCGCGACCAAGCAACTCACCGCTCTCTCTATATATATATAAGTAACGTATTCCAAAACCTAAACCCTTACCCTAATTTATACTCCGCGACACTGACCCAGCGCCTCCCGACTACCTCGACCTAGCCGCCGATCGGAGCAACCGCAGCCACCGCGTCAACGTCCACGTCAACCGCGCAATGCCGCGACCGAAATTTGCAGCAACGACCTCGACTTCCCGCACTGTTTCCCATTCCATCTTGTGACCAAATTCTGATCCATCTTCTCTAGTATGTTCATGACCTATCCCCCTTCCAACTCTGTATATTAGTTTCATTCGAACAGCGCTTAACCCTAGGTAAAAATCGAGACCAAGTTGAGGAAAAACCACAATATTTTAACTACATAAAACTGTTGCGATAACCCATGTTTAGAGACCAATATCTTCCACCATAGACATCTAAACTTAAATTTTCTTTTTGCTATGTGAAGACCATATAACCGAGATCGTTTCCTATTAATTATGTTATTTTATTTGGTGTTATATGTAGAAATAAATTGGGTTAAAAATTATAAAAAACTTGTTTTTGAAACTCTAAAATTTGCGATACGGAGCGCGCCCCGCCAAACAGGACCGCCCCGTCGTATATCAATTGCACCAAAAGACGTGTATAGTATATCCTGACGTGTGGGCTTTCGTGGAAACTGATTTGGACGTGTGTGTACGTCGAAATCAACCCGTATCCGTAAAAAGTCTTCATATCGCTACTTTTATAAAATACTGCACCATTTAGTGTACGCTCGTCGGAACGTGATAAAACTTGCGCCATTGGATTCGTGGTATCACGCTGGTCCTGTGATTCACGCGATTCTGAGACAGTTGACCAAGCCGCCTATTTACGGGCCCCACAATTGACTTTTTAGGAGAATTTATGTTCGGCTCACCGGAATCCAAAATTGGACATACCGTTGAGTTCGTATTGACGTTTAGAATTTGTTTGACCTATAATTTGTCCCATTTAGAGACCTTTACCCCTGGCACACTTTTCGGTGCAAAGTGGGCCACATGTGGACCAGCTTTGACCCAAAATTACTGTTTTGCCCATGTGTCCAAATTGGACCAAAGGATAGTGTTTTCTAATTACCTCGCTGATTCCGGGAACGTTGGTGATATTTATTTTAATATTCGGAGACGTTTATTCGGAGGCCTTAGTTCTTAATCCTGTGTACTTGACATCGGGACGCTTAAATTTTACAGATTGCTTGCCAGGCAAGTATACCTTGCTATTGTACTGTGATTTACATTTTATATGATGCATATATTTTATTTTTGTCTATTTATTTCATATATTTTAACTGCTATATAAAATGAACATCCAAGGATAACTTGGGTACAACGACGGTGGCGTCGTATTCTGTTTTTATTATATGTATGCATATTGACCTAGCTTATAGGACTACCCCATTATCATGAGGTATTTTATGTTTTATTGGCCATGAAACAGTTATTACACGAGTGTGAGTCTCATGTAGGACACGAACTTGCGTACTCGGCTGGCCACTGGTACGTATAGGTCGTGCGACGGATAGGGATAACTGCCGATAGAAACTTTGCATGCTAGAAGACCTGGCAGTTATTTAGAGGTATCATCGTGTTATGGATGTGACATGCTCAAAGCATGGGATGGGGAGAACAACAAGTAAGGCGTTTGGGCTCCTTTGCACTTTTTTTTTTGTAACCCGTACGCTCCGCCGGAGATGTGCAGTCATGATGACCCCTATATTACCTGGCGGCCTCTGAGGTTCAAAAGACGTCATGCTTTGTAGGCATGCCAATCCCATCTTTGGCCAGATAGCCCACTTTTTGGAAAGTTGTTCTTAAACTGCATTCACATAGATGGTTAGGCGACCCATTGGATGTTTATTTTCAGTACTTTATTGGCATATTTATATGAATCTTGTTATGTCCCTCTGAGGACCTGATCTCTTTCCAGATATAGACGGACAGGATTACCCACAGGAGTACGGACCCGGACCTGACGCATCATACCAGACTGAGGAGGTCTTCTCTTCAGAGTACCTTTGATTCATCGTAGCTGATGGATATTCTAGTTGCTATTTTCTTTATTGACATTTATCTTATATTAGAGTTTGATCTCTTCTTTTCATTTAGTAGTTTTTAGTATAGTCGATTTGCAGTGAATTTGTTTCCACCCGGCTATCATACTTTGAGACTTCATATTTGATATTCAATTATCTATTCCTATTTCCTTATTTATGCTGTGGATGAGATATAGATTGCGTGTGACTTGTTGACAGTATATTACCACTTGTGGATTTGATATTCATAATACAACGTACGTAAGTGTATGGTTTCCATATATTGGAGTTCGTATACATACGGCTGGCGTGTTACGTATTCCTAGTCCTACGTATTTTGGGACTGGGGCGCAACAGTATTCGTCTTCCATAGCCTCTGTGAAACTTTTGGGTTCTCCCCTGTCAGTCAGTAGCATATACTCACCCTGTGAGTATCTCGTAGATGGTCGAAACTCTCTATCGCTCCTCTTCAATGGAACCACTTGTGCTGGTAGTATATCTACAGCCTCCTCCCCTCTAGGAACTGCCTCCTCGACATGTTCATCCTCTTGAGGGTCACCCTGACCACCATCAGCAGGATGATGATCAAGGTTGGGAGTAACTCCATGTACTGGTTCCCCCATAACTGGATCCTCTGCGATGTCCTCTGAAAACTGCTCGAAGCAAAATAACTCTAACTCAAGCAATTCCTCAGCTTCAGAAGGTATCTCGGACTCCTGAGTATTGGTCATGGTCTTATCCTCGATGAATACCATGTCCCTACTTCTGTAGAGCTTTTTTCCCACTGTATCTTAGAGTCTATAGCCAAACTCATCCCGACCATAGCTGACAAAGAAGTACTGCCTCATCTTTGGCTCAAGTTTGGATCTCTCATCCTTTGGTACATGTACGAAGGCCTTACAACCAAACACTCGCAGGTGATTATATGACGGCTCTTTGTCATACCATACTTTGTCAAGCATATCACCCTGCAAAGGAGCACTAGGAGATAAATTAATAACATAAGCAACTGTGTAAAGTGCCTCACCCCAATAGCCGTCCGACAAGTTTTTTTCTGACAGCAAATATCGTACCCTCTCCATCAGTGTCCTATTCATCCGTTCTGCTATACCTTTAAGCTGAGGTATCTTTGGCGGAGTCTTCTGGTGTCGTATCCCTTGCTCTCTGAAATAAGCATCAAAGAGACCGATATACTCGCCGCCATTGTCCGATCGAACACATAATAGCTTCTTGCCCGTATCCCTTTCAACAGAGGCTTGAAACTCTTTGAAAGTTGGGAGCACATGATCCTTAGTCTTTAAGGCATATACCCAAACCTTTCTATAATAGTCATCAATAAATGTTACAAAATAAGAAGCACCACCAATAAATTTTACCTTCATAGGACCGCAGACAACCGAGTGAATCAACTCGAGCAACGTCGACTTCCTCGAACTTGGGTAACTTTGGAAAGACACCATATTTTGCTTTCCTGCCAAACAGTGCGTGCACTTCTCCAACTTTGTAGACTTTAGCCCTGGAATCACCTTCATGTTCACCAAGTAGCTCATCCCCTTCTTGCTGATATGGCAGAGCCATCTGTGCCATAACTCGGTAGACGCATCAGTAGCTGCATTTACCTCATATGCCCCCTGTGCGCTCCCTTCCATATAGTAGAGTCCAGACCTCTTGCTTCCTCTAGCAATCACCATCGAACCTTTGGAAAGCTTCCACTAACAGTTTCTAAAGAGACTGAAGAAACCCTTGTCATCCAACCTTTCAACCGATACCAGGTTGAAATGGATATCAGGGACATGATGGACATATTTGAGAACAAGAACTGCACCCGTCTTTGTCCTTAAATGCATATTCCAATGGCAACCGCCTTTGACACATCTCCATTGCCCATCTTCAACACTCCACAATCGTCCGTTGTGTAAGTAGCAAATAGTTCCCTGTTGTGAGATACGTGCGCTGAAGCACCTGAGTCCACCAGCCAAGAGTTGTTATCACATGCGAGGTTCATAACTAGTTCATCACCTATAATGATCATGTTGCCTCCATGTGTCGAGGCCGCCGCAATAGTGTTCTTACTTTGCTTCCCTTTGTTTTCCTTCTTCTCTCTCTTCCAAGCGAAACAGTTCTGCTTGATGTGACCTGTAGCATCCCGCTCCGCGTCGACGCTATGTACAAGTGATATCGCCTTGCTTGCTCGAATGGAAGTCTTTTCGAAGAGTTCTCGACCGATTAATCAAAGTGAGTGGGCAGAAATGCATTCTCTGATTCTTGCACGACTTAATAATGAATCTGAGTTTTTGAATGCTTGTTTGCTTAAGAAGATTATTTCATAAGAAGAATGATAGAACCGACTCAGCATGCTAATAAGATAACTCACATAGCTTGTCATTGAAATGAATATGCTGCCTAACTAAAGAATATGTATGCTTGTCAGAATGAAATAGAACCATTGCTATGCTAAAGAGATATAAGGAATGTTGCATGCTTAGAAACACCGACACAGCTATCGAACGAACCCTTGCTATGCTAAGAAAGATAAGTAAATGAATCGCATGAATAAGTCCCTGTGTATATGCTAAGAAAGAGATAGTTTTTGCATGTTAAATATAAAATCAATCGTGCTTGCCTTATGTGTTTTTCTTGTCTATTTTGCTATATAGAACTGCTAAAGTCTTTGATTCGTATATGCATAGACTAATAGTGTGCCCTGATGTTCCGTTCCTTCGGGTTCCAGGGGGTGTGCTATTAGATATGTGAAAAGATGTGTTTGCTTGAAAGAATGAAAGTGAAGAGTCTAATAGTCCGTCCTGATGTTCCGTTCCTTCGGGTTCCAGGGGGGTGTGGCTATTAGATTGTTAAATGCTTGTGAATGTGAATGCATAAGTGTTTGAATGTTGCTTATCATGCATTGGTCTCGGACAACTTTTGCACAAGGTAATAGTCTCTCGATCGATTCCTGGGGCACTGGGAATCGGTCGGTCCGGAAGGGATGCACCCTGATGTTCCATTTCGAAAGGATCTAGGGGGGTGTTGTTGTCCATTAATGGGGCTACCCATGGACCGTCATATAGATAGGGCGCATGCTAGGTTTACCTTCTTGCATACCTATCGATTGATGACACCAGAGATTGATTATGAGTTATGAATATGCAAATTGTGGCTAACTTGTGTGTCTGCTGCAGGGATAACCTTTCGGTTATGGGGTAAAAAATATGAGTTTATTCATAAGCCTGCTTGTTCATTTTGTCTGCATCGTAGAGATTATCTGTTAGTGCTTCATGCATTCACATCGGTCAGACAATGACTATTAGTGCAGAGCTGAACCTTGGTCACAGCTGCTAATAGTATTAGAATGTAAGTCATTGGTTAGCTGGATTTCCACTACCGATCCTGAGTTTCTCGGGGACCGAATTCATATAAGTTAGTCCTTCTGTGTGCTTAAAAGTATTATAGTCCACTAAATGTTTGCTTTGATATGAGATATTCAGTCTGTTAGATAAACTTTGCCTCAAAGAGTTAGTTTGGATGCACAATACATGCTGCGCACTGCACGATAGAGTACTGTCCCGATCGTATGCTTATGAGTTTGAATATGCAAAACTATTTCAAAGTTATGTTTTCAAAAGATGTAATCCGACTATAGTCCTAAGCTGCATAAAATGAACTTAAGTAAAACTAGCAAGATCACTAGTAATGTAATATTATGCCACATGATTACTTAGTGTGGGTTTCAGGGGATGTAGCTTCTGTTCAGTTATTTTAGACTCACCAATACTTATAAAAGTGCTGACCTATCAACAGTTTGCTTGTTCTCAGGTGCCTGATCGTCCGAGTAAGCAATAGCCGTGTCTCATCCCAAGGAACCGAAAATCTGGAGTCGATGCCTTTAGCCGCATCGAGTTTGTGCCTGCTTTGAGTTGCTTTTGTATAGAGGGAATTAATGTATGGAATGGTGTCATTGTAATCGAGAGATAGAGTGCTTGAGCGAATTGTAACCTCGGCCATGTGCCGCTTGTAACACTTCTGATTATTAATAAAAGAGCCTGTTTTATTATGCCATTGTGTTCTTTACTTTTCTGCAATATTATGTGTCACTGCTTCAGTATTGAATAGCTTACTTACCCTTATATAAAAGTTTTGGCCTTGTTTAAGTGCACTTTAGGCTTGCACGACATCACGCCTATAGGAGGACGATCGGTTCCGTAGGGACCAAAGCGAGGACGAACGGCCCTGCGGGACCAGGGCGTGACATAGTGGCATCAGAGCGACTGGATTCTTTGCCCATTTCGTTGCCTCCGACTCTGAGTTGTGATTGTGCTACAATGAACGTTCCATACAATAAGTCCATAAATATTCTCAAAGATGCGCGCAAAAGTTTTCTGGATTTGATTTATTGCTTGTGTGTGGTTCCTTGTGTTTATGATTTGCTTGTGTTTTGATTAAGGAAGGTGAGGGATGAGGACTATCGCTTCTCTATGTTTCGTGATTTTCTCTATGATTTTCGAGGATGAAACTTTTTATTGGTGGGTAAGTATGTAGCGTTCCGCTCCGCGTCGACGCTATGTACAAGTGATATCGCCTTGCTTGCTTGAACGGAAGTCTTCTCGGAGAGTTCCCGACCGATTAATCAAAGTGAGTGGACAAAAATGCATTATCTGATTTTTGCATGACCTAATAATGAATCTGAGTTTTTGAATGCTTGTTTGCTTAAGAAGATTGTTTCATAAGAAGAATGATAGAACCGACTCAGCATGCTAATAATAGAACTCACATAGCTTGTCATTGAAACGAATATGCTGCCTAACTAAAGAATATGTATGCTTGTCAGAATAAAATAGAACCATTGCTATGCTAAAGAGATATAAGGAATGTTGCATTCTTAGAACCACCGACACAGATATCGAACAAACCCTTGCTATGCTAAGAAAGATAAGTAAATGAATCGCATAAATAAGTCCCTGTGTATATGCTAAGAAAGAGATAGTTTTTGCATGTTAAATATGAAATCAATCGTGCTTGCCTTATGTGTTCTGCTTGTCTGTTTTGCTATATCGAACTACTAAAGTCTTTGATTCGTATATGCATAGACTAATAGTGCGCCCTGATGTTCCATTCCTTCGAGTTCCAGGGGGTGTGCTATTAGATATGTGAAAAGATGTATTTTCTTGAAAGAATGAAAGTGAAGAGTCTAATAGTCCGCCCTAATGTTCCGTCGGGTTTCAGGAGGGTGTGGCTATTAGATTGTTAAATGCTTGTGAATGTGAATGCATAAGTGTTTGAATGTTGCTTGTCATGCATTGGTCTCGGACAACTTGTGCACAAGGTAATAGTCTCTCGATCGATTCCTGGGGCACTGGGAATCGGTCGGTCCGGAAGGGATTATGAGAGCACCCTGATGTTCCGTTCTGAAAGGATATAGGGGGGTGTTGTTGTCCATTAATAGGGCTACCCATGGACCGTCATATAGATAGGGCGCATGCTAGGTTTACCTTCTTGCATACCTATCGATTGATGACACCAGAGATTGATTATGAGTTATGAATATGCAAATTGTGGCTAACTTGTGTGTCTGCTATAGGGATAACTGTTCGGCTATGGGGTAAGAAATATGAGTTTATTCATAAGCCTGCTTGTTCATTTTGTCTGCATCGTAGAGATTATCTATTAGTACTTCATGCATTCGCATCGGTCAGACAATGACTATTAGTGCAGAGCTGAACCTTGGTCACAGCTGCTAATAGTATTAGAATGTGAGTCATTGGTTAGCTGGATTACCACTACCGATCCTGAGTTTCTCGGGGACCGAATTCATATAAGCTAGTCCTTCTGTGTACTTAAAAGTATTATAGTCCACTAAATGTTTGCTTTGATCTGAGATGTTCAGTTGTTAGATAAACTTTGCCTCAAAGAGTTAGTTTGGATGCACAATACATGCTGCGCACTGCACGATAGAGTACTGTCCCGATCGTATGCTTATGAGTTTGAATATGCAAAACTGTTTTAAAGTTATATTTTCAAAAGATGTAATCCGACTATAGTCCTGAGCTGCATGAAATGAACTTAAGTAAAACTAGCAAGATCACTAGTAATGCAATATTTTGCCACATGATTACTTAGTGTGGGTTTCAGGGGGTGTAGCTTCTGTTCAGTTGTTTTAGACTCAGCAGTACTTATAAAAGTGCTGACCCATCAACAGTTTGCTTGTTCTCAGGTGCCTGATCATCCGAGAAAGTGATAGTTGTGCCTCATCCCAAGGAACCAAAAATCTGGAGTCGATGCCTTGAGCCGCATCGAGTTTGTGCCTGCTTCGAGTTGCTTTTGTATAGAGGGACATAATGTATGGAACGGTGTCATTGTAATCAGAGATAAAGTACTTGAGCGAATTGTAATCTCGGCCACGTGCCACTTGTAATACTTCTGATTATCAATAAAAGAGCATATTTTATTATGCCATTGTGTTCTTTACTTTTTTGCAATATTATGTGTCGCTGCTTCAGTATTAAATAGCTTACTTGCCCTTGTATCAAAGCTTTAGCCTTGTGCAAGCGCACTTTAGGCTTGCACGGCATCACGCCCGTGCGAGGATGATCGGTTTCGTAGGGACCAAAGCAAAGACGAACGGCCCTACGGGACCAGGGCGTGACATGACCCTTCTTGCCATAATGGTAACACTCCGAGTTCTCGTACCGACCCTTGGACCTTCTCCTGCTTTTTTCTCTGCCATCTCCTGGACCCCTGCTTTTACCCCTTCTGCGGCTCTCTGAAATAAGCGTCTCTGAGTGGAATGTGGATAAAGTGCCCTAAGAACGTCTCTGTATCTCTCATTCAGTACCCCGCTCTTGGCAAACTCCAGACTGACCACGTCTTCTAAAGCAGAAGCGATCATAGACACCTGTAGGTCTTCCACGAGTCTAGCAATGTACACAGCAACAATTGTCCCTGAGCCTCATCGTCAAACTTGACTCTCATCGAGGATAGCTGGTCAATCATGCCCTGGAACTCCCTCAAGTGATCTGTAATAGATGCCCCATCTTTGTACTGTAGATCCATCATCATCCGGATTGGAAATAATTTATTTACCCCGATCTTCTTCGCATACAAAGATTCCAGCTTATCCTACAGTGTCCTCGCGTGCTCAATACTAGCAACATGGTTGTACACATTCTCGTCAATAAACTGCCTGATGTACCCATACACCTGTATATGCTCGAAATACCAATCCTCTTCATATTTTTTACTGGGCCTCTCGGAAGCCAATTCCGGCAGATGCAGCTTCTTGACAAATAATAGACCCTTCATCTTGCTTCTCCAGCAATAATAGTTGGTACCGTTCAGGTTTACCATGCGCACCGGCTTCGCGTCCATCTCTCCTCCCTGGTTTGCCTGTCAACTACTGACACGCTTCTGAAATTCCAGAACCTGGCTCTGATATCACACTTTTGGGAAAGAAGTACAAAAATCTTCCCCCAAACCAGAGAGTACCTGAGAGAGAACCGAGCAATACAACGCACAAACCATACACCAAACCACAAAAAAAATAATTCACGCAGACACAGAGAATTTTGACATAGAAAGTCCTTGCGAAAAAACTACGGGACCATCGGAGTCCAACCCTGAAGAACCTCCACTAATAGAAAAAAGAGAATACACACTCTACAAGCTCCTCCCGATCCAACACGGATTACCACAACACTTAGGAATAGAAATAGATTACACCAAGAATATAGAAGACAATGAAAAATTATCCAAAATTGATCTCCTCCTCCGAAACAACCTCCAATCCTTCTTTCTCTTTCCCAAAATTGTAATGACACTCTTGTCTCATTTTCTTCTCTTTTTTGAGATAATATGTTATGGTTAGATAGAAATTAGAGTTAGGAAAACCTAATATATACCCTATAATCCTGCAACTAAACTTGGACAGTAGGATACGATCCAACGATGTATTGTTGTCTGATAATAAACGAGAGAGAATATGGAAAACGAGGTCTTATACGAAAACCCGCCCTTTCTTCGGTGTTTACAAACAAGATTGTACAATTTAATCCTATACGAGGATGTCTAAGTAAAATTTATTTAATCTGGGTAAATATTGCTATAGGTGTCTGATCTGTAGTCGATCATTTTAGCCCTTGGACCACACGATGTTGAAGAAGTGCCATGGAAGACAGAAAGCAGCTTCGCAGGTTGCTAAAGAGGGGGGATGCTCGATGCCAAAGTCGTCGATGCCTTCTCTTTGCCTGAGCTCTGGATTCTTCTCTCTCTCTTGACCGTTTGACCTTCGATTTTTGTGACCGTTGGATCTGATACTGGATTTCTTGATCAATTTTCCGACATTTTCCTCTGTTGATAGAGGTCTCTATTTATAGAGTTTTAGTGACAGTGACCACTCAGTTGGTATAGAAACCGAGTAGTGGAAAGTACAGCACCCTTTTACACGATGGTTAAAATAACCAATGCCTGCGTATAGATGACCTTTTGAGTGAGCGTGTGACGCGTGTCTAACTAAGGGACAAAATACGTATATCTGCTGCGAAGATCACGGCGTAGAAGCCACGTAGGTAGTTATCCCTTGTGTAGAAGAGGTTGGCGTAGAAGCCAATAACTGTCACCATGGCGTAGAAGCCAAATAGGCATAGAAGCCAAGTAGGCATAGAAGCCGAGTAGGCGTAGAAGCCGAGTGGTCATAGAGGCCGAGTGGGCGTAGAAGCCGAGATGACGTGGACATTTTAGCCGGAATTACGGCTCTTGGAGATGTAATCAAATCTCTTGCATTAAATGCAGAGATCTACCCCCATCCTACGCATTAAATGCAGAGACTTGTCTTTAAGATTTGCCATCATTCTGCGCATTAAATACAAATACGTGCCTCGAATCCTGTACGAAGAGTAACTGCTGACGTGGCGGTCTGTTTGCCTTCTGTGGAGCGTAAGAAGCTCACGTCTGCCTGTGTAAAACTGGGCAGCATATTCCCTTATATGCGTAAGAGTAGTTTACGCAAAGGGGATGTCACTAAACGACGGTTCAGTGACATTTAATCAAATCTCCTGCATTAAATGCGAAGATCTGCCATTATCCTGCACATTAAATATAGAGGCATATTTTGAAGGCCTGCCACCCTTCTGTGTATCAAGTGCAGAGACGTGCCTCGGGCATCTGTCAGTATTCGACGCTTTAAATACAGAGACGTGCCTCGAGAAACTGTCACCGCTCTGCGCATTAAATGCAGAGACGTGCCTCGAGCCCTTTACGAAGTGCGGCTTTTGACGTGGCAGGCTGTTTGTCTTCTGCAGAGCGTAAACAGCTCACATCTGCCTGTGTAAAACTAGGCAGCGTATTCTTTCGTATGTGTAAAAGTGGTTTACGCAAAGGAAATGGCAGTAAATGACAGCCTGGGTTGCAGTATCGCACCATCATTATACCCGTAGCCTGGGTATTCGTTCGGTACTCTTTGTCAGGAGTCCAGACGTCAGGTTTATTGCATGATCTGACAGGTTCATTTCGAAGAATACGAAGCGTTCCTCGTACACTTCAATGCTGCATTGAAAGCGGATGAGTTTTACGCCATAAAGGCGATGAAGCACCCTGTTTACGCTGAAGCAGCCTAGACATACTGCATTACGCGGATGGTCCTTGAGCCTATATTTTTATGCTGTGCTCAGCGGAAAAGCTCTGTGGTACGTTTGATGGCTCTGAGGTCCTCTGTTTACGCTGTCCTGCATCAACATGCTGCGTATAGTTTATCCAGCATATTTTTCATGCTTCTACAAGATCTCCTTCAAAGCTTTTAAATTCTTCGTAATTTGAAACGCTTTGAATGAAGCATAAACCGTTCCTCGTAACTCGAAACGCTCTGAGTGGAGCCTGAAACAGTCAAGCCTGACACGTTCTTTCATGGCTGACTTTATGGCAGAGTTATTGGGGATCGGTGTGATCTCTTTCGCCTATAAAAAGGCTGAGGAGTTTTCCTGTTCTCCCCACACTTCCTTCACCACACAGAGATGATGGCCGGAGTTCGTCGGGTCGACTTGAGGAAGAAGGAGACCATGTTCTTCCAGCATATAAGGAGCCAAAAAAGATAACATCTTTGAGCAAATGTCCTCTGCAACGATGGATCATTGAAGGATATCATAGCCTCCTTTGCTCAGGAAAATCAGCAACTTTGTATGGTGGTTCTTCGGGAGAGAGGAAGGGTCGTATTTCACCATGCAGCTTGCAAGCGGTGCTTTCTCCCGTTACCTCCGTGGACGAGAGCAGATAGACTAGCTCTGTCCAGGATTGAGTTGGGTGAAATACCTCAACTCAATCTGTCACGGCGTTGGATATAGGAAAGCAGATTTACCCTGCTTTTCTGTTGGGTGATGGGTCTATGCCCAATTTTGTATCCTCCCGCCGTTGATCATATGTCAGTCATTTTGCGGTTACCGACTGACTGCTGGAGTAGATGGATGAAGAATGCCGCCCATGCGAGAACCTGGCAGAACAGATTATGGTCGCAATCTTTAAATAAAAATGAGAAACCCTTTGTAGACAGAATTTTCCTCATATGTAACCACGAAAATGGAGAAAACCCTTGTAGACTAGATTTCCCTCATATGTAATCGTGATTTTAATAAGATCGTCTTCTTCTTCGCATATGATCATCTTGCCATACTTTGCTGTGAAGTCTGAATATGTGTAGCTTCGACACGTCTGATACTTTATGCCGACTCTGTTAGAAAGAATGTTAGGTCCTGTCCTGTCTTTCACGCATAACTAAGGATGCGCAGAAAGTCGCCTAGCATTCGAGTATTCCAACTGTCCTTCTGTTTAGAAATAAGGAACCGAATAAAATTTTGGACTGTTACTTCTGATGAACAGAATTCTTGTTCAGACATCATCTTCAAGAATGATTTCTCGAAAATCCCTTGGAACGGGGCAAGAAATGGCTGTCAAACTGAGTTGCCATCTTGAATTTGTAGATGAAATATTCAGACTGGAGTTTGGATGAACTTCGAATTGACCCATAAAGAAGAGTAATTTTTAATGTTGAACTCTGTATGCTTCGGGTACTTGGGGCATCTTGAGGTTAAGAAGGAGTATCTTCTGTGTGAACTCTTGTAATTGACCGTCTTGAGAATTGTTCAGATGTACTGTACTGGCCTGCGCATCTTTTAGATGTGAGAAAAGTCATAGAGCGTGAAATCATAAGTTTGCAGCCTTTGAGCGTAAACTAAACGCCACCGAGCGTGAAATCATAGACTTGTAGTTCCTGAGCGTGAAGTCGTAGGTTTTTAGCCTCTCGAGCATAAAAACTACCGAACATGAGAGCATCCGGGCGTAAAACCATAGACTTGTAGCATTTGAACGTAAACAGTAGATTTGTAGCTGTCGAGCGTAGAAAGCTCCTTGGCGCAGAACTGTAGATTTGTAGCCTGTGAAAAGAAAATCTTCCGAGCGTGAAGTTATGGATCTGTTATCTCTGAGCGTAAACTAAACGCCACCGAGCGTGAGATCATAGATTTGTAGCTGCTGAGCGTGAAGTCGTAGGTTTGTAGCCTCTCGAGCGTAAAAGCTACCGAGCACAAAGGCATCCGGGCGTAAAACCATAGACTCATAGCCTGTGAGCGTAAAACCGTAGATCTGTAGCTGTCGAGCGTAGAAAGCTCCTTAGCGTAAAAACTACGAATTTGTTTTGCGCGAAAACTTTTCGAATTCGCTGACTGTCCGCCTTCCCTGAGTAATAGGCTGACGTAGTACCCAATCATAACCGAATACTAATTAGGAGATTTGGTTCGGGATTTGAGGAGTCCATCCGAACTCTATATATACCCCAAGTTTCTGAGAGGAAAACTTTTCATCCGTCTTCTGTGAAAGAAAGCCTTCAACTGTTCGAGTTCTTAGTTTCTTCTCCGAGATTTCAAAGTTTCCAGTAATGGCCCCGAAACAAGTCCCCTCCACTAAGGGAAAGAATGTTGATTCTTCTTCTCATTCTTTTGCTCAAGTAAGAGCGTCTTCGGTCGGGCAAGGCAAACTTCATTCTGAGTGAAGTGTCCCGCAGACGAGCAGTGCACCCGGCCTTAAAGGTAGAGCTTTTGGGACAAAAAAGAATGACTAAAAATCCTTCGCACACGTTGTACGTAACTGCGCTAGGTCATCTTCTGTGCTGATAGCCTCTTTGAGGAAGATGATGCACAGAGACGTTTCATCTTTTACGCCCACATTTCTAATGTGTCAGCGCAAAAACTCCATATTTTTGCAGTCTGCCGTAACAGCTTTGACTGCCGAAAGTTGGCGTATAAAATTTGAGTGTTACGCTTCTGGATGAAGATTCTGGCGTAATACCTCAACTTTATCAGTCTAGCGTAAAGCACAGACTGTATACTGCCTGTCTTGAACTTTACGCTTTAGGAAATGGATTCCAGCGTAATGGTCAAGTTTTTACGGTCTTGGCGTGAAGCACAGACTGTTGATTCTGGGCGTATGCTGCAAGATCTGTAACGTCTAGTTATAGGAACTGATGTATTTTTCTTGCACTCTTGCAGTTGATTTGCATGTGTCTTCGCTAGCCGATGTGATGGGTTCTGCCACCTGGATGCTGCACTCTAACTATCTGGAGGATCTGTCACACGTGACATTCCCTATCTCGGGGCCCCAATATCCAGAAGGAAGGGAAATTTTGATATCGGCTCAGGGCGAACGAACGCTGCTGAACTTGATCAACGGGGAGCCCCTGACGTACATAGACGGGGACCAGTACCTAAAGCCGGCTTTCCTCTTCGGGGACATGATTGACAAGCAGTCCCAGACGAAGCCCAAGAGAGAACTCTGGGTTTTCCCTGCCGGGAGCTTGCTTTTGTATCTGCCCAAGATGCCGAAAGACTATCCCATCTTGGCTTTCTTTCATGCTACACATCCCAGGAGGATGTCGTGGACGCTGACTCCCGATCTTCACGGCAGGCCGGGGAAGATCTTTCATCTGAAATGAGCTGACCAGGGGTCGTTTGTCAGCTGTCCTTCCGGCAATGTGACGATGTTCAGGGGACTGTACCCGGGCAGTGTCCCGAGTGAAGACAGTTTAGTGATCCAGCCGGTCCAATTATCGACCTTCTACAATGATTTTATGGGGCACGGGGGAGTATACCCCAAGGTGAACCCTCGGTACGGCGGGTGGATCACCCCTACAAATCTTCGATGGGCTCGCTTAGCTGATTGGGCCTTGAAGCATTTTCAGACCGAGTTGGAGAACATTGGTCTGTTTGCAGCTGTGAGTGCCCCCAGTGTTTGGTTACCTCCTAACCCCAACCTGTTTCTGGCACTGATGGAGCGATATATTTTGCTCACCGGGACTTTCGCTACTCCATTGGGGGAGTTAGGATTGGCCCTTCATGAGATGGCAGAGATCTCGAGACTGCCGATGGGGGATACTCCATATGAAGAGTATGTTCCTATGAACCGGGAGCCGGGGGATTCAGACCCTCGGGTAGTAGAAGTGTACCAGGAGCTGATGTGCCACTACCTCGCTTGCACCGCTTTTTATGGTGAGCCCTCAGATTTGGCTCACATCAATAAATGGACATCCTACCTCTTTTTTCACCGGTCCAGGACTGCTAAGCCGGAGAAGGTATTGGAGGGCAAAGATCAGCCTGTGAATCCTCTGAGCGTGCTTAATGCTCAGGTAGTCGACGATCTCATGGTAGACGCTGGGGCTCCGGACTTGATCCTCGACGAAGGGATAGGACAGTATCCTGTAGGCACTAAGGCCTATAGTTATTTGAGGCGCTGCCGCAGGCCTCTGTCCAGGAAAGCTCAACTGGCTGGATTCCTCTCTATATGGCTGCGCCGACTGGTGGTACCTGGCATCGCATCTGCGGACCGCATTTCCCGCAACACGCTATGGCCTGTAGTGCGTCTGGTGTTCGAGGCAAGACTTGGCTTGCTCCCTGCCATGGTATGCCGTATACAAGCTGGCCTGAGGGCCATGACTGACGGGCTGCTCGTCGATGAAATTCGGTGTGATAGCTTTCCCAGGGTAGAGTTACCATACCTGTATTTGTTGGGATGGTTAATTCTTCATAACCCCAGGGTTATGTCTCCCGGCTCCGGCAGTAGTTCGGGGGCTAGTTTCTTGTTGAACTACCAGAAATCTTCCTGGAATGTGACCACGGTTCTAGACTGTCGGTAGGTGCTGGGCTTCAGTCACAGCTGGAATCTCTTCTACACTGTCCCCTCTATACATCACAATCAATCGGGGATTAGGCTTGAGGATTCCGGTAGAGAGAAGACCAATCTTTCTTCTGAAGCTTTTAATTGGTTGGTCTACATTAGACCTTCCTATTTACTGTACAGAAGTGAAGGCCATTGCTTCTTGGAGCCCTACCTGCCTAGTCGGTTTGCCAGACAGTTTAGGTATGATCAGTTGCACGTGGGCAATGCCGTCACCAGCTTTCGGTCTAGGGGTGGACTTATTGATGGAGCGAGAGGCTGACGATACTTTATCATGGGTTACACTGGAGCAATTTTTACTGTGCCGGTCATTACACTCTCCACGGAGCTGCGCATCCTCCACTCGTATTTCCAGTTCTATGTGGCAACGAATACCTTCCATCGCAATTTTGATATGTATGGAAGTTTTAGGGTGCCCTCTTCCAAGTCTGGGGGAAGAGTCGAAGTCCCTTCGGTTTCTTCCGACGAGGGTGAGGAGTCTGTCAATCCAGACGAGCCTCTGTTGGCGATATCGAGGGGCAAAGTGCCTCTGCCTGCAGGTGCTTTGGTAATCTCCGGGAAGCGAAGGGCTCCTACTCCGAAGAAAACTTTCCCTCGCAAGAGGAAGAAGAAGATGGTCAATCGTCCTCTCCGGATTCCTGGTATTGAGGCTCCTGGAAGTGAGCCTGCATCTTCCCATGTTGGGGATGATTCTTTGATTGGAGGTTCCTCGCCTTTTAGAGAGGGAACCTCTACAGTTTCGGCTGGTGGTGCCGGAGAATCTCTGCTGGAGGCCGCCGTTGCTGCTACTGCTTTAGGTAGTGGAACGAGGTCACCTCCGGGGCTGAGTATAATAAGATTCCGTATACCTTTATGTGGATCGACATCGGGAGGTACCCCTGCCGTGATGGTCAGCGCACCTAGCGAGATTCCAGCCGATGAGCCTCGGTTGGAATTTGACGAGGACCTGGAAGACTATTTGCCAGCGTCAGTTAGCAGACCCCTTTCTCCAGGTATGACAGCTTGCTTAGCATCATACTGTACTGGCCGCAGATGCGACATATACACCATTGGCCATGGGTAAATATCGTCTTTTATGCCTCTTCTTTAGGAAAATTAACATTATGTTGATATTAACTTCCTTTTGTCTTCTTTTCAGGGGAAGACCTCTTCGGGGAGGGCAGTGTAGATGCGCCCTTTGGCTCTGTGTCAGGTCCTGGCGGCGATACGGAGGTGCCTGATTTTGAAGAGGAAACATCTTCGGGTACTGGCTCGCCTGTCGACGAGGTCCCGATATCTCAAGAGGAGGACGAACCTGTTATTGCTATAATGCCTCCTTTGAGTATGCTGGCATCTTCGTCCGGTGTTGGCGCTTCTTCTTTTGTCGCACCACATATTGAGGCGATGGCCGTGGCAACATCGTCTACGGTTGTTCTTGGAGGGGGACTCGCCAATATCGAGGCCACTCCTGGCGTCCATTCGGATCTAGCTGCGCTGACCGAGCAGTACACTGGTATCTTCTACACCACTTTCAAAATGTTAATATCAATGGTGTTGGCAAAGAATCTGAGTTTTGTGTCGCTGAAGAGGTCCTCCCGGTCCGCGATAGTGCCGTTCCGAGAATTTGATGACACTGGGCTAGCTGATACGCTGGAGGAGATAGTTAATGGTTTAGAGCAACCCATTAACGAATACTTACAGCTAGCTCGAGACAGTGTTGAAGATCTGGTCCGGGCTAGGTACGACTCTATGACTGTACGGCTTGCCGAACAGATGGCAGGCCTAAATAAATCCATCCAGACACATCAACAGGAGATGGATAAAGGAAAAGCCGTCCTAGAGGAGGCCATTGCTCTTCAAACGAAGTGCCAGGCCGAGCATGAAGGGAATGTAGCGAGGGTCCGCAGGCTGGAAACAAAACTCGCTCAGGCAAAGGAGTGGGCTTCTCAGTCGTCGGAAGCTCTAGCTGTGGTGGATGGCCGATTGGGCGTAGCGCAACAGAACTTGGCGCGTGCAGGAGTTGCCCGTGCTGGTTTTCTTTGGGCTAGAGCCGAACTGTCCCTCCTGAGCAATGATGAGGCACGACTGGAGCGGGCTTGCACTGATGTCTTGGGTTCCAGGACTGAGAAGATTGCCGCCCTGGCGCAGCAGCTTCACGACCTGACCGCTCTCCCAAAATGATATACTTTTGCTTTTGCTTTTTAATATACTTTAGCTCCTTTTTGGGAATAATAAAGAGGCTTTCATCTGACTTTGTGGACCCATCATTTTGGAATATAAATGACAGGTTTGGGTGAAAGTGATATCAGAGGTAATATGGACGTGATATACTCTCGGTAAGTTTCAGCAGGATATATCTATTCAGAGGTTATATGGACATGATAGAAATATACTTTTTAGCTAAAATTTGTAAACAAGACACTATCAGAGGTAGTATGGACGTGATAGGTCTTGAAGTTCTAAATTAGTTAAACATATCTATTCAGAGGTTATATGGACATGATAGAATATGATCCAACTAGTTTCGTTTTGGAAGTAGTTTTGTCAGAATGAGGTTTTCGCCTATTCCACTTGAGCAGAGGAGGTTAAGCATAGTACCTTTTCAGGAATTTGCCATTGATAGGAGCCATTAACAGGTCTCTATTAGGCTGGGCTAACCTGTAAGCGCCGTTTGAGAACGTCGTCTCTATCACATAAGGGCCTTCCCATTTGGGTTAAAATTTGCCCTTACTTCTGTGAGTAAGAATCATCGGCCTTCTCACAGCTAAAACTAGCTCACCGACTTTGAACACCCTTTCCTTCACTTTTTGATTAAAAGCCCTGGAAATGCGTGCTTGGTAGAGCGTGATGCGCTGTTGAGCTTGGAGGCATTTCTCGTCTAATCCTTCTAGCTCTTGAAGCCTTAACAGGTCATTCTTTTCTTGAGTCAACTCATTAGTCACGGCTATCCTGAGTGACAAAATTTGGATCTCGATGGGGAGAACTGCTTCGTTCCCGTAGACTAATAAGAATGGTGTTCAACCTGTTGGTGCCCGTACCGTTGTACGGTATGCCCAGAGACATCCTCCCAGCTTCTCATTCCAATCCCTTTTGTTTGAAGAGACGAACTTCTTCAAGAGCTTGATAATGGTTTTGTTGAAAGCTTCTGCCAAACCATTAGCAGTAGGATTATATGCCGTAGAGGCGACATTTTGTATCCAATTTTTATCGCAAAATCGATGAAACGTTTGGCTGATAAATTGAGGCCCATTGTCATAGATTATCCTTCGGGGTATCCCGAAGCGATAAATGACGTGATGCTTGATGAAGCTGATCACATTAGATGCCTTTATCTCAGTAAGAGGGATCACCTCTGCCCATTTGGGGAAGTAATCCGTGATGGCCAGTATAAACCGGTGACCTCTGGAAGAAGACGGGTGAATAGGACCAATGATATCCATACCCCATGCTTCGAAAGGCCAGGACGCAACCGTAGGATGTAGATATTCGGGAGGTTGATGGATAAAGTCTGCATGGACCGGACATGCTCTGTATTGTCTCGCATACTTTATTGTATCTGTGATCATAGTAGGCCAGTAATAGCCTATTCTCCTGATGCGATCCTGTAGCTTAGGATCGGGTTGATGCGCTTCGCATATGCCGTCGTGGGCTTCGCAGATAATCTGCTATGCTTCATCACCAGAGAGACATCGTAGTAATAGTCCGTCATAAGACCGGCGATATAGACATTATGACGATGCGTCGAAATAGAAGCGTAATGATCATCTTTTGACGGATACTGCTTCTTTAGGATCTTCTGGCAAGATTTTGTATGCTACAAAATCTATAAAGGGAGCTCTCCAGTCTCTCGTGGGAGGATCTGTGTCCACCGCGTAGTTGTTTTCTATGTGAAAGTTACATGCTCTAGGAAGAATCCTTTGAATGTCATGGCTATCTCGACCATTGCTTGGTGATAGGGGATGAGGTCTGGATTCCGGACTTCATATATTCCTCTGACTTGATTGACGATCAGCAGAGAATCACCGAAAGCTTCCAGAGATTCGACGGCCAATTCTTTAGCGGCTTGGAGACCGATTAGTAGAGCATTGTACTTTGCCACATTGTTGGAACAGGACTTGCTAAGAGAATATGCTCGATAGATGATGAGCTTATCAGGAGTGACCAGAATAATTCCTACTCCCGAAACCACGTTTCCCCTGGGACCAGTCCTGGAGGCACCATCGAAGAATAGTTGCCATGCATCACTTTCCATTGCGAAATTATATTCTGCAACTTCGTCGGAAATATCCTCGTACAGTTTGTAGGCCTCCGGGATCGGATGAGCAGCTAGAAAGTCAGCCAACGCTTGGCCTTGGACGAACTTCTGGGGGACATACACCATGTCATACGGTGTTAATAACATCGCCCAAGTCGCGAGTCGGGAATTAAGAAAACTTGTCTTGTTCATCAGTACCCGAAGAGGATTGATCTTGGAGATGATGTGAATGGTTTGGCCTGTGACATAGTGTCACGTTTTCTGAATAGCAAATATCAGAGCCAAGCATTCTTTCTCCACTGGATTGTACCGGTGTTTGGCTCCCACCATCATCCTACTGAGGTAGTAGATAGCCTGCTCGTGACCCATCTCGTTCTTTTATGTGAGAAGAGCTCTCAGAGAATGATCCATCGCTCGAACATACAGTACGAATGGTCTTCCTATGACAGGAGACACCAGAACTGGCAGACTAGTGAGGTAGCGCTTGATATCACCGAACGCTTGCTGACAGGCTTCGTCCTATACGAAGGATACACCTTTCTTCTTGAGACGAGAAAATGGCTGACATCTCCCAGAGAGGTTGGATATGAATCTCCGGATATAAGCCAGACGGCCTTGAAATCCCCTGAGTTCCCTCAGATTGCGGGGTCGTCGCATTTCTAAGATGGCCTTGACTTTATTAGGGTCCACTTGAATGCCTTTGACGGTAATGACAAATCCCAGAAATTTGCCACTAGATACCCCCAGAAAGGACTTTGTAGGATTTATTTTGAGTTGATGTTGGCACATCAATTCAAATACTGTCTTCAAGTCTTGGATGTGATTATCCTTGAGGCGGCTTTTGACAGCTACATCGTCTACGTAACACTTTACTGTCTTTTGTAAATGCTCATGGAATATGTTACTCATAGCCCGTTGGTACGTAGCCCTGGCATTCTTTAATCCGAAGGACATGACCGTATAGCAATATACCCCCAATGGTGTCCGGAAGGCAGTATGCTTCTCGTCTTCAAGATGCATCTTGATTTGATTGTATCCTGAAAATCCGTCCATGAAAGACATACGTTCAAAATCGCATGTATTGTCAATCATGACATCTGTGATGGGAAAAGAAAACTCATCCTTGGGGCAGGCTGCGTTCAGATCTCGGTAATCGATGCAGACTCGTACTTTCCTATTTTTCTTCATGACCGGGACAACATTGGCGACCCAGTCGGGATGTTGTTCTTCACGGATGAAGCCGCAGGCTATCAACTTCTTGATTTCAGCTTCAATGGCGTCCATCATATCCGGACGGAACCGGCGTTGGTGCTGCTTCACAGGCTTCAAATCGGGCAATATATTGAGCTCATGAGTAGCCACCTTTGGATCAAGGCCTGACATGTCCTCATAATTCCACGTAAAGATGTCGATATATTCTTTTATCAGCTGGATAACTTTTTCCCTTTCTGCTTTGAAAAGATTGTTACTGATAAATATCGGTTTTGGCGAAAGTTCATCCCCAACGTCAATCTGGATAACTTTGTCTTCAGTGGGAGGCTCTCTCTGCTCGAAGCGGAACTCCCATTGTGTATCCATTTGCTGAGCCCAAGCGTCATTCTCAAACAGTTCAGATTCTTGTTCTTCTGATTCGAAGGAATCCGTCACTACCATATTTACTGATAATGTTCGCTCGAGAGCATGAGATGAGTCGGAGGGCACTGAGCCGTTTTGGGAGGAGGAAAAGATATCCTCGTTTGACTCAGGAGTTACGAGGGAGGTGGTGTATCCTAACCCAAAATGAGTTCATTGATAGTAGGGATCTCCATGCAGCGGCATTCATCTGCCTTTCCCGTAGTTGAGACCCGATTCCAGCTTCAAGTTATAACCCATACTTTGCATGATCTTCAAAGCTTGCCGGCTGTATCTGTGAACCTGTATTTTACCATCATCGTCATCGGAAGAATCCTCTTGCACAGTCGGTTCATTGCACATGCGGCCGAAGACTATTGAATGCTGGCTGCTGCAAGTAGGCGGGGCAATGAAGATAGAATCCTCATGCGGTCCATATGTCATGGTGACATTGGATGATGACGCCACTTTCCATATGTACGGATGATAGGAATCTATAGCTTCTAAGAAATTTTGCGCTATAGGTTCTATATCGTCGTAGGGGAAGGATTCCTGATTTGGAATTTGGGCGTCAATATACTGGAAAAGAGGATGTTTATTATCATCTGAAACTCTGTTCCCAGTTGCATTTACATCACTCGGCTGCCTGTTGCGCCGGAGGTTGATGACCAAGTGTAGAGGCTTCTGGTTCAAAGTGATCACTAGAGGATCACCCCCTTTTCCTGACCTGGTCTCGTTCAGGTGGATAGCCATAGGCTCTACGGCTTTTGGACGAGTAGTCCGTCCTTTCATCTTGATTGACAGAGGTTGCTTGGCAGAGGGTTCTTCTGGCTCCTGGTGGGATTCCTTCTCTGCTTCGGCTGACACCTCTTCCGTACAGTCTTGAGAGTACAACACGGCATCAGAGTAGTAGGATTCTGCTCCTTTGAACGGGTTCAGATCAGCAATCTCCGTTTGTACTGTTCCTCGGGCGTCTACATATTTAAAGCATTGGTGTAGAGTTGAAGGAACGATGTTGTGGTCGTGGATCCAAGGTCTACCCAGCAGGATGTTGTAGGACACCTCTGAATCAATGACGTAACATGTAGCCACCGATCTGAGATTGCCAATTTGGATCCTCAGGTGAATCTTTTCCAACGGCTTACTTCTTCCGGCGTTGAAACCCACGATCGTAGTGGTGGTGTAAGCCAATTCGCTGGTAGGAATCCTTAGCAGTCTGAGCAGACTATGAGGAATGATGCTGATTGATAATCCCGGATCTATGTGAATCCGGCCGACCTCCATGGAACCAATATACCCGGTGTAATAGAGGGGTCTGTCATGCTTGTTATGTTTTAACAGCATGTCATCTTGAGTGAAAGTGATGTTTGGGACCACCTCCATCATACTGTGGCATTGAGAACATGCCACGGTTATTCGTCAGGGGACTTGAGCTGGGTCAAGTATGCACCCGCCTGCATCAATGTTTCACTCAGGGCTTGACGAGTATCCTGAGAGAGCCTGAGTAGCTCGAAGATGGACAGCCTGGCTGGTGTATTAGCCAGTTGGGCCAGGATATCGAAGTTGTATGGCTTCTCTAAACCTTTGTTTTGAATGTTTTTCACAGGTTTATCGAAGCGCACTTCTTTTTGCTTCCCTTTGTCCGCCGAAGTTGGTCTCGAAGGACCGACTTCTGGTACGGCGGATTCTGGTTCTGAAGGCTTGGCAGCTGAAGCGTATGCTGATGCATCTTCCTGGTTGGCTCCATAGTCCTGGAGGTAGGCTTTCCGTGAGCGGGTTCCAGTAGCCAAGACCTCGTCTTCTGATGTGGAGTGTACCATAATCATGTGACACGGTTTGTGCTTTGAGTTCTTTTTAGACTTAGCCTTAGCAGCTCGAGTCTATTTCTCGATCTCTGGCACCAGATCTGGATGAACCCACATAGTCTCGCCTCGCTGGGTAGTTAGTGGTAGCAGGTCATGATTTTGACCTCTAGCTGGAGGAAGATTAACGATGTTTATCATCGTCCGGGAAATAGGCGTAACATCGTCCGGGATTTCTTGGGGAGGCAGATTGCCAAATTGTAGGGAGATCATGTTGGTCGTGACCGTCTTCTCGCTGTTGCGCAGAGTAATGGCCTTAGCATGGATCAGCTCCTAGATCTTCCTCTTCAGTATATAACACGCCTTTGTGGGATGGTGTATATACCTATGGAAGATGCAGTACTTGGGGTTATTGGTACTGCCGGCCTCATTGGGCCGTCTTACCTCAGGAAGGGTAATCTTGTCGCTTTTGATGAGACATTCGAATATGCTCGGAATATCGTCGTCGTCGAAAGAGTACACTTCGAGGGGCCTAAAAGTCCCATGCTTCGTCTGCGTGGTAACCACCATCTTTTGCCTGGACGTGTTGATCGCCAGAGCTTCTTTACCCTTGGTACCACGAGGATGGTCGATGTTGGAGGATGACCTCTTGCCTTTATCGGAGGCCGAGATCATGATGCCTTTATCGCGCGCCTTCTGACTATTATCCTTTGTGGCTACCGCTGAGATGATGAACGAGGGCCAATCATGAAACTGATATGGTCCTGTGAATACCAAGATCACGGGAAGAAGGTTCTTCTTGCAGATGTCCACCAATGCCGAGTCTGGGACTCCTGGAGGCATTTGCAGAGTGGCTTGACGAAAACGTTCGATGAAAGTGTGAACATTCTCTTTTTTCTTCTGCCTGACTTCGATGAGAGAGGACATAGACATGTCCATCCCTCCCTCGTAGAATCGCGTGAAGAATAAAGCCTTGAAGTCTTCAAAGAAAGTAATGCAGTTGTCCGCCAGGCTGCGGTACCACTGGTAAGCTACTCCCGAGAGACAGCCTTTGAACACCCGAGTGAGGAGGGCTTCGTTCCCTTGTAACAACACTGTCATCATGCTGAAGTAGTTCATGTACTGACTCGGTAATGTTTTTCCCTTGAACAAAGCCATAGTCTGTAGTTTGTATCTAGGAGAGAAAGGGACCTCTTCCCAGATAGCTGGGTAAGGTTGGTTGATTCCCAATTTCTTGAGCTGATCTTTGTGCTTCAGGGCATCAAATTGGGCTTTCAACTCCCGTACTGCCTGTATCGGATCTTCGGCCGGTAGCGGGACCACGGAGTGATGAGGAATCGATTGCATCGTGACTCTGACGGGAGGTAATACATTTTTCGAGTGAGGGAGCGGAGGAACTGCTGACTCCCGATCTAGAGCAGGCTCTTGGATCGTATTGGATGGTGGTAAGTCCACCCCCATGCATATCTGAGTTGGAGGGGCCGATGTTTGAGCCATGGCAGCTGCGTGTTGAGTTAGCATCATCTGGTGCATGTTCTCCATCATGGATTATATCTCCTTCAGAGACATCTCCAGTATAGTGATGCGTTGCTCAGCGCTCCCAGACAGGGAAGCTTCCTCGCGCTCATCTCCAATGGCATAAACTCCCATCTCCCTGGGTGTCATTGAAAGATTAGTATAGGTCTTTGTAGAAGTTGACTCTATACTTTCGGCGTCTGATTCGGGAGACTGGCGACCCCAGCATCGGAATCAGAAGAGTACGAAGCCGGTTGTCGCGACCTCGAACGAGTATTTTGGAACACCCCAGCTTCAGTGTTCCTAAGGAGCATGTTGAATCTCCTTCGGCTCGGAGTTCTAGAGGGATGACGTCTTGAGCCCGACCCTCCTCTAGGTATGTGTGAAGCCATGTTCACATATGCATGCGTGGGCTCTTCTTCCTGGAAAGATGGAGAGTAGCTCAACCGGTCGAAAACCGACCGTTTTGCTTCAGAACAGCAATAATTAATTACAATCCTATGACTATTACAGCAGTGCTCGCTAGGAGGCATAATAGACATGCTGGAAGATCCCCTTTTCTTGCGTTTCTGGATCAGATAATTGCGCAGGTCAGGAGGAGTTATGGAAGAAGAAGATGATGGCTTATTCCTTCTGGCGACATCAGTGGGCATGCGGATGTTGGGAACCATAGTTTTCCCTGTGCCACCTATATACAACAGGTTGGCATCTGGGTGGCGGATAATCCCCGAGGAGGGTGTCTTCCCGCAAATTGAGCCTTCTTTACGCTGAGGGGCTTCTCCTGGTGTAATTTGGAGCTCTGCTCTGGTTGGAGAAAAGCTGAGGATGTCCTCAGTCGGCCATCAGCTTCTCGCGTAATCCGGAGGGCGGGCAGATTATTCCCTTTCTGGCGTAAAGGTCGAGAAGTTGAGTAGTCCGTCGCTTGCTTTCTCTTGCATAGATTGCAGGGATCATTTGCTTTTCCGCAGAAGATAGATGCATTTTTACGCATGGAGCGCATTTGTGATTCCTGATTTGGCGGTGAGGCATCATCAAAAATTTTGTCTATTCCGCCAGGGACGGGAGACTAAATTTTATGCTTAGAGCGCGGAGTATACTTCTGGGTTAGCGCTGAGGCATTGCCAGAAGTTTTGTCTGCCCTGCCAGAGACATGCGACTGAATTTTACGCGCAAAGCGCGGAGTATACTTCTGGGTTAGCGTTGAGGCGTTGCCAGAAGTTTTGTCTGCCTTGCCAGAGACAGGCGACTGAATTTTATGCGCAAGGGGCGGAGGGAGCATTGCTACAACCGCATTGGTCGGAGAGATCGGAGAGTCCACAGGAATGGTAGAGGATGTCTTGGGCATCCAGACCTTATGCAGCTTCCTGTTGTTTTGGATAGAGAGGGAGTGAGAGCTACCCCATGTTCGAAGCATGTCTTCGTAGGCAGACTGGTCGAACTGGACGACCAGTGTCTTCTTTACGGATCCCACGGATACCGCATCATGTTGAGCAATAACTTCCTCATCAGAAGAGAAAGATGTCCCCAGCAGAGTCGCCATCTTGTTGTCTGATAATAAACGAGAGAGAATATGGAAAACGAGGTCTTATACGAAAATCCGCCCTTTCTTCGGTGTTTACAAACAAGATTGTATAATTTAATCCTATACGAGGATGTCTAAGTACAATTTATTTAATCTGGGTAAATATTGCTATAGGTGTCTGATCTGCAGTCGATCACTTTAGCCCTTAGACTACACGATGTTGAAGAAGTGCCGTAGAAGACAGAAAGCAGCTTCGCAGGTTCCTAAAGAGGGGGGATGCCCGATGCCAAAGTCGTCGATCCCTTCTCTTTGCCTGAGCTCTGGATTCTTCTCTCTCTCTTGACCGTTTGACCTTCAATTTTTGCGACCGTTGGATCTGGTACTAGATTTCTTGATCAATTTTTTGACCTTTTCCTCTGTTGATAGAGGTCTCTATTTATAGAGTTTTAGTGACAGTGACCACTCGGTCGGTGTAGAAACCGAGTAGTGGAAAGTACATTACCCTTTTACACGATGGTTAAAATAACCAATGCCTGCGTATAGATGATATTTTGAGTGAGCGTGTGACGCATGTCCAACTAAGGGACAAAATGTGTATATCTGCTGCGAAGATCATGGCGTAGAAGCCACGTAGATAGTTATCCCTTGTGTAGAAGAGGTTGGCGTAGAAGCCAATAACTGTCACCATGGCGTAGAAGCCAAATAGGCATAGAAGCCAAGTAGGCATAGAAGCCGAGTAGGCATAGAAGCCGAGTGGTCATAGAGGCCGAGTGGGCGTAGAAGCCGAGATGATGTGGACGTTTTAGCCAGAATTACGGCTCTTGGAGATGTAATCAAATCTCTTGCATTAAATGCAAAGATCTGCCCCCATCCCGCGTATTAAATACAGAGACTTGTCTTTAAGATTTGCCATCATTCTGCGTATTAAATGCAGATACGCGCCTCAAATCCTGTACGAAGAGTAACTGCTGACGTGGCGGTCTGTTTGCCTTCTTCGGAGCGTAAGAAGCTCACGTCTGCCTGTGTCAAACTGGGCAGCGTATTCCCATATATGCGTAAGAGTAGTTTACGCAAAGGGGATGTCACTAAACGACAGTTCAGTGACATTTAATCAAATCTCCTGCATTAAATGCGGAGATCCGCTATTATCCTGCACATTAAATATAGAGGCGTATTTTGAAGGCCTGCCACCCTTCTGTGCATAAAGTGCAGAGACGTGCCTCGGGCATCTGTCAGTATTCGACACTTTAAATGTAGAGACGTGCCTCGAGAAACTGTCACCACTCTGTGCATTAAATGCAGAGACGTGCCTCGAGCCCTGTACGAAGTGCGGCTTTTGACGTGGCAGGCTGTTTGTCTTCTGCGGAGCGTAAACAGCTCACATCTGCCTGTGTAAAACTAGGAAGCATATTCCTTCGTATGTGTAAAAGTGGTTTACGCAAAGGAAATGGCAGTAAATGATAGCCTGGGTTGCAGTACCGCGCAATCATTATACCCGTCGCCTGGGTAGTCGTTCGGTACTCTTTGTTAGGAGTCCAGACGTCAGGTTCATTGCATGATCTGACAGGTTCATTTTGAAGAATACGAAGCGTTCCTCGTACACTTCAATGCTGCATTAAAAGCGGATGAGTTTTACGCCATAAAGGCGATGAAGCACCCTGTTTACGCTGAAGCAGCCTGGACATACTGCATTTTGCGGATGGTCCTTGAGCCTATATTTTTACGCTGTGCTTAGCGAAAAATCTCTGTGGTACGTTTGATGGTTCTGAGGTCCTCTGTTTATGCTGCCCTGTATCAACATGCTGCGTATAGTTTATCCAGCATATTTTTCATGCTTCTACATGTATAAGACACCTCTGAATTTCGTCCATCCCGTCGACCGAATTCGGACCAAATTCGACCGAGTTGGTGATTTGCGAGTAAACGAAGACAGCAGCTTTCTGGCACTTCTGGAGCACCCTGACTGAGTTTGGCCCGAGTTCGGTCTGAACTCTATCCCCCACTGTATCGCAGCTGCTCCTCCTTCCTCTCGAGCTTCTTCGACCTATCGAATGGCTCTCGTCGTCTCCCCGAGTTTCTTTGACTACAGACGACGCTCGTCGTACTCCGGGGTATTCTCCACATAGGTTGGGAACCCCACCCACACCAACAGATAGTTGGAAAAAGAGATATCCATCTACGAATAATTTTGAGGTATTATAAGTCAATAATTGTAATATTATTTTAAGATTAATATTTTATAGAAAAACTTATATGGCACACGCGGGTGCACCGGCTGTGCATCCCCGCGGCCGAGAATGTCATCGTTGTTGCCACCCCCTTCGGCTCCGCCACGGGCCCCTCCTCCTCTTACGACGATGACGTCCTACCCCCTAGTGCTCCGGCCCTCCTCTGACGATGACGCCGTCGCTGACGCCTCCGTCGCAGCCGTCGAACCCTCCATCCCGCTCTGCCTCTCCCCATACCTCTCCGCCGTCGTCTGGCACCTACGTGCGCAGCGGGTGCACGCAGGCGCGTGCCAAATAGCATAACTCTATTTTATATGGATATGCATATGTATTCTAATATATTAAATTTAATCATAAATGTATTTCAAGTATTCAATACGTCTAGGTATTGAGATTCCTTAATTTGCGTATTATCATATTTTGATTATTATATTGCATTTTCTCGTGTGGCGAGCCTTGATCATCGATATTTTATCGTGTTGGTGACACTGGACTTACTATATTAATGGATTTTATAAATTTATTGGTTTCTCAGATTTTCTTAGTTTGCATGCATCGAGGACCGTATGAGTAGTATCTGTAAGATACTTGACATTTTTGAAACTGTTAATGACTTATACAATCAACAATAATTTTATTACTTTCCTGGAATAATGAGAGACTATCCTAGACAAGTAGAGACCCTAGGCAGTGCCATGAACTCGACATAGGACCATGTGTAGAACGGTTTGCCAAAAACGGATAAATATCTTAAACTTGTTTGTCCCGACAGTATACCATAGGTATAACACTGGTATACCACTCGTAATGGGAACCTTCAGTTAGCAACCATTTTGTATTGATAGTTATTGTTCGATCAACAATTAATGACTATGATCAAACCATTGTTTATTTAAACCCTTAGTTCATAGAGAATTTACTTCATTCTCTTATATTCCTTTCCTCTTCTTCATTCCCTCATTTTCCTTTCCTCTTCTTCATTCCCTCTTCTCACGAATACACCCCTCCCCATTCATAAATGAATTATGGAGTGCGTGGCAACGAAGCTTCTGCTCTTGAGCTGGCTCAGAGGGAGTGAACACGTGCACACATCTAGGACTTGTATCGGTCGTAGCACCCGCACATAGGCAAGTATATATTGCTTACTTATAACGCGTCATCCTCATTTCTTGTTATTTTTGTGTCAATTTTCTTACGCTATAGTTCAGTAACTAGCCCTTATTACTATAATACTAAAACTCTTGCCGGAACTTGGATCAGTGGAGTTCTCAATTTTTTTTGTATTTTTTTGTTTTTATCGTGATCTCGTCATGTACGATGGACCGTCATGTAACTTGGAACACTTATTACCGTGGGGATAGGGGACACTACACAAGTCTCAAATTTTAACCTGAGTAGGTATCAGTTTGTCATGTCCCAGAACCATAATACTATAGAGCAGGGGCAGACAAAGCCAGCTACGTAACCATAGTACATTATACCCCGAGATACAATAATGGCTGTCTAAAATATGTGGGAGTTTACTCTACAATCCAACAATCATTCCTGGGTCAAGCAATCCTAGGTGTCTCAATCTCAAGCAAGCAACAAGTCACAATATTTATGATCACCAAATATATAATAGTAAGATATCCCAAACTATACATACACAGATGATCATGAAACTAGTTACCAAACTGAAGAACCAGCATAATATAATATTACATGATCAGCTCTAACTATAGTCTAGAATATGCCTTATATGTAGGCCGCAGGCTGCAGTATAAAGGTTCCAAAACACAAGCTAAACATGTGCTCGGTGGCTAAATATCTCAAAAAAATAATTATACAAGATCAAGTGGGCAATAAAGAAGAAATCTACTCATGTCCTCGGGTGCTCCTCGTGTTCACTATCATGAGAAGAGAAGTACGGGAGGTCCTGCGGTGTTGCTCCGATATCTGGATACAAAACTAGTAGGGTCAGATCCCAAAACAATAAAGTACCACAAGAGAGTCAACTTAGAAACTAAAACCAGCATACAGACAAATCAATAAGAAATAGCATAAGGAAATCAGTAATTAAGTGCAACAGGTATAATCTTGCAATTAAAACCAGTTCTAGAGAAATATTCAGGGAGTACCGGGAATCAGTGTGCAAGTTGTAGTTTTGGATCAGTTGCTAGATAAATCAGTATAGGACTAGACTAAAAATTAAGCAATCACGGACAATCATGCCATGCAGCTTGCTACCATTAGCTAACTAGGGTTATCACAACCTTAATTACTAGCACAAGCAGTTGAGATTTCTTACAGCCACATGTCCTGCAGACTATCCGGGTTATCCAGACAAAATGATACATAGTATAAATAAATCAGGTATAATTATTTTTCTGGTAGTGCAACACTCGTCGGTGTGCTGAAAGTGTGTCCCTCACGACGAAGAGCTCAAAATCCATTAGATGTCGCTGTGATACCATAATTACATGTAGCCAAGAAATCTCTTTAGATGCTTTCTAAATTATTATTCTAGTTATTAGCCTAGATAAGTTATCAAGAATTTTGACCGTGGTGCTCAAGAATTTGACTTAGATATGATACAAGACTGGATAGGAGCTTGACAAGTACATTTAGGACAGGGACAAGCAATTAACCAAGGGAAGTTATCTTAACAATTCAAGTAATTCTATTCCAAAAATTTTAGCATATCAGGAGTGCCCCGCACCCGAAATACACTATCAGAAGTATTTGTCATGACCCGCACCCGAAATAGGGGCACGAGTAAGTGGGTACATCCAGCCAACGCTGCAGCATCGGTGGTAGAACGTTGTCTAGGTCACTAATACTATCTAAATATCTCACACAAAATATATAAGGTATATGCTATGTCATCTCAACTCCAATCGGATGAACAATATAAGGTGTGATAAACAATAATCAATACTCAATCACAAAATTAATCTTGAGGAAGAATGGCACGATATGGATTAGAAGCAATAGAAATATTAGAGTCTTAATACAAGTCCAATCTCAACATAAATCCCAAAATAATAATACATGTCATGAAGTCTACTAAAATCAAATATAACTCATAATAAAAAGTCTAAGTCTCTCTAGCTGGTGGTACTATCTCAAGAAGCTCTATGGGTACTGGCTCAACTGCCTCGCCATCCTGCAACCCGTAATATGTAGGACACCAGTCCTCTAGTAAATCATCTAAAAAATATATCCAGTTAGGATTGGAACAAAGTACAACCCAATAGTCGTTCTAATATTTGACAAAAAATATGAAACAACAATAGTAATGAAAATATATGATGAAAGTAACTGAACTAACATATATCACGAGCAAGAGTATCATAGTAAATAATGGCAAGAACTGAGAACAATATGGTGAAAAACATTAATGTAATGAACTGGAATAAAAGAAACAATATAAATAATGTACCTTGAAATATTAGTAAGATAATATGATCGGCTTGGGCCTAACATAAGCTATATATATAAAAGGTGAGCTAACATGATCACACGTGAGTTACATGATCTACTAACTATCATGGGCTACACTAAATTTTGGGCTATAAGGTATGATCACATATCGACTAATATTTCTCCAACCCTCGACTAGTACACGGATCCATATCATGATACGTTATAATACGTATCTCACAATGCACGGTCTATAATATTATGCACTATAATCATAGTCTATATAATCACAAAGATAATACGGTAATCACTGGATAGTCATGCAGTACGACACGGTGATCACTAAGTTATCACGACAATAATATCTCATGACAAGGATCCACGTATAGCAATCCGTGTGACCATCGTGTCAGGAATCAAATATCTCAATACTAAATACATGAAATATAGAGGCTGTCAAATAAGAAAACTATTAGAGAATATACTCGCCTCTGGTCCAGAGCAAATGATGTCACTCGGTGTCCATTCTGGTGTCACACACACACCTAGATATGAATGGTATGTCAATTTAGGTGTAATAAAGTGAGAAAAGAGTTAAATGCATTAAAGATGCTTTCTAAGCAAATTCTAGCAAAACTAGGTCCAATTAGGTTAATACTAGCTACTGGGACTATCTTGGTCATTAATTAGCTAATACTGGCTATACTAGGTCTCCTTAATTAATAACTAAATATTACTGTATATATATATATACTACTAATCATAGCTAACTACTACTCATAAACTTAGCATTCTATGATAATTACATATCCTAAATATATATACTAACTAATGCATCTAACTGATACAACCTTTACTTGTACTAGCACAACCCACACTTGATATATTTACTCCTCTTCTCAGTTGAGCTCTTTCTTCCTTAACCTCCAGATAATCACTACTACTGCTTATTCCCTGACCTTAGCTCACTGAGATACTCTTAAATACTTGTGAACACCCATGACTGTGCACAAGCCAACTGATATCAGTATCTGATACTCACCAACTAATTTCCCCAAATGATCTGATACCAGACTAAGTAACTGATATATGATTCTTCATACTAGAATCACCACTGCATACTACTGATACGTACACAATTAATCTATACTTGCATTCACTAAACACACACACACACATACTAGCTTGCAAGGATACCCGACCCCTTATAGTCCATATCCAACCTTAACTTCACTTGATGTTAAACTGATATCCTGTATCCTCCTATTTAAGTATCAGTTTAACTCACATTCATGCAACAATGGCATGTACCTAACACCACTGCCATCATTCACTTGCACACTTCACTAACACATTCACTTACCTTTACTAATAAACCATACTCTATGCTCGCACAGGTATACTCACACTCTAATCTCTCACAGGTACACTCACATCATACAAGCACTGCTATCTGATGCTGCTATTACTATTGCACACTGCTGCTGCTGATGATGTTGCTGCATCACCGAGCTGCTGCTGTTGTATCTCTATTGCTACACTACAGTCCCTTTGCTCTCTTCACTCCTCATCAGTGATTTGTTATGGCTACTGCTACAACACCTTGATTATGGTCTACTGCTCGAGCCTTTTGTGACTGCATATATGCAGTCTCAGTCAACTGGACTGGAGGGACTGCATTGCTCCCCCCAACCTGTTACAAGGCCAACCTCAAACCCACACAAAGCACCATGCACTAATGTACACCCACATCAGCTATAGCTGCTGCTGCTGCCTGCATAACCCTAGTGAACCCCTCACCTTGCCTCACATACACCAACAGTCCACTCACCACTTTCCCTCACTACACACATACCTGGTACAGACACTTAACAGTGCACACTCTCAACTGTGCAGGAACTTGCACAATTGCCCGAGCTCCCCACTTCACTGTAAAGTGAAACACACCAAGGGCAACCCCCATATATATATATATATATATATAATAGAGACATAAAAACCAAACACCTATAGTGCATAATTTAGGATACTTATGATACACATCCAAATGCATTGTCAAAACCCACAATTCTCTATAATAATCCTTCATACTTATCAAATATATCATAATATTACTAAAGTAACTTGCTACAATAAAGATTGAAGAGTAATTGTATAAAATACTCAAAATAGAGCCCCGTATCACACTGTATCGTACCGTATTGTGATATCGCCTACTCGTATCCAATTGTGGACATGTATCTAATCTCACAACCCTGATCTAAGTCTAATATAACTAAATTAGGCTCATGACACACACTTGATGTATCAATCTCGTAATTTTCCCAAAATATATACAAAAATCTATTTAGAGACGATAATTCTCAACCAAATAGCCTAGAACTTGTTCCTATAGGTAGTCTTATGCCATTGGGGTATTCCTAGGGGTCAAATGCAAGATTAAGAAGCTACAATGAATAGAAATTCAGAATTTACCAATTGGGAGATGGATTCCTAATAAAATGCTCAATGGATACGATCTGGACACGATCTCTTCACCAATGCTCCTCCTCCTTGTGCTCCTTGCTTCTCCAAGCACCAAGGCTTCTTGAGAAATAAAAATGAGAGGGAATGTGAAGGAATTAAGAAAGAAATTGATGAAGAAAATATAGAAAATTGGGGATCTAAAATTGAGATCTAAAATGAATGTAAATAAGGAGGAGATAGAGAGGAGACCCCCTTATGTGTGGCCGGACCCTTCCCCATTCCTCAAGTTATATGCTAAAGTGCCATTTGCCCCTACATGAAGGATTATAAGAAATAATTAAGGATGGGTATTTTAGGAAATTTTTACACTAATGCAAATTAAGCTAATCCTCCTAATTAAATAGTGTGAATGGGTTTATTGGGCTTGGTCCATATTGGCTTACTATCTGTCATGACAAGTATAATTGGGTTCACAAGTGTCAAGTCTAACTAGTAGGCTAGTCCACTAATATATAACTAAATAGCACAACCACCAATATTAATTATTAGCACTATATAAATAAATATTAATCTCTAAAAATAAATATATGTAAATTGACTAAATTACCCTCATCTAGAAATGTGGTAGTGACAAGTCTACCCTCCTTAGAATTTTTTTTTCCTCAAAATTTAAGGAAGAACTAACTACAACAAGCAATCATAACAAGCAAGAAAGAATCATACATCATGGCTCAAAAAGACATGGGTATCGCTCGCGCATCTCGGCTTTCCTCTCCCAGGTAAACTCTCCTGGAGAGTAATGTTTCCATGCGACGCATACCAAGGGAATCGTCTGGTTCCTCAATACCTTCTTACTGTGATCCAGAATCTCCACCGGCTGCTCTCGATAACTGAGAGTCGGCCTTACCTGGATCTCCGAGTGATCAAATACATGGCTGGGATCTGCTACGTACTATCTCATCTGTGACACATGAAACACGTCTTATAGTCCCTCTAGTACAAGTGGCAAGTCTAGTTTGTATGCTACTACACCGACCCTCTCAAGAACACTGAAGGGTCTGATGTACCGTGTGTCATGACCCGTACCCGGTATAGGAGTACGAGAGCGTGGGTACGTCCAGCCTACGCCGCAGCATCGGCGGTAGAACGCTGTCTAGGTCATGTAACTATCTAATTAATCTCACATGAATATCCAACTCCATAAGGAAACATGGATATCACAAAATAATGCTGAAAATACTCAATCACATAAGCTAAAGCACGATGAGATATCGAAGCAAGCAATGAAATACAAGGCAAGTCTAACAAAAAATAACCATACCTGCAATCAATAACATCCAAATCCCATGTGTGTCGGAAACAAGTCCACTATGTCACGGTCTGGAAAAATATATCTAGTCAGGATTGGAACGAAATACACCTCTAACAGCAGTTCTACATATATTGATAAATCTATAATACAGTATAAAGAAATACAGACAGATGTAAAAAATGGCGAGAAGCAATACTGACGAGCATGTATATACTGGAAATAGAAATACTGGAATAAGGAATATTGGAGCATATAATGTACATCTAGAAATGAAATAGAAATCCAAGTACACGCTAGAATAATAAACTGGTATGTAAAGGTGTACAAGAACAAAACTAGAACATGTGGGGATGCTAGATCAATACACTAGAGATACATGTCAAGAATTATCTAACTAAGTGTGTGAAATATCAGCATATCATGTGATCGGCTTGGGACTGGTAAACTCATTACATTGGTTAGCGATCATCCTTGAGGTCAGGCTAATCCATCCGGATAGCTATAATGCGAGTAATAGTCAGGCTAACCACTTATAACAGTGATGAGGCATGTAATGGTAAGGCTGCACCGACGTGAGGCGTGGGTGAGCTATGATGCATGTAAAGTTGGGTATGATCACATAAGCTACTAATATTTCCCCGTTTTCCCCCCAGCTAGTACGATGGATTCCCGATCATGACTCCTCATGACAGGTCTCAATGATACCAGCTCGTGTAAAGAACAGTGTCAGAGTCATGTATGCTATGCAACAAGTGTTATAGAAATAATCAACATAAGGGAAACTGTCAGAGAATGTACTCGCCTTGGGTCCTTAGCTGGTAACACCAATGTCCTGTTCCCGAATATCGTCTGGATGATCCAACCGTCCTATAGACATATCACAATATAACATTTGTATCAGATCCTACACTAACACACAATTATAATACACTGGCCTCAGGGCTATGCCAGGTAGGGCACTAGTCAACTAGGGTCAAGTGCGTCAAGTTGCACGGGCGTCTCGTCTGTGATTGCTGTGCAATCCGACAGTCGGTGATACGGGTCTTGCAAGTACGTTGGTGTACGCGTGGCAGTCAACTAACAGTTCACAGGGTCAAGGTCGTGTGTAAAGACGGGGCATCCGCAATTACACTCGGGTCGCCTAAAACATATATATATATATAAATATTACCAATAATTAAATTAATACATATTTATGGGTATACCAATAATATATACAAATAGGTATAATAGTATATACACTGAATTATATGTTGTATATATATATATATATATATATATATATATATATATATATCAATATGTTGAAAATACATATGCCACATTACTACAACCAATATTTGTATAAAACAAAAATATATACTGAATGTATATATATATATATATATATATATATATATATATATATATATATATATATATATATATATATATATATATATATATATATATATATATATATATGCATATATGTATATACCAATTACCAAAATACGTATTTACGTATTTTTACATTTATACCAAAATACCAAAATACGTATTTTATTACATATATTCTATATGAAAATATACCAAAATAATACATATATGTATATGAATACATATACACTAAGTATTATACTAATACATACATATATATATATGAATACATATACACGTACACATACACACACACACATACACATAAACGTATTTATATATATACATACGTATATGTACTAAGTTATATACCAAAGAAGGAGGGAAGAGGGGTGCTCACAGGTGGAGGGTGGTGGCGACAGTGGCCGTCTCAGGCGAGGTCCGGCTGTGATGGGTCGTCGAGAAGAAGGAGGTCAGCTTCGGATGAATGACGATGGTGAAGCGGAGACGAGCGGGGATCTCGTCGAGGAAGACGTGGGTGGTGGCGTTTGAGCGCTGTTGATGGTCGTGGAGCTACTGGGTTGGCCGCCGGATCAGGCGGAGGGAAGTAGTGGCGTTTGGGGGAGCGGGAGTTGATGGGGTGGAGAGTGGTGCTCGTGGTGGCTCGGCCGAGGTGGTTCAGAGGGGGCCGGACGTAGGGAGGTGGTTGAATGGAGTATGGTCGGAGTCGAGGGATGCAGGGAGGTGGAGTGGCGAGCTGTGCCGGAGATGAGGAGCTCGTCGGGAATGCGGCTCGCCGGAGTTGCAGGTGGAGAACGGGTGAGCGGGGCTGCCGGGGAAGGAGCTCGACGACGGGGTCGAAATTGCAGTGGTGGAGGAGTCTCGGCGTAGGGAGGTGGATGTTGATGATAGTGGTGGTGGTGACAGTTCGTGTGGATGGGGAGATGCAGCGGGGTGGTGATAGAATAAGTCAGAGAAGATGGAGGGAGGAGTCGGGGTCAGGGCCTGGCCGGGGTCGGGGCAATGGAGGAGCAGCCGGGGGTTGGACAGCTCGGGGTGAGGAGGAGGCTGGGTGGAGCTTCGGGTGTCTCCGGCGGGTCGGCCGGAGTGAGGGCCAAGGTGAACAAATGCTGTGGGTGAGGTGAGGTTTAAGGTTGGTTTTAGTGTTGGTGAAGGTGTTGAATGAAGAATTTATATGGAGAGGGTGGGTTTCTATGTGGGAGGAGGTGATGTGACCCCCTAGGAATTAGGGCCGGCCAACCTAGGGATGGGGTTGCTTTGGGAAAGGGTTGAGGGAATATATAAGGGGGTTGTGTGGTGGGGATGGCTCCATTTTAAATGGATGGCCACAATTCATCATGGAGAAAAATGCAACAAAAGGAGAAGAGAGAGAGAGGTTGGGTTGACTAGTCAAAGCTAGGGGGTTGGTTTTCTTCATTTGGGTTAACCCAGTAGGATGGTGACACATTATTGCAATTTTGCAATTAAGTCCCCAACAATTGGAAAATTGCACAGAAGTGAGTTTCTTGATTTAATTAATTAAAATTAGATACACTTGGCGTTCAAGAATTAATTAGGAGTACATGGGGCCAAAATTAGATTGGGTCACAAATATCATTAGTGAAGAAGACTTAGAACAGAATATTATCCTAATTTGGGTTGCACGAAAAATGGGTCAAGATTACCTCCAATTTCGATTGGAACGCACAACGATACAAAGTTTGAATTTATTTAGAAATTAAATAACGTCCGCGACGATTTTTGTGCGGCTAAATGAAGCACAAGAGAGCATAATTATGAATTACAAAAGGTCAGAATGGAAGGCGGGCATGTCTAGGGCAAGGTTATGAAATTTGTTGGAAGACAAAAGCTAGGGTAGCGCTCCAAATATCGAAGCAACGGCAGTGCGCAATAATTAAATAATTACGGTAATTAATTACTATCTCAATAATTAAATCCTAAATAATATAATTTAAATTCATAACCCTATATTTCGGTCAGGTGTTCATCTAGTGGGCTTCTAGGTCTAGTCTACCAGCTCAGACATTAATGAACACTGCATATAATATAATATATTTAATACACATCTCATGCAATTATTTAATTTAAATACACATATCAAAAAATCATTTAATATAAATACCACGATATTAATAATATATAAAAAGTCGAAAATACTCCTATTTTCAGAATGTGGTAGTAACAAGTCTACCCTCCTTAAAAGAATTTTGTTCTCGAAATTTAAAACCCTCATAGTAGTGTTTATTCATTATATTATTTTCCATCAACGGTTAAATTCACCAACCCACATAATCCTGAAATAATCTACCTTGTCATTTCACAATTTTTCAAAAATTCTGAATTTATTGGATTCCTAAAAATCCCCAAATTTAACCCTCGAATTCCATTCGTATCATAATCTCCTCCGAATATGATGTTAGTAATAAAAACCCAAAATTTGATATCTAATCCTCTAATTTAATCCAACCAATGCACATTTATAAATTAAGAATTTTCATCTAAAAACACTAATCCATGAATCCAATAAATTTAAAAATCTCGTCCAAAAAGTTTGTGTTTAATCACTAACCCATTTATCATCTTACTCCTTAATTTTGAGCAAATCACTAGATACAAATTTTTACCATCTAATCCTTTGATCAAAAATCCAGTCCTTGCACGTTTATAAAAATTAAAATCTTATCCCAAAATTCGAATTCAACACTAATCCATTAGTGATCTAAATCCTTGATTCCTTTTTCCTCACAATACTCAAATAATATAATACTCGCAAAATCCTCAATTAATATTTTCAATTAAATCTATATCTTGCAGTCAAATAAATACAATAATAATCTTCTTACTTTCCTTAAAATTTTACTGATAAATATATCATAATCAATAATCATTAATACTACATATTAAATTCTTTACCTCTCATTTAAATAAATATTTATCCTCGAATTTTAATGATAATTTAATCACATTTCAATCCTGATAAAATTACTGATTCATCAACTCTGCCATATTAAATCCTTAACTTTTTATGCTTATCTTCCAAAATTTAGCATTTCGTTTCTCTTGTCAAGTCATAACCTCTTCATAAATCTACTATGGTCAAACCCCAATAATCATGGTCTAAGAAAATTCTACCTTCAGCCGTGCAATCTAAGAAAATATGTACGGTCATGTGTCTTTCGTCATGGTACTACAGTCTCTGTCAGGGTGTGCTACTCACTACATTCTAACAAGAAATCATGCATACGAACTACAATACTAGGGAAATCAATCAATCAAGATACGGAAAAAGAATATTAGGAAAGAAAAGAAAGAACCTGCTAACATATTACTTGCAGTATCTTCTATCTCTAACATACACTTAGCTTTGGCACATTCACTAACTAATTCCTATCCTTGTACACTGGTACCCATATCAATTAATCATTAGTCCACAACATCCATGAATACATCTATATTGCACACACCTGTCTATTAATACCAAAATCTGATACCAATAACCTCTAACACAATCATAGGTCAAATGATGCATGTAAGGTTTGATATCTCTATCTCTTTAGGTACCTCTTGTTCTACTATAAGTACACCCACTGCTAGTTCTCGTTCCTACTATAATTGTTCATACTAGTTGTTCTTATCACTCAAATGTATGTCAAGTGCAACACCATACTAAGTACTGCTCTCTCCAATACAACTCTAGATGGACACCCAAGTCAGTCTGCGGTGCCATCTCAATCATGCTCAAGTCAATAGATCCTTACACATGTATATCATCTACTCATATACTAATATGTATATTTCTCATCCATCATAAAATTTTATCCTCATAATAAAATCATCAAAATTTAACTTTTTGAACAACTTAAAAATAAAAAAGTGTATACTTTCCTCAAGGGTCAATTATTCAATATTGAAATCAAATTTTAATCACTTCTAAAATCTTTATAGCCTTAACCATGTTTATTGAATCAAATTTGAATCCTCAATATCTTAACAACGTAAAATCTTAACTCCTTAAAATTCTCAAAAATTTCAATTCATTTCCACTCTTGAAACGATAAAATTAAATCCACAAGTACACATATAAATACTCACACTCTCTAATTCTCAAGGTGCACACAAATACACTAATTATCTACAACCTCAACTGTGTATGGAAATTTGTACTGCCCGAATTACTTGCACTATTACTCCCAATGATTTAAGTTATCATCACACGTATTTCCTCCAATAATTTTCTATCTATATTAATTGACACACCAATCTAATTATCATCACACGAAGTACTTAATGTTATTAGCACTATTCTCAATAATCCTTGATATAGAATCACTAGCACTATTATTATGGTAACACTAGTTCCATCATTAGATCACCTCGTCACATTGACTAGAACTTATGATCATTTGCACTTTCTATAATTTATATGTTTTACTTCACTCTCAAAGGCAGGCATATGGTTCCACATCTCGATTTATGTATATGTATCTTCTCTTAAATCTTTTACAGCCTGTTACACTAGTCTGTGATACACTTCATACCTTGCATGATCCATCTTGATATATTTTTTTACCCATGGCACACTATTGGGATTTTCTAATACTCATACTTAGCATAATGCATTCTTATTCTCTCACACTTTCTTATACACTTATAGGTATCCTCCTACTATGGCACACTCATTAATTTCCTTTATGCCTATGCACTTCTTTACTCTTGACACACCTAAGTATCACCCATTAAATTGAATATCATGCTCCATTAATCTTTAACACAATTCTTTGATGCTTAATTGTTATATATAACCACCAACTACATGAATTCATGACTATCCGGAACTAGCATGCTGACTCTGATACTAACTCTTGGAACCATCACTGATACTCTTTTCTCATTCTTCTACTAATAGTACCAATACTAACCATAATAACACATATTATAGAACTATTGCTACGAGGTACTATGCTATGGGTTAACTCTAGATTGATTCCTACTACTCATATGTCTAACTAAGAAGCACTTACAACTAACAAGTCACACTCAGTCAACACTAACACAAGATACATACAAAATTGCAAGTCACTAATTATCATACTAACAAGGAATCCTCAAGAAAAAGAAGCTCAAAAAGAAATTGGATTGAGGACTAAAGGTATTCTTACTGCTAGCAAACAAAAGGACGATGGAATAAAGTCCTGTAATAACAAAAATAGATAAGTGTTGAGATGATACTTTAAGAACCAATTTAAGATACAACCTGATAATCATACACGTCTGTCCAAAATTATGACACTCAGAATCTTCGCCACGCCAGTAAGCATATGTGCGATAAATGACAGGTTCCGTAACTAAAGTATGCAACCCTATAATCACGTCAACTAGAATCTTCGCCATGCCAACCGGTATGGCTGCGAGAGACTCTAAGTTTTATAACTACAGTATGTACATCCAAGTCTGGTTCCTACGTTCTCGTCACGACAGTTAGTGTGGCTGCGATAAAATCTAGGTTCCATAACCAAAGTAGACGTTTTACCTTTCTCACTGTCCTCATCAATATATGTCATCAGATGATACCGTAAATTTTAGCCCGTAAAATTCATCTCGATATAAAAAATCAAAACTCAACAACGACACCAAGAGTTAAATTTAACAACTAGTCAACAAGAATCAAACTCAACAATGATACCAAGATTTTAATTTAATAACTGATCAACAAGAATCAAGTTCAATAACAACAAGCAAGAGCGGACGAAAACAAGAAAAAAAGATTTAAATTTAAAATTATAATAAGATTCTCAAGGGGTCGTCCCAGGAATCTCTCAAGAATTTATGATTGAGTATCCTCTCTCATCCTAGTATCCTATGTCCTATATTTTATAGCAGGCACGCAGTAGTACAACTAAGACATCGCACTACCATGATATCGCATAAATTGCGAAACTCGACCTGCATGGGCCACCACTAAAAACGTGTCATAACCCGCACCCGGTATAGGGGTACGAGAGTGTGGGTACGTCCAGCCTACGCCGCAACATCAGCGGTAGAACGCTGTCTAGGTTATGTAACTATCTAATTAATCTCACATGAATATCCAACTCCATAAGGAGACATGGATATCACAAAATAATGCTGAAAATACTCAATCACATAAGCTAAAGCACGATGAGATATCGAAGCAAGCAATAAAATACAAGGCAAGTCTAATGACAAAATAACCATACCTGCAATTAATAACATCCAAACCCCATGTGTGTCGAAAATAAGTCCACTATGTCACGGTCTGGAAAAATATATCCAGTCAGGATTGGAACGAAATACACCTCTAACAGCAGTTCCACATATATTGATAAATCTATAATACAGTGTAAAGAAATACAGACATATGTAAAAACTGGCGAGAAGGAATACTGACGAGCATGGATATACTGGAAATAGAAATACTGGAATAAGGAATACTGGAGCATATAATGTACATCTAGAACTAGAAATGAAATAGAAATCCAAGTACACACTAGAATAATAAACTGGTATGTAAAGGTGTACAAGAATAAAATTAGAACATGTGGGGATGCTAGATCAATACACTAGAGATACATGTCAAGAATTATCTAACTAAGTGTATGAAATATCAGCATATCATGTGATCGGCTTGGGACTGGTAAACTCATTACATTGGTTAGCGATCATCCTTGAGGTCAAGCTAATCCATCCGGATAACTATAATGCGAGTAATAGTCAGGCTAACCACATATAACAGTAATGAGGCATGTAATGGTAAGGCTGCACCGACGTGAGGCGTAGGTGAGCTATGATGCATGTAAAGTTGGGTATGATCACATAAGCTACTAATATTTCCTTGTTTCCCCCCTGCTATCATGATGGATTCCCGATCACGACTCCTCGTGACAGGTCTCAATGATACCAGCTCGTGTAAAGAACAGTGTCAGAGTCATGTATGCTATACAATAAGAGTTATAGAAATAATCAACATAAGGAAAACTGTCAGAGAATGTACTCGCCTTAGGTCCTTAGCTGGTAACACCAATGTCCTATTCCCGAATATCGTCTGGATGATCCAACCGTCTTATAGATATATTATAATATAACATTTGTATCAGATGCTACACTAACACACAATTATAATACACTGGCCTCAGGGCTATGCCAGGTAGGGCACTAGTCAACTAGGGTCAAGTGCATCAAGTTGTACGGGCGTCTCGTCTGTGATTGCTGTGTAATCCGACAGTCGGTGATACGGGTCTTGCCAGTACGTTTGGTGTACGCGTGGCAGTCAACTAACAGTTCACAGGGTCAAGGTCGTGTGTAAAGACGTGGCATCCGCAATTACCCCCGGGTCGCCTAAAACATATATATATATATATATATATATATATATATATATAAATATTACTAATAATTAAATTAATACATATTTATGGGTATACCAATAATATATACAAATAGGTATAATAGTATATACACTGAATTATATATTGTATATATATATATATATATATATATATATATATATATATATATATATATATATATATATATATATATATATATATATATATATATATATATATCAATATGTTGAAAATACATATGCCACATTACTACAACCAATATTTGTATAAAACAAAAATATATACTGAATATATATATATATATATATATATATATATATATATACATATATATATATATATATATATATATATATACATATATATATATATACATATATATATATATATATATACATATATATATATATATATATATATATACATATATATATATATATATACATATATATATATATATATATATACATATATACATATATATATATATATATATATATACATATATATATATATATATATATATATATATATATATATATACATATATATATATATATATATATATATATATATATATATATATATATATATATATATATATATATATATATATATATATATATATATATATATATGTGTATATACCAATTACCAAAATACGTATTTACGTATTTTTACATTTATACCAAAATACCAAAATACCAAAATATGTATTTTATTACATATATTCTATATGAAAATATACCAAAATAATACATATATGAATACATATACACTAAGTATTATACTAATACATACATGTATATATATGAATACATATATACGTACACATACACATATACACATAATACATATACATACGTATATGTACTAAGTTATATACCAAAGAAGGAGGGAAGAGGGGTGATCACAGGTGGAGGGTGGTGGCGACAGTGGCCGTCTCAGGCGAGGTCCGGCTGTGACGGGTCGTCGAGAAGAAGGAGGTCAGCTTCGGATGAATGACGATGGTGAAGCGGAGACGAGCGGGGATCTCGTCGAGGAAGACGAAGACGTGGGTGGTGGCATTTGAGCGCTGTTGATGGTCATGGAGCTACTGGGTTGGCCGCCGGATCAGGCGGAGGGAAGTAGTGGCGTTTGGGGGAGCGGGAGTTGATGGGGTGGAGAGTGGTGCTCGTGGTGGCTCGGCCGAGGTGGTTCAGAGGGGGCCGGACATAGGGAGGTGGTTGAATGGAGTATGGTCGGAGTCGAGGGATGCAGGAAGATGGAGTGGCGAGCTGTGCCGGAGATGAGAAGCTCGTCGGGAATGCGGCTCGCCGGAGTTGCAGGTGGAGAACGGGTGAGCGGGGCTGCCGGGGAAGGAGCTCGACGCCGAGGTCGAAGTTGCAGTGGTGTGGGAGTCTCGGCGTAGGGAGGTGGATGTTGATGATGATGGTAGTGGTGACAGTTTGTGTGGATGGGGAGATGCAGCGGGGTGGTGATAGAATAAGTCGGAGAAGATGGAGGGAGGAGTCAGGGTCAGGGCCTGGCCGGGGTCGGGGCAATGGAGGAGCAACCGGGGGTTGGACAGCTCGGGGTGAGGAGGAGGCTGGGTGGAGCTTCGGGTGTCTCCGGCGGGTCAGCCGGAGTGAGGGCCGGGGTGAACAGATATTGTGGGTGAGGTGAGGTTTAAGGTTGGTTTTGGTGTTGGTGAAGGTGTTGTATGAAGAATTTATATGGAGAGGGTGGGTTTCTATGTGGGAGGAGGTGATGTGACCCCCTAGGAATTAGGGCCGGCCAACCTAGGGATGGGGTTGCTTTGGGAAAGGGTTGAGGGAACATATAAGGGGGTTGTGTGGTGGGGATGGCTCCATTTTAAATGGATGGCCACAATTCATCATGGAGAAAAATGCAACAAAAGGAGGAGAGAGAGAGAGAGAGGTTGGGTTGACTAGTCAAAGCTAGGGGGTTGGTTTTCTTCATTTGGGTTAACCCAATAGGATGGTGACACATCATTGCAATTTTGCAATTAAGTCCCCAACAATTGGAAAATTATACAGAAGTGGGTTTCTTGATTTAATTAATTAAAATTAGATACACTTGGCGTTCAAGAATTAATTAGGAGTACATGGGGCCAAAATTAGATCGGATCACAAATATCATTAGTGAAGAAGACTCAGAACAGAATATTACCCTAATTTGAGTTGTACGAAAAATAGGTCAGGATTGCCTCCAATTTTGATTGGAACGCACAACGATATAAAGTTTAAATTTATTTAGAAATTAAATAACGTCCGCGATGATTTTTGTGCGGCTAAAATGAAGCACAAGAGAGCATAATTATGAATTACAAAAGGTCAGAATGGAAGGCGGGCATGTCTAGGGCAATGTTGTGAAATTTATTGGAAGACAAAAGGTAGGGTAGTGCTCCAAATATCGAAGCAACGGCAGTGCACAACAATTAAATAATTACGGTAATTAATTACTATCTCAATAATTAAATCCTAAATAATATAATTTAAATTCATAACCCTATATTTCGGTCAGGTGTTCATCTAGTGGGCTTCTAGGTCCAGTCTACCAGCTCAGACATTAATGAACACTGCATATAATATAATATATTTAATACACATCTCATGCAATTATTTAATTTAAATACACATATCGAGAAATCATTTAATATAAATACCACGATATTAATAATATATAAAAGTCGAAAATATCCCTGTTTTCAGAATGTGGAAGTGACACCGTGAACTAAGCTTTCCGTCCCCACCAAAGTGAATCGTGCCCCGTATCGAAGAAATTCTTAAGAATACCAGATCGCCAACCTAACACAAAACACAGCCTTAGCACTCCAACCGAAACAAAATAATCACAAGCAAAACAAACAAAATCTATACCTCAAACTCCAATAGTCTCCGGTGGCTATCGGCCCAATGTCGTTGTCTGTCCTGCGCCACCCAAAGTCTATCCTTGATAAGCTTCACCTTCTCAGCTGCATCTACGAACATTTTCGGTCCCAATAAGGCTCTCTTACCAACATCATCCCATAATAATGGAGTACGACATCTTCGTTCATACAATGTCTCAAATTATGACATCTCGATACTGGCCTGGTAGCTATTATTATAATCAAACTCTACCAGGTGAAGGTGATCCTCTCAATAGCCCCCAAAGTCCAACACAAAAGTGCATAGCATATCCTCGAGTATCCGAATAGTACTCTCCGACTACCCGTCTGTCTGAGGGTGATATACAGTACTAAACTTGAGCTGAGTGTCCAAGCTAGCCTGCAAACTTCACCAGAAGTAGGATGTGAAGCGACTATCCCGATCTGAGATGATGCTCACAGGAACTCCTTGAAATCTATCTGTCGCACATACATCTCCGCGAGCTTCTCCGTAGATGTATACAATTTAAATGGCAAAAAGTGGGCTGATTTGGTCAACATGTCTACGATAACCCAAATCGCGTCTTTATCTCCTGGAGAACGCGGAAGCCCTGATACAAAATCCATCGTCACGTGCTCCCACTTCCACTCTAAAATGGGTAAAGGCCGAAGCTCGCTACTCGGTTTTTGTCTCTCCGCCTTTACTTGCTGACATACCAAGCATCTAGATACGAAGCTCGCCACCTTCTGCTTCATACTATACCACCAAACATGCTCTCTCATGTCTCTATACATCTTGTTGGCACCTGGATGTATAGAGTACTGAGATCGATGTGCCTCCTAAAGAACCTCCTCGCGCAAAGCTCCACTCGACACACACAATCAGGTACCATGCCGCAATGATCCATCCTCTGCAATACCGAAGTCCTCTGCCAATCCCATCCGAACCTGCGCTCTAATGCTCCTCAGAGACTCATCCTCGAATTGTGCAGCTCTAATCCGGTCTATCAACTCTGACTGTACCTGAAGTCCCCATATCTGTGTCGTGACTCCAGGAACTAGCACCTCTATACCCAAGCTATCAAGATCGGCCAATAAATGCCTGTCCTTCATTAAGTACATAGCCACTGGATACCTACTCAAGGCATCAGCGATTACGTTGGCCTTCCCTGGATGGTACTGCAAAGAAAAGTTAAAGTCCTTCATCAACTCCAACCATCGCCGCTGCCTCATGTTGATCTATTTATGTGTAAACACATACTTC